>JAJREH010000030.1:0-547693 GCA_023065455.1 Cladonia rangiferina
TGGTATACTATACCAGTCCCAAAATGATAATCCGGTCGTATATAGTATCAGAAACACCAGGATAGAGGCGGTGACCTGATGGCATATTATACCAATCCTAAGATGATAATCTAGTAACACGCGGTACCAGTTTAAAGGTGGTTACGTGATGGTATATAGGGCTAGACGCTGAATACTGGTATATAGTACTATGACTAGGCTAAAGATGATAAACAGGGAGCATAGCCGTACCAAAGACGCCAAGTACTAGCATGCCATACCAAGGACGTATGCCAGGGACGCTAAGGGTAAATATGCAGGACCCAAAGACTAAGGGTAAACATACAGGACCAGGACTAGGCTTAGGATACTAAGGGTAAACATGCAGAACCCAAAGACTAAGGGTAAACATGCAGGACCCAGACCAGGCTTAGGATACTAAGAGTAAAGATGCAGGACCAGAGACTAAGCATAAAGATGCAGGACCCAGAGACTAAGCATAAAGATGCAGGACCAGAGACTAAAGGTAACATGCAGAACCAAAGACCAAGGGTGAACATACAAAATCCAGAGACTAAGAGTAAAGACGCAGGACCCAGACCAGGCTTAGGATACTAAGAGTAAAGATGCAGGACCCAGAGACTAAGGATAAAGATGCAGGACCCAGAGACTAAGAGTAAAGATGCAGGACCCAGAGACTAAGGGTAAAGATGCAGGACCCAAAGACCAAGGGTAAACATATAAAATCTAGAGACTAAGAGTAAAGATGCAGGACCTAGAGACTAAGGGTAAAGATGCAGGACCCAGATACTAAGGGTAAACATGCAGAACCCAAAGACTAAGCATAAAAATGCAGAACCCAGAGACTAAGCATAAAGATGCAGAACCAGAGACTAAGCATAAAGATGCAGGACCCAGAGACTAAGCATAAAGATGCAGAACCCAGATACTAAGGGTAAACATGCAGAACCCAAAGACTAAGGGTAAACATGCAGAACCCAGAGACTAAGGGTAAACATGCAGAACCCAAAGACTAAGGGTAAACATGCAGAACCCAAAGACTAAGGGTAAACATGCAGAACCCAAAGACTAAGGGTAAACATGCAGAACCCAGAGACTAAGTATAAAGATGCAGAACCCAGAGACTAAGAGTAAAGATGCAGGACCAGAGACTAAGGGTAAAGATGCAGGACCCAAAGACCAAGGGTAAACATATAAAATCTAGAGACTAAGAGTAAAGATGCAGGACCCAGGGACTAAGAGTAAAGATGCAGTGCCCAGACGCTAAGAATAAAGATGCAGGACCCAGAGACTAAGGATAAAGATGCAGTGCCCAGACGCTAAGAGTAAAGATGCAGGACCCAGGGACTAAGAGTAAAGATGCAGTGCCCAGACGCTAAGGGCGAACATGCAGTGCTAGGACCAGGCTCAGGATAATACCTTGATAGCATGCAGTACCAGAACCAGGCTAAAGATGATAATTTGGTAGCAAATAATACCACAAACGCGTGCCTAGACACTAATTACGGACATACAGTGCCAGAACCAAGCTCGGGACGCTACCAGCCGGCATCCAGTACCAGGACCCAGCTAGAGCATGCAGATCCAGGACTGATGTATAGATGAGTATTTGAGGGTCCGTGAATGAGGAAAGCGGCTATCCGAAACCATCGACGGGATATTTAAAATCAATCAGAGCTGTCAATCTCGTCATATGCATCTCAAAGTAATTATGCGCATCAAACTCAATCAAGGAAACAATTTAATATACCGAACCAAAGCCTAACAGACCCGAGGCTGAGAGCCGTATGAAGGTCGAATACAAACCTCCGGCCTTCTCCGCGTCCGAGGACATAGGAAAACACTGCGGTGCATAAAGCAACAAGGGAACAAGAGGCGGGATCGGCCAATAGGATGATTAAGAACCAAGAAATTGGAATACTGATTCAACATACTTCCCGAAAAGATTTCAAAGATTTCGAGGACGATACGAGAAGGGGAAACGGAAAACGTAGGCTAGATAATTGATTCGGCAGAGTTTACAGGGCGCCTAGTTACCATGGAGAGGAAGCGAGAATCGTATGGTCAAGAAAATCGCGGAAAGGTAGGGAGGAGATATCCACGATACCAAACGGATTTCTATAAATCCTCGTCATCTCCTCTCCTCTTTGTCTTTATAATCTATCTTCATCACTTCAATAAATAGAGTCGTTTCTTAACCCAATCCATACTCCTCATTATCTCAAATTTGGACGAATAGTATTCACTCTTGAGCCAGAGTATCCACTGTTGTTTGGTAAGGATCATATTCACCCAGATATCCACCCAAACCGTCTAACGAATCAATAGAGAGGTTGGAGGATTTATATCCATATAGAGGGTATTATTGATCCAAATACTCTACTTCTAAGCATGATATCCAATCTACGGACCTCATACAACCCAATTGAAAAGCCAATACCGTTTGCAAGCGAAGGGGGGAAGCAACCCTTGGCGGAGATCTTCTGGACGCGGTACGCTACGCGGATCTCGTGTGAGTCCTGCGTGGGTACCTCAGACACCACCGGCTATACCAAGGATCAGGCAGGCAAAAACTCCCAAGAGGGAAAACATCGATACTGGAGCTGCCGACGGGCCAATAGTAAAGCAGGGGCTTCGACGGGGTCCAGGTGCAGCCGATTATCGTGTGGCGGCTATATCGATCGAGCTCGGAGGTGCCTTCCCCAAGAAGAGTTTCAGGCGACACTGGACGAGGTCTATGAGTCGAGCCCAGCCACTTATACCAGCTTGAAGACGTATTCACCAACAGGTCTCCCAACACCCATGCCGACTCCCATCAGCCAGACGACTTCCCTCCCCAATAATAAGCGTTCGGCGGAAGACAGCCTTCCACCCCGCGGGTCCAAGGAGCAATATCATTCCCGACGGAATCGTCAACGAGAACAGACGAATCCTCCAGTTATTACAGAGGCAAAGGCGCTAACCGCGAGCTGGGAGACAGTCCAGGAGGCGGAAGATCAGGTAAGGCGAGCCAAAGACCTCATATAAACCTGGCGAGAGCTAACAGAAATTCGGTAGTATATACAGATCCTCGCCGCGGGACTGGAACGCTGCCGTCAACAGACGGATGGTCTTTTACGGCTGGTAATCAAGCCAGGCGAGTCAGGCAAGCGAGGCGAGGAGATAGAAGCCCTTCAGACGGGGCAAACAACCCTAACAGATATTCTCCAATGGTTATCCAATAACTATACCCAAGATAAGATTCACGGAAAACCAGCTCTACCACCATCGAACTTGTGGTCACTATCACAACCCTCGCGGTCCCAAGGTCGGATTATACCAAACTCCTCACCAAACAGCTGGATTTCTACGGAGCCGTATAGTACTCCAGTCCAACATCCTCTCTCATCAACTGGTACAATCAAAGGATCTCCTCCAAGCCCTCCCCAGAGATCTCAGTTTGATACCACACAGACAGTGACGAGCCTGGTGGCCGGGTTTGATCAAAAACCCCCAGCGGAGCAAGCTCAGATCTATCAGCAAGTCGAAAAGAATCCGGTATTAAAAACCGAGTGGAGCCGTCAAGTGTCCACCCCAAATCCCAAAAAGCCGAGAAAGCCAAGAGGGGCCAACAAGGTTAAAAAGACCAAGTCAATTGAAGAGGCTGGAATAAGAATAGAGACCTAGCATACCTGTCAGAAAGATATTGATAGAGGATCCTTATTGATTTTACTTTAGAGCGGTGGAACCCGCCCAAGGCATCGAATCAAAGGAAGGAACAGATAATGAAGCGAGGGACTAGACCGCTCCGAGTAGGATATCTCAATGTACAAGGCTTAACGTTGGGGGTTTGGACGATCGTGCAGGGTCTGTTACAGCATCAGTTTGACTTTATATTTTTAACAGAAACATGGTATATTGACCATCTTAAATATCAACAAGACCGTCAGGTAATTGCGTCAACGGAGAGACCACCACGGAAAGAACATCCTCGCGGCCGGGCAAAGGGAGGGATCTATCTGGTCGCTAACCACGCGGCGCGAGGTCGGATCCAAGGAACCCCTGTGGTCCAAGACCATGCGATCACCTTCACCACCGAGGGGTATACCATCTCAGGCATCTATCTCGCCCCATCCTTGCCACTGGCAGACGTGAAAAGGACATTGACGGAGGTGGAGCGGTCAACCATAGTCATAGGTGATATCAACGCCCGATTTTACACCTCGGAATACCAACAGGGAGCGCCGGGCCCTCGAGAACGGACCGAAGAAATTGGAGCTTGGATGCAACGCCGCCAATTAACCTGGCAGACCCCCATACAAGAAGAGAAGTGGGGACAGCTGATCCTAAAAAGGCAGTTGACGGTCGACCATGCCTTTATAGCCCCAAGCTTACGCAATGTGCAATTACGCTTGATCTGTAATCGGTCACTGGGGATACAGACCGACCATCAATATACAATACATATCACCATACCCACCAACGCTCTCGCCCGGCCAAAGGGGCCTCAACTCCCGCGATTTCGGGTGGATAAACTACAGCAGGAGTCGGTCCAACAAAAGACAACCCAAAGCTTTCAACAGGAAGCAGGAAGGGCGGGGCAGAAGTACTTTAGGGCAAGAGATGTCGATGAGCTGAATACGATGTTGATAGGGATATGCCAAACAGTTTCACAAGAGACCTTGGGCCCAATTGGTACGAGGTCCAAGAGTCATACTCAACCCGAAGCGCCTCCCGCATCACTGGTCGCTCCCACAGCGCACAGTATGACCATCGGGTCCCATCTATATAAAAAGTGGCAGCAACGTCCAAGGAAAATGGGCTGATTCAGGCGAGCTTGACCGCGCAAGCTCAAGGTATCGATGCTCTGACCGAGATCCATACCAACTTAGGCGGACGATATCAGGCCGAAGGGAGACCGCAGGGACCTAACGAAGCGGGGAAGGGAGAAGAAGGGTGGAGGATACCGCAAGGACCGTGGCCACAAGTGATGCGGTTCACGGTGGATGAGGTGGCCAAGGAAATCCACCATCAAGATGCGCTGAAAGGCTGTGGAGCAGATGGGATTCACATTCGATTGATGAAAACGCTGGTGGAAACCGACTTCACCTCAATGCTGAACCACTTATTCTCCCAATGCCTGATAACAGGGCGGACGCCAGCGGCCTGGAATAAAACGGAAATCCATCTCTTAATCAAGAATGGTGCGGGAGAAAGGACGGTAGATAATCTCCGGCCCATCACGTTGATTTGCATGTTCCGAAAGGTTTTTGAACGAATGTTATTGCAACGCTTTGATGAACAAACATGGGCACACCTACATCCTGGCCAGGCGGGATTTCGAAGCCATTATTCCACCTGTGCGAATGCCGCAGTGATGCATCATCTTCTCAGCACACGGATCCGTCACACCGCCGTGCTCTTGGACTTTCGATCCGCCTTTGACGTTGTGAATCATAATCGATTAATACAAGTCTTGGTTAATCGAGGCGCTCCAGGATATCTGATTTCATTAATTAACAGCCTTATGGTACACCAGGTCCAATCTCGGGTATTGGTAAATCAAGAAGTTTCTCCATGGTTCTCCCGGACCCAAGGGGTGTTGCAAGGCTCACCACTCTCCCCCATCCTTTTCAATCTCTTTATCGATGACCTGGTAACAGTTCTGAATCCTATCGACCAGACTCTACCAACCTGTTTATTCTATGCGGATGATGGGAGCGTGATTACCTCACGGGATACAGATACTCAGTCTCAACTGAATATAGTCTATCAATGGTCGGTAGCGCACGGGTTACCTTTAAATGTGGAGAAATGCCGTCACTTATCCCAACAACAGCAACCAAACCGGCTATACCTCGGGAATAAGCTGATCCCACATGTACAGGAATGTGACTACCTCGGCTTTCATCTAACCGCTGATGGGATTGACTTCGCCACGGGATTAGAACATCGAATCACCGCCGCCTATAAACGGACCAAATTCCTACAGTTATATTCCGATTCGTGGGGGATGGCCAACCGGTTACACGTGTATAAGCGATATTTGGCACCGATGTTGGAATACGGAGCACCATTGATCTATACATGGAGTCAGGTAAATCCTCGAAATAAAGAAAGATTCCGAGAAGCAATCAAGGAGTGGCCAAAGATATTAAAGTGGATCCACGGGACTCAAACCACTCGATGGCAGATATTTACAAATCTCTGTGGACTAGCTACATTGCCAACTCGTTTTGAAACTTTACATGCCTTGTACCAGGACACGCTAAACACAACCCCAGCAGATAGTCCTCTACGACGGATACTGCAGCGGAAGGAGAAAGATAAGATTAGCAAAACCTTTACGAATCAATTAAGAAACAGTCCAGAATGGACTCGATTTAAGTTACAAGGAAATTTTCAACCAACAGTATCGGGAGCACTTCATCGATATCTACGGAAGAGACACTGGAAAATAGTGGAAAGCAATGCTCAGGAAAAACCTCTGACTAGCTGGATCCCTATGATTTCGCGCCGGGTCCCAGGCCTATATCTTGCGGATGGGATCTTTAACGCAGCGCCAAAGGATCAAAAACTATTACTACAGTATCGTCTGGGCCAGTTTGCGTGGGGAATGATCTGTTTATGTGGGAAAGAATTTCAACGGGGTCACGAATCCTGCCAGGAATTACCACATTCAAACCGATTAAACAAAGCGCAAAGACAGGCAAAGCAACAACAGGAATCAATGATGATCCAGACAACGAAAGGCCCCCTAAAGAAAAAGAGAAAATTCACAGATATAGATTTTCAATTGAATGAGGGTCGATTCACAGATGTTGTAAAGTATTTAATAATCTTAAGAAAAGTCCTTGGAGATGCTAAGACACATCAACAAAAGATACGAGAGATATTAATAGATGATACTAGTCCTGAGACGAGTTAAAAAGCATCGTCCTGAGATGACTTAAAAAGCATCGGTCCTGAGACGACTTGAAAAGCATCGGTCCTAGGAAGACTTGAAAAGCACTGGTCGAGAGCAGACGTTAACTGCATCAGTCGAGAGCAGACGTTAAATGCATCAGTCGAGAGCAGACGTTAACTGCATCAGTCGAGAGCAGACGTTAACTGCATCAGTCGAGAGCAGACGTTAACTGCATCAGTCGAGAGCAGACGTTAACTGCATCAGTCGAGAGCAGACGTTAACTGCATCAGTCGAGAGCAGACGTTAACTGCATCAGTCTTGAGCGGACGTAAAAGGCAGTCTTCTTAAGAGGAAGGGGAAATCTTAAGAAACCAGGGAAACCAGGGGAGGGGTCGAAGGGAGTACGGGTGTGAGGAGCGTAAGCAACTCATCTTGCCTGGGCATGCAAGGCTAATAAAAGGCTAAACTGGTGGAGGAGGAGGGCCAGAGACCTGGGGCGAGGAAGGGGAACTGGATAGGGATGAGCGCCGAAAGAAAGTGGAAGCTCCGTCAGATATGGTCCACGGATTAGATCTGTCGTTCTCAGAAAATCGCTCCTGGGAGAGGAGGAAAGGACGGGAAAGAACCTCAGACCAAAGAGGTAAAAGAGGAAGGCTGAAGGAGGAACCGTCGAAGGTTCTAAGGAAATCAGCCGCGGGCAGGGAGCTCACCTAGGAGAGGATCGTGTAAACCGGAGGACATTTCAGGGCCGAATGGGCACGGCGAACCTACTCAACCTCACGACAGACAGACTGGCGTAATAACAAACTGGATCTCCTGCTTGATGGGACCGCGTACTGGAGGGAATCCGGAGGCGCGGGCATCTTGCCCCGTAAGGATGGGTGGCGGGTTATATAAAGGACAAGAAATCACCCTGATGGACTGGTTGCAGCACCAATCATACTCCATCTCTCAGGCGATAATCAGTACACACCAGGGAGAGCACCGCGAAGGGAGGGGTTCGGGACTTGCAGTGGGAATGGGGTTCCGCCTCCTGGGAAAGGGGACGAAAGGTGCCCTCTGGGCTTGTTGGAGGGTTATTGTCTGACCGACACTGTAGGCGGCCGTTGAGAAGCCCGCGGAGCGGAATGTCGGGGAACGGAATGGGAGGCACGTAGGGGCTCGTGTGGTTGCAGAGCTGCATTGAACCTGCGTTTTTGGCTCTATATGGGACAACAAGACCTGCCCTTTAAGTGTACAAGTTGGCTAGCTTTAGATAGTCTAACAAATCAAACCCCTAACCCTAAAGTTGATACTCTAATATATATTTATTAGTATAATAATATAATAAACTTATAATAATAACTTACTTTTAAATTATTGAATTTACTAAGATCTTAATAATTTAATTGAAATATATCTTCTAGAGCTTAAAGAAGAAAAGCTCTATAATATATTAATATATAATTCCTTATATCTTTAATAAAATAATATAAAAAATTAAAAATTACTAATTATTTTTTATTTTTTATTTCTAAAGATTAATAATTAATAATATTATTCTCATCTCTAAATAACGGCCTAAATAGGAAGTGAATAAATATTATAGATTAAAATCGACTAAGATTTCTATATAAAATATTAGAAATAATAGATAAGAATAAATTTTTTAAAAAAATTATTTTACTTATAATTTCTTCTCTTATTTTCTATAAGATAGAATTTTTTTGGATATAGATTTTCATTTAGGACGTCTAATCTTCCTATATATAAAGTTATTAATTAGTTAATAAATAAATAAAGAAGGAAAAATTTAAAAAATTAAAAAATAAAGAAGACTTACTCTTTCTTCTTAGACTTTTCTATATTAATTGGATTTAATATAGATGTTGGAGTTAATAGAGGAATAGTAGAAGAATTAATACTATAAGGTATAATATTATTTAAAGAATTTAATAAATCTTTAAAGATCTTATCGAAATTTTCGAAATTTTCAAAATTTTTAAAGTTTTTAGGACTAGCGCTGAGAATCGGGCTAGGAATAGGGTTGAGAATAGGATTTCTAGCTTCTAAATAAATTAATAAGTTCTAAAAATTATTATCAAAAGGTAGCTAAGAATCTATTCTAGATAAATAATTAAAAAGATTAAGAAAAGAAGAAAAGAAAGTCTCTTATATATCTATCTTTCTTATTATCTTAATAAGCTTAAATTCGGTTAATATAATTTAAAATCTATATAAATTAAGCTTTAAAATTTAGTTTTAAATCTAATTCTAAATTAGTATAATAACTTTTCGGAGATTAAATTCTAAATCGGATTATTTTATTTAATTAATTTAAATTTTAAATCAGTAAAATAAGATTTCGGGTAATAAATATATAGTTCTAAATTAAATTCTAAATTATACTTTTATATATTTTAATTCTAAATTAATATAATAACTTTTTAGGTATTAAATTCTAAATTAAATTATTTAATTAAAATTTAATCTAAGTAAATTTAATCCCGAATTAATATAATAAGATTTTAGATAATAAATATATAGTTTTAAATTAAATTCTAAATTATACTTTTATATATTTTAATCCCGAATTAATATAATAATTTTTTAGGTATTAAATTCTAAATCGGATTATTTAATTAAAATTTAATCTAAGTAAATTTAATCCTAAATTAATATAATAAGATTTTAGGTAATAAATATATAGTTTTAAATTAAATTCTAAATTATACTTTTATATATTTTAATCTTAAGTCGGTATAATAACTTTTCGGATATTAAATTCTAAATCAAGCTTTAAATCTAAAGTACTAAGATATTCTTAAAAATAATTAGAAAAATTTATATATATATATTATAGAGCTATATTAGGCCTGTAAATAAAAGATCTAATTTTAAAATTATATAAATAAATAAGAAAGTTATTAGCTAAAATAAATTATTTTTCTAAAAATCTAATTTTCTAAGTCTCTTTACCTTTATTACCCGGCGCTCGGCTGTTATACCTAATACCCAGCGCTTAGCTATTATATATATTATTTAGCGCTTAGTTATTACTCCTACTACCTAGTATTTATTTTTTTTACTTAGTATTTAAATTTATTTTTTAGAATTAGAATTAATAAACTTATTAAATAATTATTCTTTATATAAAATATTTTATATAATATTTTTTCTATATTTTATATTTTATTCTTTTTACTTATAAATTTATTAAGTTATTATTATTTTATATATATTTTAATATTTAATTTAACTCTTAATATATTAATATCTATTTCTTTTCTTTTAAAAATTCTTTTAAAAATCTAATTATATTTTAATATATATATTTTATTATACTTAATATAATATATATATCTATTATTCTTATTAAGAATTATATAGATTTCTATTTAAATATAAAATTCAACTTTCTTTTATATAAAAATCTTTAGAATAAAACTTTAGATTTTAAAATTCTTTTTTATATATTTTAATTATTCTAATCTTATTTCCTATAAAAATATATATATATATATTTTATTTATACTTATATTATTTAATATTCCTTCTCTTAAATATAATTCTTTTTTTTAATTAAAAAACTCGTTTTCTTTTTTAAAGAATTCTAATAATAAAATCTAAGCTTTTAATCCTAACTTATATCGACTATTATCTATATTACTAATATAATTTTCAAATCCTAATCGATTCAAATCCTTATATTCCTCGCTATATAAATAAAATAGAAATAAATTCAATTTTTAATATTTATATATTAAAAAATATAGCGACCAAGTTTCTATATATAAAATATAATATTTTAGTGAATTATTATATTAATTTCGACTTTAAAAATATATAAATATTAGTAAAAAACATTATAAGTAGATTTCAATATTTTTTAATTTTTTATTAGAAAATTCAATTTTAATTTCTTCTTTTAAAACTTTATTATATATTTAACTTCCGCTTTTATATTTTATATAACTCTGCTTAAATATATCTTTATATATTATACAGTTATTAATACCGTGTTCTTTATAATTTTTTTTATTAAAAAAATAAAAAATATATCGATCGTCTAAGAATTCAAACTTATTAATAATATTATTAATAAAATCCTGGCTTTTCTTATCTTTTATTATTTGATTCTTGTTTTCTTAAATATATAATAGACTAGATTTAATATCTAGACTATTATCTTCAAAAATTTCTTTAATATTAATTTTTTCTTTTTTTTCTTTTATTTTTATTATTTTTTCTTTATTTTCTTTTAAAAAGAAAAGACTAGATTTAATATCTAGATTATTATTATTAAAAAATTCATTATTTTCATTATTATTACTAATATTTTCCAAGTAATTATCTTATAATATATTAATATTCGCGATATCTTTAATTTTAAATATTTCTTTAACTCTTTCTATAGGAAAATCTTCTATAATTAAATTTTCCTAATAATTCTGATTTTCTATATTATTATCATCAAAATTCTGAATAGAAGATATAAAAGTATTAGAAGATATAAAGTTATTATAATTAAAATCTAATATAATATTAATAGCTTTTATACAATCCATATTAAATATAGTCGATAACTAACTTATTAGAATCATTAAATCCTTAATAATAAAGTTATTAATATTATATTTTTCAAAAAATTGATATTAATAGTTTTTAGTAAGAAAATTTCGATATAAAGCTATAATTCATAAAAGAATAAGTCAAGGATATTCATAGTCTTTATTATATTTAATATTTTCCTTAGAAAGGTAAATATTTTATGGTAATAAATATTTAAAACAAGCGATTCCAGGTTTTAATAGTAATTCTCTTTCTAATTTTTTTAATAATCGCCCTAGATTATTATTTAAATCTTTATTAGATTTAAATATACAGTCCTTAAATCTATAATTTAAACTTAGATTATATTTTTTATTTCAAAAATATATAATACATTTTAATTTTAATATATTTAGTTAATTTTTAAAAGAAATTCGGCTTTTTATATTAAAATTTTCGAAGTTAATCTGATTTTCCGCTTTATTAGAATATATATTATATCTTTCTAAATATAAATTATATTTATTTTGTAATATATTATATTCCTCTTGAAATTTATCTTGTAAATAATAGTTAATTATTTATTGACGGCAGATTTTCTCGTTTATATACCGTAATAAATAGAATTTATTAATATTTCAAAAAGATTCAATATTATTTTTAAAATTAGATAGGTTTTCATTTATTAGATTATACTAATTTAATCTTATAAAGAAATAAGAATAAGAATTCTTATTATCTCGACTAGCTTAACCAACTTCCTATAGAAAATCTATAAAATTTTGCTTTTTATATATATAAATAATATATTAAATAGCTTTATAATCGATTCCATAGCTTAAAATAGTAGAAGAAACTATAAAATAGTTTTCTAACTTATTAATTTAATTTTTAAATATTTCTTTTTTCTTTTCAGGTGTATATCGATTATTATAGCTTAAATAATTAAATTTTTTCGCTATTATATTAACATTTATATAGGAATTTATAAATATAATAGCTTTTTCACTAGGTATTATATTCAGTTAAATTTTATTATTAATAAATTCTTCTAGCGATTCTATTTCGGATTTTTTATCTAGAATATTTATTATATTATAACTAATATTATTTCGCTTAGTTAATACCTTTATTAGTATATTATTAGTAATATTTAATTCTTTAAATAATAAAGCTTATATTTCTCGCAAAAGTATCGCTATTATAAATATTAATTGAATTTTATATTTATTAATTATTTTAATATATTTCGTACTCTAGTAAAAAGAAGCTTACATAATAATAATATAAGCTTCATTGATTACTAAGCGAATAATCTTTTTAGGGCTATTTTTTTTAATAAATTTAATAAATTTATCCGATTCAATCATTTTCATAGAAATTAATTATAAAGACAAATAATTATTAATAGAATTTTTAAATATTTCAACATCAATATTTTACTTAATAGCTTTATTATATAGATTATCTTTTAAAGCTATAAAAGGAATAATAGCAAGCGTTATTTCTTCTAGTTTTAAAAAAGTTAATAATAGAAATAATAAACTTTTTCTCAATCCAGTAGCCGATATATATATAATTCTAGGAGTTTTTTCAAATATAACTTCTATAGCTTTTTTTTACTCTATAGATTTAAATATTATTAATTTATTTTTAAAAAATCGTTTTAATCCTTCAATTAAATTTATTAAAAAAATAATTAAATCGTGTTCTTCTATATTAAAATCCTTATATAGATTTTAACTAGTTAAATTTCCTCAAATTCTTTTATATATTTAAATATCTTTAGTAGTACTAGCTTGGTGAGAATATTTTTTAGAAGGATTTTTTATATTAAGTTTTAAAAGCTTAGAATTGGAGTTTTTAAATTCCGGATTTAATAAGTTAAAATATTTAAAATATTTTAAGCTTAAACTCTTTAATTTATTATAGATATCGATATCTTTATTACTAAATATAGTTAGATTACGCGAATATTGAGAATTATAAATCTTAGTAGAAGAATTCGCTTATAAATCTTCTATTTTATTTTCACTATTACTAAGATCTTCGCCATAGTCTAGAATTCTATTTTTTATAATATATTGATATAGATGACGCTATTTACTAGGCCAAATACTATTATTAAGTAATTTAATTAAATATAATATAAAATTATTAATTAGATTTTTCATTATCAATTTTTTATTATCGATTTCGAAAAAATATTTAATATTCGATATTTCTGATTTTTTATCTAAAATATAGAGTTTTAGATATAAATAAAACAGTTGAATTAATAATAAATATATTTTTATTAGATCGCCTAGCGCCTGTGGTAAAAATTGAATATTTTCTTTATTTCTTTAAGTTATTAATATTCCTTTATAGTAATTAAGATTAATCTGGACTAGATTAAATATATTATTAATATATATATTTCTAAGCTGAGTTTTTAGCGTATTTTAGTATTTTATTTATAATAATTCTTCTAGTCTAGGTAATAATTTAGAAATCAAATAAAATAAAATAAGAAATATATTAAGAATATTATTTCTAGCTTTTATCTATTTAAAAACCTTAGATTTTTAAAATATAGGTCCTTTATTAAATATATTTTTTACTAGTTTTTTACTAAAACTATTAGGATTAAATAATCTTTTTAATAAAAAATTATTCTAGCTAGTAAGATTACTAGAATCTTTAAAATAAAATTTTATAGATTTATTATTTATATCATCTTTTATTAAATCTAGATTAATTTTATAAAGTAAGTTGTCTTTTAAAATATCTAATAGATTATTATATAAAAGATTTAAATATTAATTTATTAATTCTTTAAAAAAGAATTCTAGTTTTAATATATCTAGCGAAGTATTTAAATATTCGATTTTATCTATAGAAACCTCATTAATCGTTGGTTTACTATTAGTATTTATAGCGATATTTCGTAAATAAGCGCGTATATTTACTAGCTCGCTAAAACTATTAAAAGAATAGTTATTTAGATATTTATTTCGAATTTTTATAAGGGAATCGTCGATTTTATATATTTTTCCTTCTTTAATAGCGATATTATAGTTTATTTCAATAAATTTAATCGAAAAAAGTCGAATAGTATATATTAAAGTACTTGAACTTTTTTCTATCGTTTCTTCGGTTTTAAAAACCTTATTAATTGGATCAATATTTCGTATAATAAAAAAAGCTATTAATAGATTATTAAATTTTGAAAACTTTTCAAAATCTATAGCTTTTATATCTTGTTTTATTAAGGCGATAATAAGATATATATAAGTATCTTCTAATATATTTAATATATCGATTTTTTCGTTATCGTTATTATTATCTATATATCTTTTAATATCGATATTTATATTTTCTAAGGCCGTAGTGATTTTTTTATCGAATTTTATTATAGGAATTTCGTATTCTTTTCTTATATAGATTCGAAAAGAAAAAATAATAACCATAGCGATTTCTCTATAGTATTTATCTTTAGTTGAATAGTTTTGTAATGTTTTAAACGGTTTTGTATTATTATAATCTTTTTTATCGTCTTGAAGAATTGATAGTGTTGTTTTATTAAAAAATTTAATTTTTTCTTCGATTTTAAAACATAACGCTTTACTTTGCGTATATATTAAAAATAGTATTTTATCATTTTTTTCAATTGGTATTTGCGTTAATAATAGTAATTTATTAATATCTAGATCCTTAAGAAATTCGTGATAATTCGTATTAAGTAAAAAGCTAGATAGCTCTTTTTCTTCGCTTTCTACCTCTTTTATTTTTAATTCTTTATATATTTTATTTTCCTTTTCTTTTATATTATTAAAATATTTATGTTGAATATCTTTTATAGAATCGATATCTTTAGAAGAACTAATATTTTCAGAAGAATCGATATTTTTAGACGAATTCTCAATTTTTTCTTTTTCTTTTATAATAAAAAACGGTAGACTTATACTATTAGAAAATCTTTGCCCGTTTTGATTTTCTAAATATAAATTCTCTTTCTTAGTAAGCCGAAGATTCGCGTTATGTTGCTGATTTAAATGATTTTTTATTTTTTTATAAGATAAAACCGCATATTCGCATTTTTGGCAGCGATATAAATTAGATATTATATCTAAATCTTGAAAATAATATTGATTAAACTTTGGAAGCTTAATATCTTGAGGATTTCCTATATTTAATTCTTCGCTTATTTCTAATATATTCGTAATCATCTTAATATTCTTATATTCTTTATGTTTTTGAATAATATGCGACTTTATATCGATTTTTTTAATAGCTGAGCGACAGCTAGTACAGATTAAAACTTGAAATTCTTTATTATAAGCGAATATATCCAAAATATATTCAACTTTAGTAGGAATAATATTAATATTATTAGAAGTCGACATTTTTAAAAGATATTAAAAAAATTTAGTGACGACGAGATAGCGACGACGAGGTAGTAATAATAAGATAATAATAATAAGATAACGATAATAAAATAGTGATAATAAAATAATAATAATAGTATAAAGATATAAAAATATAAAGATATAAAGATATAAAGATATAAAGATATAATATAAAAATATAATATAAAGATATAATAATATAATCTAGATTATATAATTATTATTATAATAAAGAAAAGAAAAAAGTAAAAGAAGATCTTCTTTCTTATAATAATATTATTAAGGTTTAATCTTTGTTTAATTAATTATTTTAATTATAAAGTATAATAATTAATTAATTAAACTTTAAAGTATAATAATTAATTAAAATAATTAAATAAAGTATAATAATTAAATAAATAAGTAAATAAAGTTTAATAATTAATTAAAATAATTAGATAAAGTCTAATAATTAATTAAAATAGTTAAATAAAGTTTAATAATTAAATAAATAAGTAAATAAAGTTTAATAATTAAATAAATATTAAATATTTAATTAAATAAAGTTTAATAATTAATTAAAATAATTAAATAAAGTCTAATAACTAATTAAAATAATTAAATAAAGTTTAATAATTAATTAATTAAACTCTAAAGTCTAATAATTAATTAAAATAATTAAATAAAGTTTAATAATTAATTAAAATAATTAAATAAAGTCTAATAATTAATTAAAATAGTTAAATAAAGTTTAATAATTAAATAAATATTAAATATTTAATTAAATAAAGTTTAATAATTAATTAAAATAATTAAATAAAGTTTAATAATTGATTAAAATAATTAAATAAAGTTTAATAATTGATTAAAATAATTAAATAAAGTTTAATAATTGATTAAAATAATTAAATAAAGTTTAATAATTAAATAGTTAATTAAATAAAGTTTAATAATTAAATAAATAATTAAATAAAGTCTAATAATTAATAGAAATAATTAAATAAAATTTAATAATTAAATAAATAAGTAAATAAAGTTTAATAATTAATTAATTAGATATAAAGTTTAAATAAAGTTTAATAATTAAATAAAATCTAATAATTAATTAAAATAATTAATTATATTAAATATTTTAATTATTAATTATATTATATTATATAACTTAAAATTTAGATATTAAAACTTATATTAATTATATTATATTATATAATCTAAAGTTAAATAATAAAAATAAAAGCTAAGTAATAAAAAAAAATTTAGAAAATAAAAGTAAAAGCCGGGTAGTAAAAGTGAAAAGACTTAGCTAAAAAATTAAATATTAAATAAAAAAAAGCTATTTTACTTAATAACTTTTTATTCTATTTACTAAATTTAGAAATTAGACCTGCTATAAATAGCTCTTTTATAGCTCTAAAATATATATATATAAAGTTTTAAAAGAGTTCACAAGATTTGACTGGGTACCATCGCCTAAAGTTTAAAATTCTAGAAATCTATATAAAAATATATAGTACTATAGGAACGCGCTAACTAAATCTGGAAATATTTTATTTATATATACTACTAGTCTATATAAGCATTTTATATATATAAATATTTTAAATACTTTATAAGATTTAACCGAGTACCATCGCCTGAAGGTTAGAAAATTTTAAAAAAAAGACCCTATAGGGGAATTTATATATGTTAGTAAGCCGCTAACCAAATTAGGATATAAGTATATATATTTATAGCCCTATTAAAGCTCTATAAGATTGCTATATAAAGTTTTTAAATACTTTATAAGAAATGCCCCAGTACCATCGGTTGAAGATATAGTAGTCGGAGGTTGTTTTTTTGCCACCGGACCTATGGTACTGGGGCCCCGGTACCATAGGTCCCGCTTATAGGATATTAAGAGTAAAGATATAGAACTCTAATACTAAGAATAAAGATATAGAATCTTAATACTAAGAGTAAAGACGTAGGATCTAGACTAGGCTTAAGATACTAAGAATAAAGATATAAAACCTAGACTAGACTTAGGATATTAAGAGTAAAAATATAAGACCTTAATATTAAGAGTAAAGATATAGAATTTAAAGATTAAAGGTAAAGATATAAGATTTAGACTAGACTTAAAATACTAAAAGTAAAAATATAGAATTCTAATATTAAGAATAAAGATATAGAACCTAGACTAAACTTAAAATATTAAGAGTAAAGATATAGAATCTTAATACTAAGAATAAAGATATAGAATTTAAAGACTAAGAATAAATATACTATATCTAAACTAGGCTTAGGATAATACCTTAATAATATATAATACTAGAACTAATCTATAGATAATAAGTAAATAATATATAGATAGAGGAGCTAGGACGTTATATTAATAAAAATAAATAATTAAAATTAATATTAAGTAATAGAACCTAGGTACGTTAATTATAAGAAGCTAGGAATTAAGAAAAATAGATTATATTATTAAAGAATATAAACTATCTAGTAATCTAATATATAAAGAGAGATAACTAATTAGAATTAAATTTATTAAAAAAACTATAATTAATATTCTATATTTAATCTAAAAACCGTTAAGGCTAACAGCTCCTAGGATTAAGAAGTTAAAAATAAAAAATATAAAACGCTCTTTATTATATATCTCTAGACTTTAATACTTAATATTTCTACTAATTAATCTAATTAATATTTATAGAACTAGATAAATTTAAAATAACTATTATATATTTCTTTATTCTAAATTATTTAGAGAGGTTTAAATTTAATTAATTTTATACTAAACCCGTAATTATAACTTAATTCTAAAATCTAACTAATATAGAACTAAGGCTAGGTCTAGGTATTTTTTAATTAAATAATTAAATTATTTATGTTTCTCTACTTTTATATATTATATATAAGGAACGTAACGGTTTTTACTATTTATATCTAAATCTTATTAAAGGATAATTACTTAAGCGCTATATATTCCTTTCTAATCTAGTTAGGAACTAGAGATTAAGGTCTTAATAATTAATTATTAAATTAATAAATATAAATATAAATTATAAATAAATTAACTTCTTAACCCCCTATATTTAATATTATTTAGAAAGTTGATTATAATAATATACTTAGCTAAAATAATAAATTATTAAATAAGAAAGGATTTAGGAATATTAATATTTAATAAAGACGCCTTAAGGAGGGTTAAGTAATAAAGATATTTTATTAAGTTTTTTAAATTAAAATTACTTTTTTTTTTAGCTTCTTTATATACTATTATCTAATTAGCGCGAGGAGATAATAAAAGTAAAGAGAATATAATAACTAGTATAAGAAGAATAAAATTTAATTAATAAAAATAGTATATTAACGCCGTCTATAACTTCTAATAAATTATAATAAGGTTAAGGATAATTAATAGGGATATTATATTATAAAAGATTATATAAAAGTTATAAATATTAACCTTATATATAAGGAGAGCGAGATAGAAGAAGGAGATAAATATAAGATAAAAGAAAAGTTAATAATATAAAAAACTAGGAATAATAATTACTTAATTTAATTCTAAGAGGGACCGGGCTCGATGTATTAAATATATAAAAAAAGATAAATATTTAAAATAATATAAGTTAGAAACCCTATAAAATAAAAAGAATAAAAATCCTAAAATAAATAAGTATAAATATTAATAGAGAAAAGGAAGTATAGTCCCTTTAGAGAGGTTTAAATATATAATAATAAGATAAAGATATAAGAATTTTTATTTATTATTATTTACTAATATAATTCTAAATTTAAGTATACTCTTATTATAATAACGCTAGATAATTATTATAGTTATATTATCTCTTTAATTTATTCTTAATTAATCGACTTTATTCTTATAAAGAGGATAGCGCTAAGAGTTAATTAAAATCTAGATTAAATAGAATTTTTTTCTTTATTTATTTAATATAATCTATTCACCCTAGCTTGCTTAGAAACTATTAGAAAATATTAGCTAATATAAATTATTATGTTTTTTTCTCCTATAATTAATAATAAGCGTATATAATTATTATTATAAGAAGAACTTATAATATAAAAAGCGTATTTAAAGATCTTTAAATTATTAATAGAATAAAACCTTTCTTCGCTTTATTATATATTATTATCTAATAGAAATCTAAGCAAGCGTTTTTTAATAGGTTATTTAAAGAAAGCGAGCTTAAAGTTTTAATTAAATAACTAAAAAGTACTTTATTAAAACGGTTAAGATTATAATATTTATAAATATATAAGAAAGAATATAATATAACTATTAATCCTAACTTAATAAACGTAGATATTAGGTTTAAGATAAATATTAATAATAGAGAAAAAAACGCCTTATAAAACCTAGATTTAATTATAGAAACTAAAGATAATTCTAGTAATAAAATACTATCTATATACTAGAGTAAGATCTATATTTTAATTAATAATTAACTATCTACTATATCTTAAAAATAAAGAGGCTAGAGTAAAGTAGTAAGTAATATAATAAATTAATAATATTATAAGGTCTACTCCTAGCTTATTATACAAGATAATTTAATAATAATAAGAATAATTTTATTTTAAAGTAATTTATTATCCTCTTAAAATTACTAGTAATATAAAAATAATATACTATTATTACTATTATATTAATTTATAGACTACCCTTTTAAAAAAACTTCTAGGCGATAATAAGCTAGGTAAGAGGATAATTCTTAATTAAGAGTAAAAAGAAGAGCTTTAGAAGCTATTAGTATAATAATATAAGTAATTAACTAGGAAAGCTACCTTAATCTTAAAAAAAATATATTAATAATATTTATTTTAGAAGCGCTTTAAATCTTATATACTTTATTTAACTTAATTAATATAGGAATATTTTATAATAGAGAAACTTATTAATTAAAGTTTTACTTTATAATTTAATTTTATTCGCCACTTTAAATATAATCTAATATAAAAGGTAAGGAATTTAAGGATTTTATTCTAACCCTAAATACTAGTCCTATTAAATTTAAAAGGGATAAGTTAAGTAAACTAGCTTTTAAATTTAAATATAATATTATTATTATTATTACCCTCCGCTTAAATAGAGGATAAGGAGAATAGGAAATAGGATAAAAAATTACTAGTTAATATAAATATTAGATTTAGAGATAATTACTAGAGAAGTAGAATATTTTATTAAGTAATAGTTTTAAATTAAACTAGAAATATCTCTAACTCTAAATTAATCTAATTAAATAAGGGAATAGATAGGTTTAATAATAATTTTAAGATATTATAAGATATATATAATATATTTATTAACTAGGAGATAGGATAGTATAAATATAAATTAATAAATATTTTAAAAAGAAAGAAATAATTAGTTATTCTTTTTTAATACTTTAAATAACTATAATAGATTTAATATCAGTACTTAAAATATAAAGTATAAGGTAAGGATATAAGGATTAACTCTAGTATAAATATATTAGTTAAAATAGATAGTATATAAGTTATTTAAGAGATATTATTACCTAGCTTAAAGTAAATAGAATTAACTAGGTATATTTAATCTAAGTTACTCTAAAGTTTAAGATAATTATAGAATAAATAGAGTAAGAATTTAATTTTCTAGTTTAATTAAAGATAAGTAAGTTTAATTATATAAATAAGGACTCTAATTTATAAAATTAATATAGATTAATTAAGGTTATTTAATTTATAAAGTTTAATTATTAAATATACTATCTTTTCTAATTTAATTAATTTAAGTATTAAATTAGCGTTTAATCTATTATTAAGTATATACTAGAATAGATAGTTAATTACTAATAATAAAAAGATTATTATTAATTTTTTATATTATATTTATTCTCTAAAAATCTATTTAAGTCTATCTATAGTTAAAGGAGAATTAGAGTAATATCCTTAATTAATAAGATAAATTAATAGGATTCTTATTATATTTATTATTACTAGGATTATAAACTTAATTCTATCTTATACTTATTTACTATTTAAATTAGATTAGATGTTAATAATATATATACTATATTCTAATCTATCCTAAAGTTAATATTCTTAGATTAATTATTAAATTATTAATTACTAAGATTCTTTATTTTCTTTATTCTTATCTAGATTTAGATCTCTTTCTAAAAGAAATCCCGCTACAATCTTAGCCTATATATATTTTTAATAATTAGGATAAAAATAAGTTTTTTATATTACTCTTTAATAATCTTTATTATTATACTTTATTTCTAGTATCCCGCGGCCTATTTAATACTATTTAGATATTTATCTAGGAAAATATTATACTATCCGCTTCTAAGATAAGTGCTATATATAGTTAATATATAGATAGGACTTAAAGACTTTAGCGTTATATAAAGAGAAATATATTAATTCTTAGATTATATTTCTAACTATATAATAGCTAGAATACTTTATTTAAATATATTTACTTTAGTAAATCTAATTATAGTTAGGATAATAAGTATTATTATAATAATTCTATATCTCCTCCTTTTATTCTAAGTCCTTTTTAAGATTAATTTACTTTTAATCTAAATTATTCTCTAGCTTTAATTAATTATATAGTTGCGTCTATATCTCTAGAATCTATTTAAGTTATTCTTATTATATTTAGGAATAGGATATTTAATATTACTTATATTATTAATATAACTAGAGATTAATAATAGGAGGTAAGTCCTTTTACTTCTATATTTTAAATAGATATCTTTAGAGGTTATATTCTTATTATTTTAATATAATTAATAGATATTATATATTATTATCGTCTTCTATATCCTTTTCTATTTATAGTTAGTTAATTCTTACTTATAGTACTATTCTTAGCGGCTTAATAGAGGGTCTAAAAAACTTTATAGTATTTAATATTATAAAAGATTCTAGAGTTTTCTTAATTAATAATAATTTACTTTTTTCTTAAGTCCCTTCCTATTAAATAGGTACTTAGGGAGAGTTAGTTTATTAATAACTATTAAATAACGCGTTAATTAAGAGTTATAAATTTAAAAATACTTGCTTAATAATATATAAATTAAACTTTAGTTAAATATAAAGACTAGATAGTATATAATATTTATTAATAATTAATAATATAATAATATATAGTACTAGATATACTAGGACGGAGGTGATAATATTATAATATATTATACTAGTCTTAAAATAATAATCTAGTTATATATAATATTAGAAATACTAGAATAGAAATAATAATCTAATAATATATTATATTAATCCTAAGATAATAATCTAGTAATATATAGTACTAGTTTAAAGATAATTATATAATAGTATATAGAATTAAATACTAAATATTAATATATAGTATTATAACTAGATTAAAGATAATAAATAGGGAGTATACTATATTAAAGACACTAAGTACTAATATATTATATTAAGGACGTATACTAGGAATATTAAGAGTAAATATATAGAACCTAAAGATTAAGAGTAAATATATAGGACTAGGACTAGACTTAGAATACTAAAGATAAATATATAGAATCTAAAGACTAAAGATAAATATATAGAACTTAGAGACTAAGTATAAAGATATAGAATCTAAAGACTAAGTATAAAAATATAGAATCTAGAGACTAAAGATAAATATATAAAACTTAAAAACTAAGAGTAGATATATAAAATCTAAAAACTAAAAGTAAAGATATAAAATCTAGACTAGACTTAGAATATTAAGAATAAAGATATAGAATTTAGAGACTAAGAATAAAGATATAAAACCTAAAGACTAAAAGTAAAGATATAGAACTTAAAAACTAAAAATAAATATATAAAATTTAAAGACTAAGAGTAAAGATATAAAATCTAAAGACTAAGTATAAAGATATAAAACCTAGATATTAAAGGTAAATATATAAAATCTAAAGACTAAGAGTAAATATATAGAATCTAAAAATTAAGAGTAAATATATAAAATTTAAAGACTAAAGATAAATATATAAAATCTAGAAACTAAGTATAAAGATATAGAATCTAAAGACTAAGAATAAAAATATAGAATTTAGAGACTAAGGGTAAAAATATAAAACTTAAAAACTAAAAATAAAAATATAGAACTTAAAGATTAAAAATAAATATATAAAATCTAGAAACTAAGAGTAAAAATATAAGATTTAAGAACTAAAAGTAAAAATATAATATCTAGATATTAAGAATAAAAATATAAGACCTAAAGATTAAGGATAAAGATATAATACTTAAATATTAAGAATAAAGATATAGAATTTAAGGACTAAGAATAAAAATATAATACCTAGATATTAAGGGCGAATATATAGTACTAGAACTAGACTTAAGATAATATCTTAATAATATATAGTATTAGAACTAGGCTAAAGATAATAATTTAGTAATAAATAATATTATAAACGCGTGCCTAGATACTAATTATAGATATATAGTATTAGAATTAAGTTTAAAATATTATTAACTAATATTTAGTACTAGGACCTAGCTAGAGTATATAAATCTAGAATTAATATATAAATAAGTATTTAAGGGTCTATAAATAAGAAAAGTAGCTATTTAAAACTAATAATAGAATATTTAAAATTAATTAAAGCTGTTAATCTTATTATATACATCTTAAAATAATTATATATATTAAATTTAATTAAGAAAATAATTTAATATATTAAATTAAAGCTTAATAAACTTAAGGCTAAGAATTATATAAAGGTTAAATATAAATCTTCGGCTTTTTTTATATCTAAGAATATAGGAAAACGCTATGATATATAAAGTAATAAAAGAATAAAAGATAAAATCAACTAATAGAATAATTAAGAACTAAAAAATTAAAATATTAATTTAATATATTTCTTAAAAAGATTTTAAAGATTTTAAGAATAATATAAGAAGGGAAAATAGAAAATATAAGCTAAATAATTAATTTAATAGAGTCTATAGAGTATCTAATTATTATAGAAAGAAAGTAAGAATTATATAATTAAAAAAATCGTGAAAAGATAAGAAGAAAATATTTATAATATTAAATAAATTTCTATAAATTCTTATTATTTCCTCTCTTCTTTATCTTTATAATTTATCTTTATTATTTTAATAAATAGAGTTTTTTCTTAACTTAATCTATACTTCTTATTATCTTAAGTTTAGATAAATAGTATTCACCCTTAAATTAAAGTATCTACTATTATTTAATAAGAATTATATTTACCTAGATATCTACCTAAACTATTTAATAAATTAATAGAGAGATTGGAGGATTTATATTAATATAAATAATATTATTAATCTAAATACTTTATTTTTAAATATAATATCTAATCTACAGACTTTATATAATCTAATTAAAAAGCTAATATTATTTATAAATAAAAAGGGGAGGTAACTCTTAATAGAGCTCTTCTAAATATAGTATACTACACAGATCTTATATAAATCTTATATAAATACTTTAGATACTACTAGCTATACTAAGAATTAGATAAATAAAAACTTCTAAAAGAAAAAATATTAATACTAGAGCTACTAATAGGTTAATAATAAAATAAAAACTTTAATAGAGTTTAAGTATAGCCGATTATTATATAATAGTTATATTAATTAAACTTAAAAATATCTTCTCTAAGAAGAGTTTTAGATAATATTAAATAAGATTTATAAGTTAAGTCTAGCTATTTATACTAGCTTAAAGATATATTTATTAATAAATCTCCTAATATTTATATTAACTTCTATTAGCTAAACGACTTCTCTCTCTAATAATAAATATTTAGCAAAAGACAGTCTTTTACTCTATAGATTTAAAGAATAATATTATTTCTAATAGAATTATCAACAAAAATAGATAAATCCTCTAATTATTATAGAAGTAAAGGCGCTAACCGCGAGCTAGGAAATAGTTTAGGAGGTAGAAGATTAAATAAAATAAGTTAAAGATCTTATATAAATCTAGTGAGAGTTAATAGAAACTTAATAATATATATAAATCCTTATTATAGGACTAGAACACTACTATTAATAAATAAATAGTCTTTTATAGCTAATAATTAAACTAAACGCGTTAAGTAAGTAAGACGAGGATATAGAAGTCCTTTAAATAAAATAAATAACTCTAATAAATATTCTCTAATAGTTATCTAATAACTATACTTAAGATAAGATTCACGGAAAACTAGTTCTATTATTATTAAAATTATTATTATTATTACAATCTTTATAGTCCTAAGGTTAGATTATATTAAATTTTTTATTAAATAATTAGATTTTTATAGAATTATATAATACTCTAGTTTAATATCCTCTCTTATTAATTAATATAATTAAAGGAT
Source organism: Cladonia rangiferina (assembly GCA_023065455.1). Classification (NCBI taxonomy): domain Eukaryota; kingdom Fungi; phylum Ascomycota; class Lecanoromycetes; order Lecanorales; family Cladoniaceae; genus Cladonia; species Cladonia rangiferina. The sequence goes on from JAJREH010000030.1 coordinate 26,139, forward strand.
CTTCTTAAAGTTTTTTTTAAAAATCTTAGTTTAATATTATCTAGATAGTAACAAGCTTAATAATTAGATTTAATTAAAAACCTTTAATAAAATAAGCTTAGATTTATTAATAAATTAAAAAGAATCTAATATTAAAAACTAAGTAAAGCCGTTAAGTATTTATCCTAAATCTTAAAAAGCTAAGAAAGCTAAGAGAGGCTAATAAGGTTAAAAAGACTAAATTAATTAAAAAAATAAGAATAAAAATAGAGACCTAGTATATCTATTAAAAAAATATTAATAGAGGATTTTTATTAATTTTATTTTAAAGCGGTAGAACCCGCCTAAGGTATTAGATTAAAAAAAGAAATAAATAATAAAGCGAGAGATTAGATTATTTTAAATAGAATATCTTAATATATAAGGCTTAATATTAAGAGTTTAAATAATTATATAGAGTTTATTATAATATTAATTTAACTTTATATTTTTAATAGAAATATAGTATATTAATTATCTTTAATATTAATAAAACTATTAGGTAATTATATTAACGAAGAGATTACTATAGAAAAAATATTTTTATAGCTAAATAAAGAGAGAAATCTATCTAGTTACTAACTACACGATATAAGATTAAATTTAAGAAACCTTTATAGTTCAAAATTATATAATTACCTTTATTATTAAGAAGTATATTATCTTAGATATTTATCTTACTCTATTCTTACTACTAATAAATATAAGAAGGATATTAATAGAGGTAAAGTAATTAATTATAGTTATAAATAATATTAACGCCTGATTTTATACCTTAGAATATTAATAGAGAGCGTTGGGCTCTTAAAAATAAATTAAAAAAATTAAAATTTAAATATAACGCCGCTAATTAACCTAGCAAACCCCTATATAAGAAGAAAAATAGAGATAGTTAATTTTAAAAAGATAATTAATAATTAACTATATCTTTATAGCCTTAAGCTTATATAATATATAATTATACTTAATCTATAATTAATTACTAGGAATATAAACTAATTATTAATATATAATATATATTATTATATCTACTAACGCTCTTACCTAGTTAAAGGAGTCTTAATTTTTATAATTTTAAATAGATAAACTACAGTAGAAGTTAATCTAATAAAAGATAATTTAAAGCTTTTAATAAAAAGTAGGAAGAATAGAGTAAAAATATTTTAAAATAAGAAATATTAATAAGCTAAATATAATATTAATAGGAATATATTAAATAGTTTTATAAGAAATCTTAGGCCTAATTAATATAAGGTTTAAGAATTATACTTAATTTAAAGCGTCTTTTATATTATTAATTATTTTTATAATATATAATATAACTATCAGGTCCTATCTATATAAAAAAGTAATAGTAATATTTAAGGAAAATAGACTAATTTAAATAAGTTTAATTACGTAAATTTAAGATATTAATACTTTAATCAAGATCTATATTAATTTAAGCGGACGATATTAGGCTAAAGGGAGATTATAAAAACTTAATAAAATAAGAAAGAAAGAAGAAGGATAAAGAATATTATAAGGACTATAGCTATAAGTAATACAGTTTATAATAGATAAAATAACTAAAAAAATCTATTATTAAGATACGCTGAAAGATTATAAAGTAAATAGAATTTATATTTAATTAATAAAAATATTAATAGAAATTAATTTTACCTTAATATTAAATTACTTATTCTTTTAATACTTAATAATAGGGAGGATATTAGTAATCTAAAATAAAATAAAAATCTATCTCTTAATTAAGAATAGTATAGAAGAAAAGATAGTAAATAATCTTTAGTTTATTATATTAATCTATATATTTTAAAAGGTTTTTAAATAAATATTATTATAACGCTTTAATAAATAAATATAAATATATTTATATTCTAATTAAATAGGATTTTAAAGCTATTATTTTATCTATATAAATACTGTAATAATATATTATCTTTTTAGTATACGGATCTATTATATTATTATATTTTTAAACTTTTAATCCGTCTTTAATATTATAAATTATAATTAATTAATATAAGTCTTAGTTAATTAAGGTGTTTTAGGATATTTAATTTTATTAATTAATAATCTTATAATATATTAAGTTTAATCTTAAGTATTAATAAATTAAGAAGTTTCTCTATAGTTCTTTTAAATCTAAGGAGTATTATAAGGCTTATTACTCTTCTTTATCCTTTTTAATCTCTTTATTAATAATCTAATAATAGTTCTAAATCCTATCAACTAAATTCTATTAACCTATTTATTTTATGCGGATAATGGGAACGTGATTATCTTATAGAATATAAATATTTAATCTTAACTAAATATAATCTATTAATAGTTAGTAGTATATAGGTTATCTTTAAATATAGAGAAATACTATTACTTATCTTAATAATAATAATTAAACTAGTTATATCTTAGGAATAAGCTGATCCTATATATATAAGAATATAATTACCTTAACTTTTATTTAACTATTAATAGGATTAACTTTATTATAGAATTAAAATATTAAATTAATACCACCTATAAACGAATTAAATTCTTATAGTTATATTTTAATTTATAAAGGATAGTTAATTAGTTATATATATATAAGCGATATTTAGTACTAATATTAAAATACGAAGTACTATTAATCTATATATAAAGTTAAGTAAATCCTTAAAATAAAGAAAGATTCTAAGAAGTAATTAAGGAGTAGTTAAAGATATTAAAATAAATCTATAAAACTCAAACTACTTAATAATATATATTTATAAATCTTTATAGATTAATTATATTATTAACTTATTTTAAAACTTTATATACTTTATACTAGGATATATTAAATATAACTTTAGTAAATAGTCCTCTACAACGGATATTACAACAAAAGAAGAAAAATAAAATTAATAAAATTTTTATAAATTAATTAAGAAACAGTCTAAAATAGACTTAATTTAAGTTATAAGGAAATTTTTAACTAATAATATTAAGAGTATTTTATCAATATCTATAAAAAAAACACTAGAAAATAGTAGAAAGTAATACTTAGAAAAAGCCTTTAACTAGCTAAATTCTTATAATTTCGCACTAGGTCCTAGGCCTATATCTTATAAATAGAATTTTTAATACAGCGTTAAAGAATTAAAAACTATTATTATAATATTATTTAGACTAGTTTATATAGAGAATAATTTATTTATATAAAAAAGAATTTTAATAGAATTATAAATCCTACTAGGAATTATTATATTTAAACTAATTAAATAAAGCGTAAAGATAGGTAAAGTAATAATAGAAATTAATAATAATCTAAATAATAAAAGGCTTCCTAAAGAAAAAAAAAAAATTTATAAATATAAATTTTTAATTAAATAAGGATTAATTTATAAATATTATAAAATATTTAATAATTTTAAAAAAAGTTCTTAGAGATACTAAGACATATTAATAAAAAATATAAGAGATATTAATAGATAATACTAGTCCTAAGATAACTTAAAAAATATTAATTTTAAGATAACTTAAAAAGTATTAATTCTAAGATAACTTAAAAAGTATTAGTCTTAAGACGACTTAAAAAGTATTAGTTCTAAAAAGATTTAAAAAGTACTAGTTAAAAGTAGACGCTAATTATATTAATTAAGAGTAAATATTAACTATATTAATTAAGAATAGATGTTAACTATATTAGTTAAGAATAAATATTAACTATATTAATTAAAAGTAGATGTTAACTATATTAGTTAAGAGTAAATATTAACTATATTAGTTAAGAATAAATATTAATTATATTAATCTTAAATAAATATAAAAAATAGTCTTCTTAAGAAAAAAAAGAAATCTTAAGAAACTAGAAAAATTAGGAAAAAAATTAAAGGGAGTATAAGTATAAGGAATATAAATAACTTATCTTACTTAAGTATATAAAGCTAATAAAAGGCTAAACTAGTAAAAAAGGAGAACTAAAGACTTAGGGTAAAAAAGAGAAATTAAATAAAAATAAATATTAAAAGAAAGTAGAAGTTTTATTAAATATAGTTTATAAATTAAATTTATTATTTTTAGAAAATTATTCCTAGGAGAGGAGGAAAGGACGGGAAAAAATTTTAAACTAAAAAAATAAAAAAGGAAGACTAAAAAAGGAATTATTAAAAACTTTAAGAAAATTAACTATAGATAAGAAGCTTACTTAAAAAAGAATTATATAAACTAAAAGATATTTTAAGGCCGAATAGATATAATAAATTTATTTAATCTTATAATAAATAAACTAGTATAATAATAAACTAAATCTTCTACTTAATAAGACCGCGTATTAGAAGGAATTTAAAAATACGGGTATCTTACTCTATAAAAATAGATAACGGGTTATATAAAGGATAAGAAATTATTTTAATAAATTAGTTATAGTATTAATTATACTTTATTTTTTAGATAATAATTAGTATATATTAGGAAGAACATTGTAAAGAGAGAGGTTTAGAATTTATAATAGGAATAGAATTCCGCCTTTTAAAAAAAAGGATAAAAGATATTCTTTAGGCTTATTAAAGAGTTATTATCTAACTAATATTATAGGCGGCCGTTAAGAAGCTTATAAAATGAAATATTAAAGAATAGAATAGAAGATATATAAAGACTTATATAGTTATAAAACTATATTAAATCTATATTTTTAACTCTATATAGGATAATAAGACCTACTCTTTAAGTATATAAGTTAACTAGCTTTAGATAGTTTAATAAATTAAACCCCTAACTCTAAATCCTATTAACTAGAGAGAAATAATATATATTAGATTTTTATCTAACCCTTATAACCCTACTAGTCTATAATATAGGTTAAATACTAGAGTTAATTATAACTCCTTTTTAAATATATTTTTAATCTAAAATATAGAGAAATAAACTTAAGATTTTATTTATTTAATATTAAGATTATATTAAGATTATCTTCTAAAGTAAATAGATTACTAGATTATATTTAGTTTATCTATATAGAAAGCTATTACTTTTTAGAATATAAACTCTTTATTAATATTTATTAATTTACTTATTATATCTTAATCCTATTATTTTTACTACTTTTTAAATATAAGCTTAGTTAATTCTTCCTTATTTATTAAATTATATCTTTTTATCTTTCTAGCTCTAGACTTAATAGTTAGATTAAATATATTATTTATAAATATTAAGAAGTATATATTAGCCTAATTCTCTTTCTTATAAAGACGTTTTAGTATCTCTTAATTAATATAGGAAAAAAACGTGTTATCTATAAATAATAGAGATTAAATCTTAATTTAATTCTAGTTTTCTTTTATAGTAAGGCACCTTAATAATTTATTAAGTAAGAAGTATATAATAATATTAATCGCGAGCTTATAATATATAAATATTAAAATATAACGCGAACTATATTACTATATATATACTTATAAAAGTTAATAGATATAATTCTAATCTTTAGAAATATAATTATTATAATATATAGATTTTATTATAGGATTTTAATATTAATATAAGATTGAGTATATATTACGGATTATATAATATAACTAATTCTTAAAAAGAAAAGAAAGAAAATATCTATTAAGAGTATTTATATTCTAGATAATTAAATAGCCCTGTATAGAATAAGATAATATATTATATAAATAATATATATAGATTATATAATATTCTAGTATTATTATATTAATATAATAATTACTTCTTCCTTTTAATAGTTTTATTCTTAAAATTTATACGCTTAATAATCTACTAGCGTACTTCTAAAAACTTATTAAAAACCTTTAAATTCTTATAAAGATATAAAAGAAAGAGTTCTTTTATTTATAATTAGACTTTATAAAACTTATATTATAGCACAATAATAGTAAATAATAAAATATAATAGAATAAAGTTATAGAAGGCGGTTATTATATATATTCACTATATATTATAACGTAGTTTAGTAAGTCTTAGTATTACTTTAAAATATTAATAAATCCTAACTTTATTTTATTAATAATATCTTTATTATTTATTTTTTATAGAAGAATTATATACTTTTTATATCTTCTTATTATTTTATTATTAAGATATTCGCTTATATATAGTCTATTAAATTAGCTAAATATAAAGGTTAAGATAATTAAATAAAATTCTAAAAAAGTTCTTACTACTAAACTTATAATAATAGTAAACTTATTATTTAAACTAGTTAATATTATTATTCTATTTTTAACGATTAGTTAAATAATAATATAATAAGGCTTAGTAATCTTTAATAAGGCTTATAATACTAATACTTATATATAGAATTTTAGAATTATAATTACAAAACTTCTAAGTATTTATAATAATAGAAGCTTAAAAAAGTCCTCTTACTCACTACTAAATATACGCTGCGCAACGGGTTGAGTCGGGTTAAGAATCGAGTTTTTTTTTTAATTTCTTATTCTTTTAATAACTTTTTTATTTATTAAGATAATTTTAATATTAGGGCATGGATTTAAAGCTCTATATTAGGGCTATAAAACCCTATATTTTTTACGCTAAACTAATATAGGCTAGTGGAGCTATTAGCGCGTCGGGTTGTCGGGTCGGGTCGGGTTAGACTTGAAAAACGCAACCCGACCCAACTTCGAGTCCCTGTTTTTAAACCTTGATAATTCTACTAACCTAGATTAGTTTAGCGTAAAAAATATAGGGTTTTATAGCCCTTAAGTAGGGCTTTAAATCCATGCCCTAATATTAAAATTATATTAATAATTAAAAAAGTTATTAAGAAAAGAATGTGAAAAAGTCGAAATGTCAAGAAAAACCCGTTGCGCGGCGTAACTAAATACTAGTTATTAAATAACGGTCGCTTCTTCTACTTAACCTCCGCGCGATTTAATAATAACGACGGGTATTAATATACTTATATTATAAATAACTAGTAAACTTTACACGCTATAAGACTTCTTATTATAAATATTATTAATCTTTACTTTACTCTTAATTTTATCTTAAATAAATATTATTATTAAGGCCGATTATTACTTACTCTTAAACTATAATATATATAATTATTATATTTATAATCTTAAAAATATAAATTCTAATTAACTTAAAATCTTATATAAATTAGTACTTATAATAGTTATATACTAAACTAATAATTAAATAAGTTAAAATAATATTTTTATAAAATCTTCTTATAATCTCTATAATTTAAGGAAGTATATTTATTATATTTAAAAATATTATTAATATTATCTTATAAGAGTAACTTCTTATATATATTATATAGAGTTAATATATACTAGATTTTATATAAATATATAAAATTTACTAATTATATAATTATCCATCTATATAAATATACTTATACGGAGGAATTTAATAATACTATATATATTAATTATTATAATAAAAAACTTTAATATTATTATAATATATTCAACGCTATAATAATAATAATTATAAGAATAAAAAATTATTTAGAGTTTATATATATACTTAATAAATAAGAACTTAGAATACTTATAATCTAAGAATTCTAATATATAAATAAGTTAATAAATTAAATTATTAATATCTTAAGGAATATAGTATATATACTCTTTATACGCGTTTTAGAAATATATTATATTAATATTAATTTAAGATTAGAACGTTAATAATATCTTTTTATTCTCTTATTCTAAAATCCTCTAAATTCTCTAGAGAAGGGGAGTATTTTAAGTTTATAATTTCTAGTACCTAAATTTCTTATTATACTTCCGCGAAAAAACAGACTCCTTATTATACTTTTATAAAATAATAGGTAGATATTATATATAATTCTTCTATCTTAATTATATTTTCTACGCGCTCTTAACGTAAGCATCCTATAAAGAAAAATATCTCTAAAGTATCTATAAAAATTATTAAAACTTTAATATAAGTAGGTATAAAAACGGCGACCAAGACGTTAATCAAGACTATTATTTTTATAAAATTAAAAGTTATTACTTCTACTAAGTTTAAGACTATAATATTAATTAAGTTAAAGACTAATAAAATTAAATCTATTATAATATTTACTCCTATTATAATAACTAAGCTTAGAAAAGAGGTTATATTTATAACTACTTATAAATATTAACTAAAAGCTATATTTAAAGATAATACTTTTTAAAGTAAGCTTATATAAACTCCTAAAGTCTTTTTTATTAAATTAAATAAAGAGGGTGCTATTCTTAATAATAATAATAAATTTATTAATTTAATTATATTTAAGCTACCTTCTAGAGACGATAATAATACTAATAATATAAAAAAAATTAAGTTATAATATTTTTTCTTTTTCTATTTCTAATATATATTCTTTAAGTAAAAGAATTATCTTCTAAATACTCTTTAAATAGTTATTAATTTAACTCACTAGTTATATATAATAGTTTAATATATATATAAATTACTTACTATTCTTAAACTCTTCTTTTATATTTATATTATTTATTATAAACTTTTACTATCTTCTTTAATCCTATTATACTTTTTTTATAAATCTATTAATTATACTCTAATAACTAATTCTTTTATTAAACTTTATAAAAATATTAACTCTTTAATTTAGTTTTATCTAGAATTTTTTTTACCTTATAATCTAAACTATTATTTATAAGTTCTAGTGGTATATATTTTAATATATTATTATTATTATCTCTATACTTATATAACTTTAATAAGGATATATAAAAAACAGAGTAAATTCTATAAATAATTAATAATATAAGATAATAAACTTAACTCTTTATCAGTATCTTTATTTAAAAGAGGTTAATATACTTATATAAAAACTTTCTATTTAATTATCTTTACTTAAGATTTTTTACTAATAATATTACTAGATTATTTTTATTAAAGCTAATCAACTTATATACCTTATTATAATATTTAGTAAATAATTTTATTATATTTTATTAATATTTTACTAACTCTTCGCGAAATTTATATAATTTTTTAATTCTTTCTTTTATAATAAATACTCTCTCTCTTAGAGTATTATTCTTAATACTTATTAAAATCTTAAGGTTATAACTATATATTATCTTAAAAAGGCTATAATTTATTATAGCTTACTTAACTTAATAGTATATAAACTTAACTAGAAGTAGAAATCCTACTTAATTACTTTACTACTTATTATAATAGATTTATAGGTATTATTTTAATAACTAATTCTATTTTTTTATTTATTCATTCGTTTAAGGATAAAACATTATATTTAATCTATATTTTACTTATAAATTATAATATATGTTAAACTAGAAAGTACTAATAAAGATACTTCCTTTATTAATTATAATACCCTTTAGGTTACTATACTTAAGGATTATTTTAATAAAAAATAAGTTTATTAATTTAATAATATTAATTTTTTTTATAATTAATATATATTAAACTATTTTTATATATCTATCTATTACTACTAGAATTATATTATAGACGTAGTTTTAAAACTTACTTAAAAGAAAATTAATAATAAAATCTATATTAAGCTCTTACTACAGGCCACTAGGTATAGATAACGCTCGTAGTTTATTATAAAAATAATAACATTTTATTTTAATTCTTTAATATATATTATAAAAGTTTATATACTCTTTAATATCCTAATTTATAATAAGCTAATAAAATTTTTTATTTAATAATTTTATTATTTTATTAACGTCGAAATAATCTATTAATAAATTATTATAATAACATTTTAATAGTTTTTATATTATTATACTTTAACTAGAAATATAAATTCTTTAACTATATCTTAATAAACTATATTTATTAAAATACTATTTATTAACTTTAATTATATATTTATTAAAAGTTTCTTTATTCTTAACTTTCTCTACTATCGTATTATATAATTATAGAGATTTAATTAACTTAATAATTAATCTACTATAGCTATTATATACTATTTTATTTAAAGCCATTATATTAATAATAGAATATAAAATAAATTATTTATAACTAATAATTTTAATAATAGAGTTAAGTTACTTTTTAGTTATATTATAATAATATTAAGCTAGTATCTCACCCGCGTTCTTTACTCTTATAGTATAAGGGTTTTTAAGTCTTATTAAATAAATTATATTCTTCTATAAAATAATATTAATTAGGCTTAGTATAAACTTTTATTCTTCTTATTAATTTAATTACTTCTCTTTTATATTTTCTATAATCTAAGAAACTCCCTTTTAAACTATAATTTAAAATAGATTAAATAACTTTTCTAGATTTATAAGTTTTTATTATAATATAAATAGTAGTTTATCTATTAATATTTTCTTATATTTATAATTAAAGCGTTTTAATAATATATTAACTAGATTTATTTTACCTACTCTATATAAAATAATAAAATTAAATATTAATAATTTTATAATTTATTAAGTTTATCTCTAATTTAATTCCTTTAAACCTATAAACGCTTTAAGATTATTATAATTTATTAAAACTTTAATAAAATAAAAACTTTCCTTATAATAATATTACCACTATTTAAATACTATAATAATAATTAATAGCTTTTAATTATAAATTTTATAATTTCTTTCTATAATAATTATCTTTCTTAATTAGAATATAACTAGATACTATTAACTATCCTTTTATAACTAAAATAAGATATTAACTACTATATAGTCCAATATATCTATCTCAATCCTTATCTTTTTATAAGAATTAAAGTATCTTAAAATCAATACTTCTATAAAGATATCACAAAGCTATTAAAATATATACTCTTTATATTCTTTCTACTCTAGAAGTTTATTCTTCCTTTCTTATATACTCCCTTATAATAGCCCTATTAAAAATATTATTAAATACAAGTAATATTAAATAAACCTCTAAAAAAAGTTAATAAAACTTAGAAATACTTAGACTTTATAATATATCTTTAGCCTTAATTACTTTTAAATAATATCTATTCTACTCTTATCTATTATTATATCTTTAATAAATATAATAAATCCCAAAAATTTAACTTCCTTTATAAAAAATTAATATTTCTTTAGATTTATATAAAGCTTAAACTATCTCAGCTAATTAAGAACTTACTTAATATAATTTAAATACTTTTCTTTTAATTCTAAAAAGATAAGGATATTATCTAGATAAATAATATAAAACTTATTTAACAAGTTAATAAAAACCTTATTAATATAAACTTAAAATATTATTAGAGCGTTAATTAATCTAAATAGTATTATTATATACTTAAAGTATTTATAATATATATAAAATATAGTCTTCTACTTATCTTCTTTCTTAATTTAAATATAATAATAAGTATCTTTAAAATTTAATTTAGTAAAGACCTTAACACTATTTAAATAATTTAAAGTTTTACTAATTAAAGATAAGGAGTAATAATTCTTTACTATTATTTTATTTAATTTATAGTAATTAATATATAAGCGTAACCCTCTATCCTTTTTTAAAATAAATAGGATAGGGGTATCTATAAAATTAATAAAATATTAAATCTATCCCTTTACTAATATATTATTAAGGTAAATCCGTAAAACTTTAAGTTTTTTTATTAAAAAATTATAAAGAGGACTATAGGGTGGATTAATTATTATTTTAATAATATAATTATTACCCTTATAAGATAATAAGCTATTTATTTTCTTTATTAAGAAGATATCCTAATATTTCTTTAGCTTCTTAAATAATATTATAAAAGTTATAATAAATTCTAAACCTAACTATATTCTAACGGTTCTAATTATAGAATTAAATAATAATAAAAATATATTAATAATTATTAATATATATACTTCTAACTATTTTAATAAGAATTTAGTAAACTTATAAGTTTTAACTAATTCTAAAATATACTTTTTAATTTTAAAATACTAGATTCTTATTTTTAAATTAATAATAATCTTCTCTTAAGCTAATCTTAATATATTTAATAATAAAGATAGACCTTTCTTATTAATTATATAAAAAATAACTTTTATTTTCTTTATTTAACTCTAGCTATTATAAAGGTATAACCTAATATAATAAGTATTATAGTAATATATAAAGTTACTATCTATTTATATTAAATAAGGTAGCTTTATATTCTTAATAGATTTTAACTCTTCTTTAACTATAAAACGCTAATTAATTATATTAACTTTAGTTTTACTATTAAGCTAGATCTCCACCTTTACTTTATATAATCCTCCTTTTAATAATACTATTTTAAAATATTTTAATCCTAGAATTATATTAAATTCTTCTTTTTCCCTTACCCTTTAAAGAATAGTTTAAATAAGATTTTATCTTTTTTTTACTTTTTAATTAAGTAATTACTAAGATTTCCTACTAGCGTTTTATTAGGATTATTATCCTTATTTTTAAAATAAATAGTAGAATAATACTCCTTTTTATTATAAATATAATAGTCCACGTCTTTTAGATCCTGTTTTAGGTACGTAAAGTTATTATTATCCTTACTTTTAAATAATATATCTTTAGAATCGTCTTTAAACTTATTCTTTTAAAATTTATTATTATTCTTATTCTTCTTCGCTAAGATACTACCTATAATTTTATAAATAATAAAAATAACTTTCTTCTAATTACTTTCTAGATAAGAAGCTAGCACTATAAGTTTATTTTAAATAATAAAAACTTATTAAATATTTATAATAACTATATAAAGACTTAGATATAGCTTTATATAAAAATTTATATATTAATATTCTTTACTTAAGAAAAATAATTAAATTTTAAGACTACTTAAATAAGCTTTAAATTATTAAACTATTTAATTTAATCTTTACTCTACGTTAATTATTAATTAGGCGATATCTAGTATATAATTTATTAAATCTTTAATAAAATTTAATAAAAAAATCTTAAATTCATCCTATATAAAATTAAAGTTAGAATAATCCCGCTTATAATTATATTAGAACTCTTTTATATCCCCTTTTAAGTATTATATAATATATAAGATCTTTAATAGATTATCTAGAAAGTTCTAAAATATTAAATAAAAATATATCTTAGCGTTTTAAACTTAATCTTAATATTCTCTTAACATTTTCTCTTTATATTTCTTAAAAATCGACGGCTTTATAATCTTTTTATATAAATTTATTTTATTAATATTATATATAAAGCGCTTTCCGCTTATAATATTAATAGTAAGAGATAGGCGAAGGATAAACTTCTTTAATAAATTTTATACCATCTTTATATAAATAAACTCAGTATCTTTGTTATGCCGGCATGGTGATGCTAGGATGTCATGTGATCCGCATGCGTCATCCATGCGATACGTCACCTTGCCCCATGCGGGGCTATCCGGTCGTCCGGAATATGAATGCCCTCAGCAGGCATCTCCTTTCTTTTCTCCTTAAGAATTAGCTATATTATATAATCCGCAATATATGCTCGATCTCACATCGATATCAAAATCCCATAACAGTTCTAATTCTTCTACCTTCAAAAGGGATATCGATCCGTGATCAGCATGCCTGCAAACGTCAGCTTGCGTCCAGGAAGTCGTCGCGCTGCCGAACCGCAGGCTGATAGCGGGCAAAGCGGATCAACTCTGCAAGGGGATCAAAACTCTCGAGAAGAGGATCAAACCCCTGCAGATCAAGATGTTGCTGACGAGCTAGGTCAACCAGCTATCCCAACGATTGACGAACGCTTGCAAAACGCTCGCCGTGCAAGGGATGAGTTGTTGAAGCGGAAGCAGCTCGAGCAACTTGAGCATGAAATCACCGATCTCAGACGAGAGCTATCAACAGCGGCCGCAGGGAATTCCTCGGAGCGTGCGGAACGCAACGAAGACGAATCCTCCTCGCGTCCTACTCGTCGAGACACCGAGTCTATTCGTACGGAGACGGTACGAGATCCGTCGGAGGAGTCTATCCCTCGCCTACCTCCCGCCATCGATATCGTGGGCGGAAAGCGTCCTATGCGCGATGCCGACGAAGTGGGCCCGTACAGAAAGACTATGAAGCCGTCGGTCCTTGAGAAATACGAAGGGAAGACGCTAAGAGAACATCGGGATTGGGTCCGAGACGCTGAGACGTGTTTTCGTCTGACGCCTTGGAACTTTCCAAACGATCTATCAAAGATCTTATATGTTATGCAATACCTAAAAGGGGATGCAAAAGAGTTCTGGTATAATTATGAGCGGGATCATCCTGACTCTAATTTTACATGGGATGAATTCAAGACCTTTTTATTGAACCTCATTGAAGATCCGGTGAATCGCACGCTAGACGTCGCCCAATCGATGGCCGACGCGGAGCAGAGACCGAATCAAACGGTTCGACAATTTGAGGCTTACTTAAGCAGTCTTGAAGCCCAATTACCTCCCTTGAGTGAAGAACACCGACGTATGAACCTTTATACAAAGTTGCGTCCGAGTCTTCGCATAGCTATTACGAATGTTCAGCAAGTTCCTATCACTCGAAGCGAACTTGTGGTGCTGGCTTCTCGCCTGGAAAGCAACCAGAAGAAAGCCACCTCTACTGCTCATAAAGTCGCAGGCAGTACCCCGGCGAAGGAGAATAAGGGTAATGGCAAGCCTCGGAAGAATAAATCCGAAGGTGGCTCCAAAGACACGTCGTCTAAAAGCAAGGATAACAACGGCTCCACGCACCCGAAACGGGATCTGAAGGACGTGGACTGTTACACTTGCGGTAAAAAGGGGCATTATTCTACCACCTGTCCTAAGAATAAGGATAATAATCCCAACAAGACGCCGGTGGGAAATCTCGGCAACCACTCAGTTGAAGAGCAGGGAAAAGACAAAACCTCGTCCAAGCCGTCCTCCAAGGGGCGAGGGAAAAAGAAGAACTCAACACAGTCCCAGGATTAAAATATCCTGGAACAGTGTTGCTGAAAGGAGGATCACGTGAAGTGAAGGCGGAGGTCCAGCTTGACAGCGGGGCCGAAGTCAATGTGATTAGCCAGCGTTTCGCGGTCGAAGAAGGGTTGAAACCCATCAAGGACGCGAAGCTACCTCGTCCGACGTGGATGGATGGCAACTCCGTGTATTGCTATGGTGCCCATCGCATTAGGTTACACCTTTGTGATAGCTGGGGCCAAGCAAAGGAGATAGAAGCTGTCTTCTATGCGATTGACAAGGAGGGCCCACCTTTGTTGTTAGGTATGCCAGGGTTGGCTCAAGAGGAGATCATTATCGATTCGGGAGCGAGAACCTGGCGTTTCAAAATCGAGAAGCACACCTTGGAATTGGTCAAGGCTCATAAGTTTGCCAAATCCTTGTTGAAACAGCCAGAAGTGTACGCGCTGATGGTTGCTGATACACCCCCTCCGTCACCTGATCCTACGATCGGGGCCGTCGGGACGCAGTCGGGTTCAGAATCCACTGCGGCTCCTATGGTATTACCTGAGGAGCTAGAGGGATATCAGGATGTCTTCTCGACGGAGGAAGCAGGTCGCTTGCCGTCTCATGAGGGCAATGATCACGCTATTGAAACGACGGCTGATCCACCCTATGGTCCTCTCTACAATCTTTCGACAAAGGAGCTTGAAGTTTTGCGGACCTACCTTGACGATGCGCTGGCAAAGGGATGGATTCAGCATTCCACCAGTCCTGCGGGTGCCCCCATCCTATTTGTTCCAAAGAAGGATGGAGGGTTGCGCTTATGCGTCGATTACCGTGGATTAAACAAGGTAACGGTAAAGAACCGTCACCCCTTGCCTCTGATTAGCGAAACCCTGGATCGTCTGAATGGCGCCAAGGTCTTCACTAAATTGGATCTTAAAGATGCCTACCATCGTATCCGAATCAAGAAAGGAGACGAGTGGAAGACTGCGTTTCGTACGCGTTATGGGCACTTTGAGTATATGGTAATGCCGTTTGGGCTAACCAACGCCCCGGCGACATTCCAAGCTTATATCAACAAGGCCCTTGCCGGCCTGTTGGATGAGTTCTGCGTCGTCTATCTAGACGACATCCTTATCTTTTCGGAATCAGAAGAAAAGCATTTGGATCATATTAAGCAAGTTCTTGATCGGCTGAGGCAGTTCAAGCTCTATGCGAACCCGAAGAAATGTCAATTCCTCACAAAGGAAGTTGAATTTCTGGGATTCATCGTATCCACCGAAGGTGTAACGATGGATAAGAGCAGGATAGACACCATCCAGGAGTGGCCGAGGCCAAAGACGTACCATGAAGTCCAAGTATTTCTAGGTTTTGTCAACTTCTTCCGGAGGTTCATCCGACACTACTCGCGCCTGGCAGCACCCTTGACAGGGCTATTGCAGGGGAGTGTGCAAGGAAGAAAAAGCGGACCCCTAGAGTGGGGAGAGCGCGAAGAGCATGCGTTTCAACAGCTCCGCGATGCCTTCACAGAAGTGCCGATTTTGAGGCACTTCGATCCTCATAAAAAGACGAGGATCGAGACGGATGCATCGGACTACGCGGTAGCCGGTATCCTGTCCCAGTTGCAGGAGGATGGCCAATGGCATCCGGTTGCATTCTGGTCAAGAAAGATGATCGCTGCGGAAAGAAATTATGAAACCCATGACCAGGAGCTATTAGCTATCGTTATGGCGTTTAAACAGTGGCGACATTATTGCGAAGGGAGCTTCTACCCCATTGAAGTCCTGACAGACCATAACAACCTCAAAGCGTTTATGGGTCTGAAGGAACTGAATCGGAGGCAGGCCCGGTGGGCTATGAAATTGTCAATGTTCGACTTTACCATCTCACATAGAGCGGGCAAGACAAACCCAGCCGATGCGCCGTCGAGACGCCCCGATTACGAACGCGAGAAAGCGTCGATGGATAGGCTGCTACCCACGTTGCAGCAAAAGCTTGCAAACCTGGGGGAGCTATCCAACCCATTCTGGACTGCGGTCAGAAAGGGAGTCTCCCAGATTAAGGAAGACACGGGAGAGAAGCAGTTAGACCAGCAGGAAGGACAAAAGTCCATGCTAGGCCTAATCAATACTGCTTTACGGGAGAATATGATTCACCCGACGAGGCTTAGGGACCCTCACACTGCGAGAGCAGGGAGCGCGGGCGAGACGCCGGCTCAACATTGTTGCAACGTAGCTGAGGAGCAGCTTAACCCTGTTGCTGGAACTGTTGGTTGCAAACAATTCGTTCCACGTTCTGTCGCCAATGTGATGGCTTCGAACGAAACGGCATATGATGGCCATAGCGGATTGATCACTGAGTTGATCAAATCTCTGCAGTCGTACGATGCGATAGTAGAGAAAGTCAAGAACAAAGAAACTCTTGATAAACGCATGGTTAAAGCCGGTGAATGGCATTTTGACGAACATGGTCTGCTAAGGTGCGGCCAAAGGATTTATGTTCCTAGTCAAAGCGCAGTGATACAAGAACTGCTAAAACGCCATCATGACGATCCATTGGCAGGCCATTTCGGCGTCGACAAGACGACGGAATTGCTGAATAGGAAATTCTATTGGCCTACCATGAATCAGGATATCAAAGAGTATGTAGACTCTTGTGATATATGCCAAAGGATTAAGACGAAACGCCATCGTCCCTACGGCGAGCTGCGGGCGTTACCTATGCCTAGTGGCCCGTGGCAAGAGCTCAGTATGGATTTCATTACTGATCTCCCCCCAAGCAGGTTTCGAAACTGCGTCTATGATGCGATCCTAGTGGTAGTAGACAGGTATACGAAAATGGTTCGATACATACCAACCACAAAGAAAGTCAATGCTGTCGAATTGACAGACTTGTTCTTTACTGAAATAGCCCTCAAGTACGGTAACCCGAAGGGTATCGTAACTGATAGAGGAAGTGTCTTCACTAGTGCTTTCTGGTCCGACGTGTGCTATAACTTGCAAGTGAAACGCAGGCTAAGCACAGCGTTCCACCCTCAAACGGACGGACAAACAGAAAGGCAGAATCAGTCGCTGGAGCAGTACCTGCGAATCTACTGCGATGAGCAGCAGAGCAATTGGGCAGGACTCCTGCCCCTAGCCGAGTTCGCGTACCATCAAGTTAAGCAAGCCACAATAGGCTGCAGCCCTTTCAAGATGATGTACGGTTATGACCCCGAGATCCTAATAAGCATCGAGGACGATGCCCCAAGGGAGAGGGTACCCGCTGCAGAAGAAAGGGTTAAGAAATTGCATAAACTTCGCGAAGAGCTAGCGAAACGTTGGCAAGACGCAATGGAATCGTCTGCCAAATATTATAACAAGGCACACAAGCCGATCAGCTTCAATAAAGGCGATCTGGTAATGTTGTCGGCAAAAAATCTTAAGCAAAGACGACCAAATAGGAAGCTTTCGCATAAGTATATTGGCCCCTTTCGAGTGGAGGTACCGGTAGGGAGTCAAGCCTATCGCCTCACACTACCAACTACCTACAGGATTTACCCTGTTTTCCACGTATCCTTGTTGGAGCCATACAAGCGCAGGGATGACGGCGGCGATATGCCAGAGTACATACCGCCGGAGCTCATAGATGATAGTTCGGATTACGAGGTAGAGGAAATCCTAGACAGGACTAAGTCAAAGGGTCAGTATTTTTACAAAGTCCGGTGGAAGGATTGGTCACCAGAGTATGATCAATGGATCCACGAAGAGGGCATGACAGGATCAAAGAGGATGGTAGAAGCCTACGATAAGCAGCACAAACGCAGGAGAAGAGCTTGAGAATAGCAAGTGATTCATATGCGTGTTAGACTGTCATACATAACTGGTGGGTCAAATTAATGACCACTCAAAGAGCGTCCAGAAGACAACTCTTTCGCCCAAAGGGCGCACACCAGGAACAGAAAAGGAAAAAGCATCACAACTCAGTTTCTTCCACGCCACTAGTACTGTCATCGCCCCCAGGAGGCAGCCCAAACGCAGTCGAATCGACAGACTCGTTGTTACTATCAGGAACAGCACCCTCTTCGTCCGATTCAACAAAAAGACCTCAGGAGTTCGTGCGAGCTTGCTCCGAGGAGTATTACCTTTGGGTGCAGCCTTCGGCTGACGCTTGCGAGTAGCTGCGGGCGTGGCCTCTTTTCTGAGCTTGGCTACCGCAGCAGGAGCAGGTATCGTGACAGATTTAGCCTTGTCAGTCTTCGGCTTGGCCGGCGTTGTAGCCTTGGGCTTAGCGGGAGTGGTAGCCTTTGACTTTGCGGGAGTGGCAGCCTTGGTCGACGCCTTGGTCGCCGCCTTCGTGCCTGCCCGCGTTGAAGTTTTGGCGGTCTTCGCGGGTGCCTCGGAGATATCTTCCTCTGCGGGACGCTTGCGTCGAGAGCGCGTGGAAGGTGCGGCTGGGGTAGGAGAGCCATGCGTGGCGCCTGCCTGTTGCTTCGCGGGAGCACGACGAGGAGCCTGCTTTTTCGCGGGAGCACGACGAGAAGTCCGGGCACTGGAAATTGTAGGCTCAAAATACTCCCCTCCCCCAGAGGATTCAGAGGATCCTGGGACGAGAGGGTAGGAAGGCACTGCTGGCGCCCCAGCCTTAAACCAATGTCAGCATGACGCACCTCTAAAACGCGTGCGAAGAGCATGCATACCATATTCCTCAAGACGTCGACAATTTGGCTCATCGACTCGTTCATGTGTCGGAATTCCCGGATCATGAGCATTCCGAGTTCTTGCTCATTGGGCGTATGTGTAAGCCCCAAACGACCCTCCGTCCTCATAACCGCTGTCATCATGGCGTTGAACGCATCGTGGTGGTATTGAAGCCTCTCATTATGGTGATCAGCGCGTGCGGCGTCATTGAATTCCTCCGCGTAAGTGCGCTTGCGTAGGTGGGTGATCATACGGTTGGCGAATTCTATGCACTCATACGGGACCTGGCATGCGTTAGCCCTGCGCAATACATGCGAGAAGTTGCCCTCACAGGGTAACATTGATGGTGTTTTCGAATACAATGAACACACTTCCTCAGATTGTAGGGATTACGAGGAGGCCCCGTGAAGATACCGCCCTGACCTATCCAATTGTCAGTTCAGCATGCGGCTATCATGAGTGCCGACTCACATAAGATTTCGGGTTGATTAGGATTTGTACTTCCAAGGCTGCGAATACAGCGACCACACATATTGCGGTTTAAGAGCAAGTGGTGGTCGGCCTCAATAACGGTGTTCATTTGAGGTGAAGCCGGGAGCGGAGCAGAGACTGGCGGTGTCTGTGGCGAGGGGTCTTGCAGCGCGCGAAGCCTGCTAGTTGCCTGTGATATGGGTGTGTTGACACCCGTCGCCGCCGTTGGATCGCGCGGAGGTTGAGTGGGAGAAGCGACCGTCATCCGACGACTGGTGTTCGGCGGCGACTGAGGGGACTCTTTCGAGCTCCCACTACTATGGATACCTGGAAGTCTTGTGGCCATAGTTCTGAAGTTCCGTACACGAGTGTCAGCATTATAGGCCTCGTCGAAGGCTGCTAAGTCTTGCTGCGCTATCACTTGGCTGATAGCTGGAAGTGGGACAGTAACGTCAACTGATCTAGATGATGAGTCCACTATTGCCGCAGGCTCAGTGGCGAGAACTTCCTCAGGATTCCGTTCGGTCATCTCAGCCTCCATGTTTAGCTGGTCCGATGGACTATGCATAAGCGAATGTCTTGATAGTAGAATGATGAGAAGATGCGAAAAGCATGCGATTCTCCTGCGGGAAGCAAGTGGTGGAGGTGTTGTTGACAAAACAAAGTCAGGATTTGTTGATGTTTTGAAGCAATGCCAAGGCCCACCAAACTGCGCCATGGTATACAGTGAATGCGCATAACAACCGCATTCTATGGCCATATTCCACTACATTCTATTGTCTACTATTGCCGTGCTACGGTATGGGCTCTATGGAGTCCAATTGCGGATAAGAGAGCTCTTTTCCTTGTGTCCCCACAGGGGTTTGAAGGTTTTTAATGAGTCTCTGGGAGAACGCTGGCAGGTCGTCAAGCGTATGGATTTCGAGGACGAAACCACTGAAAGGGGGAGGCAATTGTTATGCCGGCATGGTGATGCTAGGATGTCATGTGATCCGCATGCGTCATCCATGCGATACGTCACCTTGCCCCATGCGGGGCTATCCGGTCGTCCGGAATATGAATGCCCTCAGCAGGCATCTCCTTTCTTTTCTCCTTAAGAATTAGCTATATTATATAATCCGCAATATATGCTCGATCTCACATCGATATCAAAATCCCATAACAATCTTAATAAATAAGATATAAGAAGAATTTATCTTTATTATATTCTATATATTCTAAGGAATTCTCTACGGCCGCTATTAATAATTCTTATTTAAGATTAATAATTTTATACTTAAATTACTTAAGTTGTTTCCGCTTTAATAGCTTATCCCTTATATAATAAACGTTTTACAAACGCTTATTAATTATTAAAATAGCTAGTTAACCTAGCTTATTAATAATATTTTAATTTATAAGGGTTTAATTCTCTTCTTAAGAGTTTTAATCCTCTTATAAAGTTGATTTACTTTACTTATTATTAATTTATAATTTAACAGCGCGATAACTTCCTAAACGTAAGTTAATATTTATAAATATATTAATTATAAATCAATATCCCTTTTAAAGATAAAAGAATTAGAATTATTATAGGATTTTAATATTAATATAAGATTAAGTATATATTATAGATTATATAATATAGTTAATTCTTAAAAAAAAAAAAAAGGAGATATCTACTAAGGGTATTTATATTCTAAATAACTAGATAACCCCGTATAGAGCAAGGTGATATATTATATAGATAATATATATAGATTACATAACATCCTAGTATTACTATACCGATATAATAGATTTATTATAAACTTTATCTTTAAAACTTAGATTAGCTAAAGTATTAGAATTAATAATACTATAATCTCTAAACTCTATAATAAATTAATTAGGATTAATTAATAATATATAGTATATATATATAATATAGATATTATAATCACGTCTTTTACTAGTATAATAAGAATTAAGAGATATATACTTTTTTAATAATATAAAGCTAAAGAATTAAGAGAAGGTCCTTAAGAAGATATTATTAATATATAATTTTAATTTCTTTAATAATTTAAACTAATTCGTTTTACTAGTTATAAAATTCTTAAAGACTTTATAAATTACTTCTGACTACGGGTTATAGAAATATACTATAAGAGTATAAAAATTAATAAAGCTAAGATATTATATTAATACTAGTATATTATATTCTAATACTTTTTTATATATATTAAGTTTTATACTAGATAGATTTAATCTTATAATCTTTAACTTTTAAAAAAATATATTATCTATAGATAATAAGCTAAATATATTAAAATAGTTATATTTATATAACTTTAATATAAACTTATTATTAGGCTACGGATTAATACTTTTCTAGTTTATTAATTAATAAAGATAGCTTTATATCTTTTCTTTAATAATAATAGAGTATAGATTTATATATTAAAATCTTAAAATAAGAGTAGTTTTACTGTAGAAAGCTATCCTAGTAGGATATAAAAAAGAGAAAGGTAAGATAGTAAAAAGGAATTCTTAAGATAATAAAATTATATTTATTTACTTTATTAATAACGCGTGTTTATTAATTTATATTTATTATCTAGTAAGCCTAATATAAGCTCTTATTTATAGAGAATAAGGATAAATTATATAATTTTAATTTTAAATTTTAAAATATAAGGCTTTATCTTTAATTAATTAATCTTTATTAAGTAATTATATATCTAGAACTAAGTATATAGTATATATTAAAAATAATAGAATTATAATTTAAATTAGTATATATAGAAGGGAAATAGAAGAATTAGAATAATAATACTAATAAATATTTATTAGATATTAAACGCTGTGTATAATATTATTATATATAAAATTAGATTTATTTACTTTCTATATAGCTCGAATATATTTACTTACTTAAAATATATTTAAGTTAAGCTAGATAAACGCGCGCTTTCTTATTTAAGAATAATAAGATTGTTTTATCTATTTACTAAATTTAAGCTTATTTATTATAAATAATAAGGATACTTTATCTAGCTATTAATTTAGTACTTATTAACTATAGATAATAAATATACTCTATTAATTTACTACCTTAAAACTTATTAACTATAAATAATAAGAACGCTTTATTAATTTATTAATTTAAATATTTTATATAGCTATTATAAAGTATAATAGAGATATTTTATATTAAATATTATACTTATATTCTAAGATTAGTTAATTATTATATTTTTAATTCTCTTTTTTCTTTATCTCTCGTATTCTACCTATATTAAATTAAGAAGCGTTCTTAAGAACTATCTTATTTAATAATAAATAAATAATTAAACGTAGGATCTTAATAGATAAGAATATACTATTAATAATATAAAATATAATTATATAGGCCTAGCTAAATATATAAGAATTATAAAAAAGTTAAAAAAAATATTTTTTAAAAATATACTTAATAAGGGCACTATAGGATATTTATAATATTATAATTACTTATAGTAATAACAGCGTTTATTATAAATAGTAGGTTAAAAAAACCACTTTCTATTATAACTTAAATAGAATAGTAGGTAGGAGGAGAAGATTAAATAACTATTATATAAAAAATATAATATTCTTATTATATTCTTATATTAACTAGAAAAACTATATTAAAAGATATATATTAAGAATACGGAAAGAATAAAATAATAATATTATATACTAGAAGTAACTTTATTAGAGATGAAATAATATAATATTATAAATTATAATAAGAATATAAGTTATAAGTATAGATTACTAGTTGTAATTATACTTATTATTATTATACTTATTATTAATATTTACTGATTTATCTATAATTAAAAAGGGTAAATTAATTAAACCTGTTAATATTTATTAATAAAGCTAATTTAATAAGTAAAAATAAAGCTAATAAAAAGTCTAGAAGCCTATTAATATAATAACTATATATAGAAATCTCCTATATTAATAAGCTTTTATTAATTTAATTAATTTTATTCTACGGGATTTCTCCGTAATTAGGAATATTAATATAAGTAGAATTTTAATTATCTATATTAATAGCGTATAATAATATAATCTTATAAAAAGACTAGAATCTATCTTAGTATAAAAATATATATCTTTTTTATATATAAAATTTATTTATTTAATTAACTTAATAGGGGGTAACTTTATTATATTTTTACTAAGTTCTTACGAGCTTATTTACTACCTTTAACTCTTACCCGCCTATAATTATTTAATTAAATATAGTATTAAGAATAGAAGTAATATATTTTAAGAATTATATATAAATAAGTTTTAAATTTTTTCTAATATAATTATAATCGTTTTAATATTCTTATATTCTTTATATTTTAAAGATATATATAATTTTATATTAATTTTTTTAATAATTAAATAATAATTAATATAAATTAAGACTTTAAAGTTTATATTATAAATAAATATATTTAAAATATATTAAACTTTTATAGGAATAAAATCTATAAAGATTTTTTTTACGTTAATTAAATTAAGTAATTAATATATAGATTTATAACTTTTATCTAGCTTTATAAAATTATTATATAAAGTTTTTAAAAACTTTTTAAAAAAATTCTTAATACTATTATCTAAATATAGAATAATAAGAGATTATTTTTTATTATTAAAATTATAATATTAAGTATTTAATATTATAATTCTTACTTATAGAATTTCTATATTATATAATAAAAAAATAATATATAAATTTATAATCTTTATTTAACTTTATAATTTTATTTTCTAAGATTTTTAAAAACTTTTTAAAAAAGTATTTAATATTATTACTTAAATATAAAATAATAAAGAGTTATTTTTTTACTATAAAAATTATAATATTTAATATTTAATATTATAACTTTTATTTATAGAAGTTTATTATAGTATTTAAAGTATTCTTAATATATTTAAGAAGTACTTAAGTTAATTTAAGTATATATTAAAAGTTTTAAAATTAATATAATATAAATTATAATAAAAATTACTAATTAATTAATTAATATCTTAATAATCTAGAATCTAGAATCTAGTTAATAATAAGAAAAGAGATAAATATATTAAGTATTAAAGTTAAGTTACTCTAGTATATGATTTTATCGCTAACGTTATTTTTTACCTTAGTTAAATATTAGCCCCTTAGCGCAAAGCTCTGCGATGGTTTTAAAATTACTGATGTTAATGATCTCGTTATGTTATATACCGCAGCCTAACAATTGATACTACTGAGCAGCTTAATAAACCAGCCGATTCCGCCTCTCTAAGTACTCCAATGCACTAATCTCATCATACAAGGCCGGCCGCTCCTCGCTCACAAAATCGTGTATTGGTCCTGCAGATTTCTCCGCGCTCGGTCGGCAGAAGAAAACCAGCGAATACCTGTCCGGCAGAATGCAATCCTCCTCCGTCCCGCCATCAACCTGGAACTGCCTGGGCACAGAAACCCGATGTAAGCCCGCCTTCAGCACATCGTTCGTCCAGCGCTGCAAGATGTCCGCCACGGTGACAATCAGATCGGAGGGATCCTCGCTCGTCACGGGGACAAATGTGCCCGGCTTGCTGCGATCCTCAAATTCGAGGCCACCTGCACTATCCTGGAACAGGAGGCTTAGAGTTCCGAAGTCAGTATGTGGCCATATGCGTCGTGTGTTTTTAGTGAGGAGCTCATGCTTGGGGATGCTGGGGTAGTGATTCAAGCGCAGCTCGCCTACGTCGGGGAGGGCGCGAGAGAGTAGGGACCTGGCGGGGAGAGTGAGCCCGAGCTCGATGGCTTCGAAGACGGTTTTCGAGGTCTTTTGGAGTAGGGTATAGTAAGATTCAACGTGCTTTCGAAACGCGGGCAAAGACTTCTCGGCGATCCACTGGTTCGGGTACCTGGTGTCGCGAAGGGGCCCAATGTTGAGCGATTCCTGCAAGCTCGTTTAACAGCGATGTCAAAGTATTTTCCGGGGGTGTTCCTGACGTACGAGCGCATCTTTTGCGTCTGACACGTTTTCATTGCCGGGGTAGAGTTTCGACGACTTCTCTTGATCGCTGCTGTTGAAACCTCTTACCGGGCCGGCTCCGCCTTTGTGAATGCAAGACGTTTTCTCTTCCACTGAGAGATTAAAGAATCGCCTTTGCTGTGAGTGTTCTATCAGTCAGCCTGAGCAACCTCAGCAGAAAGTCAATCCGGCTGTGGTTCCAGAGTGCCGTTGAAGTTGAGACATCTAGTTTACCCAGCTGAAGATTTCCCTGACATCCTCGCGAGAAATCCCGTGATTTCGAAGCTTAGCATATCCGTCTTTGTTCAACGCAGACACGAAATCCCTGGCAAATCGGACACGGTCATCCACAGAGCCGTGCATGTATCTGGACGCATCTAGCGTCCCTGTCGACATAATGCGCAAGGCAGTACTTATAGTTGTATTTGATGTGAAAGAGAGGACGTTGAGTTATTACTAAAAGAATTAAAACTTGAAAAGAACAGTCCTCCGCTATTACGGGCCGCCTGACCAGCACGAACACGATGGCAGTCAGGCTAGCGGACAAGAGCGAAAGGTCTATGGGGTATGTGTGTCCATTCGTTCTGCAGCACACATCTCAAACGTCATAGTGTATCAGGCCACATGATTGCAGGTAATCTGATATGTCGAGCTAGACGGAGAAAGCACTGTATCACAGGAGCTAGCGGTTCAAGGAGATGGTGCATCACATTTCCCTTTTCGGGAACACCCAATAAAACGGTACACACTGTTGACCTTCTGCCCGCCGGGTTTCATCACGCATATGTAGCACCCATGCGTGCATGCGACTTAGAGGGGTACTATTAGGAGCACCTATCAGCCCGCATTCTTCTCAGCCAACGAATACTACATTGAGGCATTTAAGTCACCACCCCCGCTCCTGCTGCATGCAAGCTCCTTGCAAAGTATCCCAAGAATAGGTCGTTTGTCCGAGCCTGCGCTTACTTGCTAAATAATTGGGGTTCTTGGCCTCTGCTGGTCTCAAACAGCCACTTCGTAGCGTAGGGACGCGCTATTCAGTATGGCATCATCACCAAGACCACCATGACAAGGGAAAGCACTAGCTGGTGGCTGACCTGACAGAAAAGGCCAAGATCTCATACTGACGTCGTACTGGTGTGGCGTCCATGCTCATCCAGCGAAGATCCGAACTATTTGAGACCGAGGGGTAGATCACTTTAGGAGTCGACAAACACAGCGAACATTTTCAAAGGGTAACTGATGAGCAGGCAAACCATGGGTACTTCTTAAGACTCGTGGCTAAATTCCTATAAGCTTTTGACTATGATGCAGCGTCCTCTGTGCCTGTTACACTCGTTCTAATTGAAACAATTTTCTGAACACCAATCTACCTTGTCCTAAGCGGCTTAAAACATCCGGCTCTCTGAATGCAAGTCTCGACTGCCGTTCCCCGCTTCCTTCAAGTTCGTGCTCGCTTCTGCGTTTATTGGTCGCATCTTCCTCCGTCTTCCTTATCTTCCACCCTCTGAGGAATAAATTGCAGATCGACGCACCGATAAACATAAAACCCGTAAAGATTTGCACGTCGAGATAGATGTCGCCGGTTGATCGTCGCATCGCCAACCCGATAGGTTCAGCGACTACGCACAGCGATGTCAGCCAAAGCGTCGACATGGACATAATTATGTGAGACTTACAAGTAGTAGGTACAACCATACAGAACAGCACCACACTGAGAGTACTCGGGACTTCCGAAAGTCCTGCGACGTCTCCTCCAATTGGAGCAACTGTGGCCCAGAATGTGCCGCAAAGGATGCCTGCCAATATGGCGAAGAAACACAATGAACCGAAGCTCTTCGAAAATATCCAGACAATAAGGCAGGCCACACCGCAAAACCCCGTGGTCGCGGTCGCCATATTGATTCGCCCCCAGGTATCACTTAAGTAGCCAACGGACGGCCTACCGATCAACAGCCCAAGATTGATGAGCGCACCCACAATGGAGCATTGATGAGCATTGAGGCCAATGCGGCGTGCGTAGTTCGGCAAGGAGTATAGTAAGATAGTGTAACCCAGCTCGCTCAGGCAGCCCCAGCCAATCACCAACCAGATCTCCAAGCGTTTGAGAAGGCGATAGTTGAAAGCAGACTGGTTCGGCTGCTGCACCTTGTTGCGGTCATGGAGCAAGACGATGGCGACGAGGTTCGCGACGAACGTGCAGATGGCGAGGACACGGAACGTCAAGGCCGGGCCCGAAATTTCCAGCATCGAACTGATGGCTAAGCTGTACACGATACCACCGAACGGGGCGCCAGCGGTAGAGATGCCATTGGCTAAGCTCCTTCTCTTTGAGAACCATTGCGGTATGATATTCGAGGATCCAAGGTAGAGGAAGCCTAGACCCCAGCCAAAGCAGACCCCTTGGCTGAGATACAGCTGCCAGACTTGAGTTGCGAATGATGCGCCAATAAGGGAAGCTGTGATAAAGACGAGACCAAAGGCAAGCGTGGGGCGAATTCCCACGAGACGGGAGCTGGTGTTGATCAGAGGCGTGATGACAAGGGACATTGAAGTGGATAGGCCGCCAATCAAAGCATAGTCCAGCGAAGTGGCGCCGGGGTAACGGTCATTTGCAAGGAAGAAATCGAGGAAGATGCCATATGCCTTATTATGAAAGAAACCAAGTCAGCCCATTGATTCCCATGTGAAGCCTACAAGTCACGATCTCCTGTCCAATTACTTGCAAAGACGATGGAAGAGGCTAGCTCACAAAGTTAAGACCCCATGTGTGAGCGTTGATCAAGAATACACACCCGACACACACCCAGCCGTAACCACCATCTGGAGGCACATATTCCCGATCTTTGGCGTGAGCTGGGCTTGGCTGGTGGTGATCTAGCTGGAGCTCGACGCTGGATCTAAGAGATGGAGATGAGAGCTCAAAATCCATGGTAGTCTGTGCCCTGGCGAAATGGGCTCGTGTCCCAAGTCGAGCCATGATTAATCTTCTTCTTCTCAAAGCCGCAGCGTTATTCGTATTCGAAGAATTCCGGGAGAGAATAGCTTTTGTACGATGAAGCATGGATGGCGTTAGAGGCGGTTGGACAACTTAAGCTGATGAAGGGCCCGGACCTGGGTTGGGACTTGCGTATGAAACGGTATATCCCAGCTTTTTTGGTGTGAAAGCTCGCTGACGCTTGCATATTGCGTCACGATGGAAGAACACGCTTTAGAAGAACGCTAGAAAAGGGTGCCCGGGGCGGCGAGCGTCTCCGGTGCCGCACATTTGCAACCTCCTCGATGTGGCGACGAGAGCGCCAGAGTTGAATCATCGTCGGACGAGGAAGCTTCCTCTTCAAGTGGGGCGAAAGGGTGGACGTGACGTATTGATGACGGCTTACATTTCTCCGGTTCTACAATGATCCTCTTTTTGATTGGATCTGCTTCTCACCGCTGAAGGCGGGCAGGCTGACGCACAGATCTACCAGGCGTATCGTTTGGATTTGAGATCTATTGATATAGCTTTCAAGCGTGTGGCCTTTCGGCAGGGCCGAGACTAAAGTACGATGGACGTGAGCATATTCTAAATATGTGCATTATAAAAGGTGAGAGAATTTGATTTCAGTATATACGTAAAGTTCATCGGGGGTAATATTATGGTTTGGACCCCAGCGGCTAGACGGACTTCAAGGCTAGCTAGATCGGACTTAGCGCTCCGAGCCGAGCCGCTATTCCATAGCTATTTGTCAGAGACTAGGCGCTGGATCGGATCGGTAGCTAGATCGTAGTATGATCGAATTGATAGCTATGAAGGATCTAGCTATGCAGGAGACTACTAGCTATATACGCTCGGTAGATAGCCGCTAGCCGGATCGGGCCTAGCGCTATGAAGTTGTTAGAATCGTGATATTATTTTAATTTCTTTATAAATAAACTATATATTTACGAATAAACTAGATAAATTTATTAATCATTAAAAATCACGTCTCGACTTTAATAGTAATAAACTCTCTCTCCAAAATATATTGTTCCGAGCTGAACGTTTGTTCATGAACTAGATATTACGATCCGATCAACACGATGAAGGTCCGTGGACATCCGTTATATCCGTGTGAATGTGATGAGGTAGAGTAGCCACGGATATTTACGACCCACGGTGGGTGACGCAACGTAGGCATGAAGACCATTGGGGATAAGACAGTAGACCTTATTGGGGGCAAGAGCGGATGCGCCATTTTCGGTTCAACCGAACTTTAACTAGAATAGTAGTCTCACCGCTGCCGAATCACAACCCCCAATCAAGGGTCTCACTTCAGTAACGTCGACAACAGGCAACCCTCGGTAACGAATGGGCTCTTTTCTCGCACTTCACACCGTCTGTTCCTCGCAATCCAATTCCAGATTAAAAAGTATCCAAGACTAGCCGTGTCATCTCCCATCCCAAAGTTGCCGCTGCATTTGCTGGCACGGCTCTCAGTAGTGCTGGTCCGATGCCTGGAAAGAATGCTCTCATTCCCCCCCTGCTATACACGTGCCTAACGATACTGCCGACAGTCTGCTTACCTTCAGCAGCTTGCAATCTGCTCTTAACTGTATCAATTGGAAACAACGGTATCAAAATCACCAAACCCGCACTCGCGCCGGCGCCACTGACCGCGAGGAAACTTAAGGAACCCTCGGTGCCATTGTTTAATTCGGGGGTGAATCGCTTCTTGCAGTATTCGTATGTTGCGAAATATGCGGCGCTATCGGGTGCGTCTCTTGCGAAAGTCATCAAGCTTCCCTTGTAGATTGACTGGACGCCACCTTGTCGGTATAGGCCACGCAGGATGGCTGTTGCACGGCTAGGGGCTTTATTGTAGTGCTCGTTCTCTCGCAGGTTTTGCCCTTGGACCTGCAGCAGAATCTTGAGACGCTCAAAAGGCGCACTGACGAGCGTCATGGGTACGGCTGAGCAAAGTCCAGCAGCGAAGAATTGAGCGATGGAAAGGTCCGAGGTGGGCGGGTATGTGCCGGGAGAAAGCTTCTGGACTAGCAATTTACCTACATCGTAGCCCCAGATTGACACAGCGTCTAAGGAGGAGTTGTCAACTCTTGTTGAAAGGCACTGTCAAAAAGGCCAGTTACAGATTGGTGTCACCCCCATTAAGGCTGCGGAGACGCCTGCATAAATGCCCTGCTGCCATCAAAAAAGCCTGCTACGTATCCACGATTTTGACATACCCTGATTCCGCGCTCCCGAACCAAATTGCTTTTGAATACATCCACGGCGCTCCTGCGAATGGCCTTGTCCACTGTTTGCAATCGGACCTTGACGAGATCAAAGGGATGGCCCACCAAAACCGAACAGACTCCTCCGGCAGCGCCAGCCGCAAGTGAGCGAGTGCCAGGAAATGAGGGAGCATGCGAGTTGTGTTCTTCGCCGTGTGAACTATCCGGACTGGAGGAGCACTTTCGCATCCTGAAGGTTCAACACGGGGAGCGTCGTACGGGAATAAGAAGCTAAAAGCCTCCAAACACGGGGCGCTGGAAGCAGAATATTGCTGCGCATTGAGCAGGCTTCCAGTAAGTCACAAGTCTTGGATGAGCCCTTTTTCTAGTAAATAGCGGTCAACCCAAGTTCCAGAATCATGACATCAGTCTCCATAGCCGACGGTAAGACAAGGCCAACGGTTCATGCACGTGAGTGGGTGCTTTGGCCCGCGGTTGTGCATCTCGGGTGTGTGTGGGCGGGATCGCGAGAAGTTTTCATGCACGTGGTCTGGGGTTGAGTAGCGTAGCCAATCCGTGCGATACGAGCCTTACATCATTGCAGCAGACCTTCCTCCATGCCTTGTATGCTCATTCTTTATCAAGCCTACATATGCAGCACGTTAATGAAGATCGACAAGCTGACACGAGTAAGACGCACGTCAAGTGAATTAGGTGCACCGCATTAGGTACAACGCACTTTCACGATTGCGAATCGACGATTCTTCGAAGAAATGCCAACTCATACCAAGTATCATGCTGAGGCTGCATTTGTCCTGCATACTTTGATGGATATTTTTCTTCACACATTTGATCAGGATTGTGCCATCGGTGAAATAAGATTGGATAGCAGTGCGGCATAGATACTAGGTATCATGCGGGTAAGTCAGTGGTCTTGCATATATTGATGCATAGGGTTTTCACACCTCTGATCAGAATCGTGCCAACGGTGTGGAGGTAGAATAGGAGTGCTGCCCAGACTTCGCTGTTAACTCATTTCAGGCAGCTTTCCCGCGTGTATAGAGCTACTTATTACGCCGCGATAAGAACAAGGCCGTACCCAAATCCAAGATCATCCAAAAATAAATCTCCGAATTCCACAATCGACATGACAGCTGCAACTACTCGCAGCCAACAAGCGCCAGCCTTGGACATCCTACCATGGGTCGCATCCGACACTCCCACCCTCCTCAAAGTAAACAAAAGCTCAGTCCCCTTCGGCTCATCCGCCACCTCCAAAATCTCCCTCCCTGCCGGTGCCCTCTTCGCACGAATCACAACCGTGACACACGCCCCCCGCCAAACATACAGCTCCGTGCAAGTAGGTCGTGACGCTCACGTGGAGCTGAACTCCGATGTTCAATTCACCAACCACAGCTGCGCGCCTTCTCTCGAGTTCGACATGGCTAAATTCGAGGTACGCGTCGTTAAAGAGCGAGCGCTGCGCGAGGGTGCCGAGTTGTCTTTATTCTATCCGAGCACGGAGTGGAAGATGGTCCAGCCGTTTGAATGTCAGTAAGATGTAACTAATAGGATATGCCTGGGGAGAATCAAAGGGGCTGAGGCATTGGACAAGGCAGTCTTGAGTCGGTATTGGCTGAACGAGCATGTTGAAGAGATGTTGGCGGCTCGAGAACAGGCAACGCGTTGATACAATCTTGTACGATTATCTTCGTTGTTTTCGTCAATGGATCGGTTGGTCATGTAAGGAGCGGTATGTCGGAGAAGGACTTGCCGCAACAACGACTCATATTGGTGATCAAAGTGTCACTCGTCCCATCTCTTGACGTAGTTTCCAAGCATCCTTGTGTCATTATATTTAGATTTATAAATGAATCAATGACCGTTCCGGCAAAAAGAAAACCTTCAACATCGAGCTCTTACGCCGTTGCTTGAATCCTGGGGAGCAACTAATTAGTAAGCACACCCCACTTCTTCTTCCACCCCCGCATCATTGATAGTGTCACTCGCAGAGTCCGTGGCATCATCTCTTATCCCAAGCAGGGATGATCTCAGATATGGTATTCAAGCTATCTACTCCGAGCCTTGCGAGACTGTCTGGACTGCGGCTTCGAAGTAGTTGGTCCCGCTCGTATGTGACTGAGAGACATAGCATCCCTAGGGGAAAGGTATGTTGACACGTATCTCGTCCCCCACAGTCTCAACGCTGACATACCAGGTCGCCGACATCTGGAAATTCAGGTCCTACGCTCCAGGCAAATGTTCATCTACATCAGCAACACGTACGTACGCCATAGCGACGTCGCATCGCATTCTCCTCGACCACCGAGATGGTAAATCAATTGTGCTTCCACTGCTGAACGGAGAAAAATTGAAATTGTCAAGAACCCCACTCCCTCCTAACCATTAATCAAGCATCCCACTGACTACCTGTTTCATTTGAGTAGGAGCTACTTCTATCTGAGGTAAAACCCATAGATAAATGAACCGCAACACAAGTGACACCAATGAAAGGGATCATTGCATGTGCCCAGAATGCCGTCACCCAGACACTCAACAGCGTGCGGTAGATACATTCTCGGTATGGCGGGCTTTTCTTTCGTAGCATTGGCCAATGTCCAGTGTGGGGCGATCTAAAGCCTTGCCTCTAACACTATAATAAGATTCCAGAGAGCATTAAAGCAGGAGCGATTAGCCAAGCAGAAGACGGCATCTCCATAATCTGTGAGCAGCATCGACATTTTGCAAGGCTCGACTGATTAGAAAGGGACGAATGACGGCCATAGAAGTTCTTTTACCTGGGATTGGCTAGAAGCTCGCAACGAAATCTCAAGCTTCACGACCGAGTGAGTTACTCTGGTAACGTTTCGATGCCTGCTAGCATAGAACTTATGCTCATAGGCTGTCTCTTTGGGATGCACGAATAGCCACACAGCCTCCCACCATCGAACACGCAGCTATCATGAGATCCGACGATGGAGTCAAGCAGTGGACGTCTCTGATCGTAAGCTGCAATACGAGGAATACCAGTCTTGATTACTCACACGATACGCACAGCGGAAATGGGGCTTCTGCTTTATCGACGGATGCCCTGCGAGCGGCGAAGCTACACAAGAACTCATCAAGCGCATAGCATTCATTCGTCAAACGCACTACGGTATGTTCCGCGATTTGGCATACCTGCTATAAGACTTGTAGGCCAAAGAAAGTCTACTAACATATTGCATCCACAGGAGGCTTCTGGCACTTCACAGCAGACCTGTCATCTAAAGACAGCGCCTACACATCTTTAGCACTGGGTGCCCATACCGACACGACATACTTCTCCGATCCCGCAGGCCTTCAAACGTTCCACCTCCTCTCGCACACAGATGGCTCAGGCGGATCTTCCCTCCTGATCGACGGCTTCAAAGCAGCCTCAACGCTCCGTCTCGAGTCACCAGAAGCATACTCCACCCTGTGTCGCGTCAAGATACGCGGGCACGCCAGCGGAAATTCAAACGTCAAGTTCCTGACCGAGGCCGCGTATCCCGTTCTAGAGGCAGAATCTGGAGAAGCAATGTTGAGAAAGGTGCGGTGGAACAATGACGATCGAGCGGCGATGCTTGCGCGAGATCCGGATGAGGTTGCGAGATGGTACGCGGCCGCGAGAAAATGGGTTGAGATCTTGCGGAGGCCTGAGTTGGAGTATTGGGAGCAGCTGAGGCCGGGCAGGCCGTTGAGTGAGTCTCATCTCTCCCCAAAAGGCTCAGCTTTGTTGGAACGGTGCAATGCTCATAGGTCCTAGTCTTCGACAATTGGAGGGTGCTCCATGGAAGGTCCGCCTTCAGTGGTAGACGGGAGATGTGTGGAGCCTACAGTGTGTTCCTTTCTTGTCGCGTGTGAATCGAGGATGCTGACTTTAATAGCCAATATGGACGACTTCATCTCAAGGTGGAAGACGTTGAATTTTTCACAGAAAGAAATTCAAAATAGCGTGTAGCGTTGCCAGATCGAGGATGATACAACGACGAAGCGGCTTGAAACAAAGTATGACCCGTTATACATCCAGCCTTGCTCACACAATCGAGGCATTCGGCAGGATGGAGAGACCAGAAAAGCTTAGCCTTGAATCAGCAAGGTATTCTCTTTAAATGCTCAAAATATTTCGCCTGCAGTGGCGAGGGCAGCGAAATGTCTTGACTGAACGAGCCCTATGTTGAAGTCCTGCTTGAGGCGTTTAGGGGTCCATTAATTAGTAGTAATGATATTCATAGACGAATCAAACTCAACAAGGGTCCCAAATGCGAAGATTCGACAAGCTTCGAGCCACCCAGGACACTTCTATCTGGAGATAGTCCTGCTTTAAGTTGGTCGCAGGACAGCTAGTGGGTTTAATTGGAGCGTATGGCACATGCATTGATGGACAAGGTCCCACGCTCGTTCACTATGTGACTATTACTGGGCTAAAGTCGGAGGAATTGGAAGGAAGCTGCCGCTGATTCCGAAAGATACAAAAACAAGCCCGAAATTTCATGCCGGAATCGTCGTCCGACACTTGGCTCGAGCTCCAAAGCAAGCCCTGGAACGCTGCTCGCGCACTCTACTGGTTCTTGCTCTTTGGAAAATGCCTACCATCCATCGTCCATTCAGACAGACGCCACAAGAGACCAATTTTCGTCTAAGATATACAGGAACTATCATTTGACGAGTGAGGGTTCGAATGGTACCAGCCTCTTCTGCGAGCTGCAGCCAAGGCGGTTTGGCAACCATGTAGTCACGATTCTCATACATCTGGATGGCGGCTTCAGAGGGGCTTGGAGGTTCAGGGATGAATCAAATGTGTCAAGTATCTGAGACGAATTAGAAAATAATGGGTCTGACCTTATTTAGAAACGTTGGCGCATTGAATAATAAGCTCTTCTCAATCTCTGCTCTCGTCAGTCCTCTACGCGGGAGATCTGGGCATGTTGATGGTGGTGCACTTTGTGGAGAACCGAGAAGAAGCGGTAGTCTCTGGCGCGTGTCTTCTCGAAGCACCCAGTCAAGACAGTGATGTACTGGAGGTGTACTCACCTAAGCAGAAAATTTTAGGACGAGAAACCATTCCAAGCATATGGCGTTGGGGAAAAATATCGTTCTGGTGCTACCACTGTTCGCCTGGCGAGTGAATATGCATGAATGATGGGGCTCTGTAGGGTCAGGGATTACAATTTTCCCTTGTCTATGACCAGGAAGAGTCTTGGAAGGTACAGGAGACTTCGCGAAGGTGTCTTTACCAACGCGCCAAAAAGGTGATGTTTGACTCAAGAGTACCAAAGACCTGACATTGGGACGTCCTCGGTTGGGTGACAATCATGTAGAATTGTGTGCTTAGCACATATGTGGAAGGGGGGAAGTTTCAAAGGCTGCTGTGCTATAGACGACCCTTTAACAATAATGCATAGTGTTCCAGAAGAGCGAAGGGTTGGCAGGGCCATTGGTACCGAATACGCCATTGACCTGGTTTGGGAAGAAGCTGTAACGCAAGCAGCCGACATCTACGTAGCCTCCAAGACCTGCATTTCCAGTACCTAGAAGTTCAACTATCAGCGTTTTGATTCGTCACCAATTTCTCAATGATTGACAGATGCTCACAGTTATAATAACAGTCCTTGAGGATACCTTCCCAATTGTATTCGACGGTTGGATCGAGCGGTCGGTCCGGTCTTTGCGATGCGTACTTGGTACACCCAGGTATCCAGGCAAAAGTCATCATGTAAGTCACGCCGCTATCCATGTACGTTCGAGTGAAATTTGCACTGGCGGAAGTGAAAGCGACTGGGTATGGAAATTGCTGTTGCATATAATCCGCAGTTGCATCCACAGACCATGAGTGTACGTCACCAATGCCACTGCAGCCGCTGGTCTCGGACTGGTCGACGCATGCCAAAAACCCCACAGTAGGGCTTGGAGGGGGCAAAGATGGTGCGGTCGTGGTTGGAGGAGGTATTACTGGTGGAGGAACGGTAGTCGTGGTTGGGGTGGGACAGCTATTTGCAGTAGGTTGAATTGTGTAGTCACAATTAGTGGTAGAAGTCCCGGAGATGGTAGTCGTCAGGAAAGGGGCAGCTGTGCCACCACAATTGCAGTCTGAAAGGAGAAGCTCAGGTCAGCGCTGAAGCCTTGCTCTAATTGAGGTGGCTTAATAAAGCTCAAGGCGGCGTAGATCAGGCGTTTGAAGTGTTGGTGCAAAGCAGAGTTCGGTTGGGGAAAACATAGCCTGCTCAGAATGACTTACAATTTGCATTTGGACAAGCTTGGCCATCAGGATAGATCACCGCGGCGCATCCGGGCACACCTCCTTCACCAGGTATATTGGTGGGTGCAGCAGCCGTCGAGACTGGAGTGATTTGTGATGCTGTAAGGACGGTGTAAGCACAATTGGCAGTCGTTTGACCAGCTAAGGCAGGAAGCGTTGGATAAGTGGCCGAAGTACCACAATCACAGAAACTGCGGTGAGAGGCAGTCAGTACTGACTGAAGTAGGGGGGAAAAGCTAACCTTGTCGGGCTTAACCACGGAGCACCATCAGCTAAGCAGGTCGGGCTTGCATCCCAATCCCAAAAGTAGGAAAGAGTTGAGCCGTATTCTGAAGTCACACTCTCCAGCCAATCATCATTCACAGAGGCAAATACTGTTATGGTCGAAAAGAGAGTTCCGGAAGAAACTAGCGCGCATGCACTGGTTGGTGGTGGTGTTATCGTTGGCGATGGCGTTGTTGCTGGTGCCGGCGCTGCTGTCGTTGTCGTCGTTGCTGCTGGAGGTTGAGAAAAGTCTAAAGACAAATTTGGGTCTTCCGGTGCGTCTGGAATATCGACTGGAGGCTCTGGTGGTGGTATTGGTACTGGGAGAAGCTCTGGTGGGGGGAGTGGGATTGGCAATGGAACAATGAATATGTCTCCGCCGGCTGCACTGGTCAACTCGTAGCTGGTTGCGCCTGTGATTGTGTAGCCGGTAGGTTCGGCATAGCCAATGTAATGGCAGGAGCCATTGGCGTCGCACTCGGGCACGTAATGGCCTCCATTTGGTTCCGACAATATTTGGTCCACAGCAACGACCTTGCAACCCGAAGTATTGCCTGGCGTTGGGCATACTTCCACCCAATTGCCTCTCTTCGCAAGGATGGCCTTCTCAGTTGTCTCCGGTCCCAGCCTTGTAGTCATAGTAACAGTCACAGGGGGAAGTCTCATGGCGTTTGCAAGCAGACCTGCGGTCAAGGCAATGCCCACACCAGATAAAAGGAAGCGCATCTTTATCGCAAAAATTCGCGTGCAAGGGTTGAGCTATAATAGAAGTAATCAAGCGCGATGGGGTTTTTTCTGGTTAGCGGTCGAAGATACAAAAGCAGATCCATCCTGTTTTATAAAGATGGATTGATAGACTGGAACGCTGATGACTAGAGGAGGTTGTGGTTGCTGCTTTAGGATACTGACAAGCACACACGGCAGTGCACTCAACATTCGGCTGAGCTTCTGTAAAATGCAAACGAGCGTACAAATGAGAAGGAGCACCATTGATGTTGGGTGATGCTTACGGTCTCAATTGTACCGTATCACAGGTATTAGGTTTCAGCAAATTGAGTACCATTGAAGCGGGGCTATATCCGGTGGCAGAGCCATGAAGTTCTCCTCATGGCAAGGATGTTGTATCTTCAAACTTTCAGAATCTATCCTCTGATAGTTGACAGACGAGTGGACGGAAAAGGTCAAGCATGTTGGCTGGTCATACGTTACCAATGAGAACGGTGCATTCTCCAACTCGTGGATGCTCAGCCCTAGGTATTCAGGGTCCGAACGCACTTAGGGCTAGGGTTAATGGATCATGATTGGCCAGTTCGGTACGGATGGTAGCGCCAAGACGATCGGCTTATGCTCACCCACATCAGCGTCAAAGCTGACCCGACGATTGGAGATGATGACACGGTCACTATTGCCTATTGCCAGGGCGAATGAATCGTCCCCTGAGTAGCATGTTCTTAGGCTCGCAGTCAGCATCGGAAGCGTCCCCGCGAGGATCCGAACCTTCTTTCCTGCAGGAACACCGCCCCCTTGCTACCGAGACACCTTCCACTTCCGTAAGCTACAACAATCTATATCCGTTGCATTTATTGTCCGGTGACTCGATGACCCCGCCACCGTTCAGCTTGGAACGACTTTGTTCATGGAAAGTGCCCAGGTTTCAGGCGTAGTGCTGGCGGCGCCTGTATCACCGATGGGTATTCAGCCAACTCATTGCAAGTATGTCAGTGTCTGTGGTTGGAGGAAGGGATGAAAGAGCTACTCATCGCTTGACGGAGCTG
Source organism: Cladonia rangiferina (assembly GCA_023065455.1). NCBI lineage: Eukaryota > Fungi > Ascomycota > Lecanoromycetes > Lecanorales > Cladoniaceae > Cladonia > Cladonia rangiferina. Next base: position 65,637 of record JAJREH010000030.1, read on the forward strand.
CGTCAACCGTCAGCGAAACCATGCTCGCAATTAAAACTTACTCACGCAGGTAACGAAGCGAATCCAACCCCGCGGAAAGTCATTGGCACTCTACGAAAAGCTAGAATATAAGATCTCTTTGTTGTAAAAGCTGGGCCTCATGCCTAAAGCCTGACATGACTGTACTTCCAACACATTGTCTCAAGTTGTCAAACATCTCGTATACAACGATAATTTTGTGTAAAAGCGGCGCTTGGTAAAGCTCACCAATCTCCGCAGTGGTCTCTAGATCATATTCCTTGGCCGCCCATTCACTCAAATAGCCCGTTCCCCGGCATCGTCAACTCATTATTGATCAACTATTGTTGTCATAATTGTTTCCACCTCGAGCAAACCCGCAATACAACACTCGAAAGCATGTTCTATACTTGCATAGTCCTCGTTCTTGCGGCGCTGCCACAAATCTATGCTGTTCCTTGCCAGCAAATCGGCAAGGGCACTTACGATGGCCCCACGGGAGTAGAACCCCAATTGGATCCTTTCACCGCCGGTCAGGGCTTTGATATCATCCAGTCGCAAGATTGCTTGCTTCGATTTCAGAATCCTGACTACAACATGCAAGGAGCTCAGAGCGATTTCTATCAAGCAATCATGGCGTGTAAGTCTTCAGTCAACTACATCTCAAGCTTCACTCGGACCCAAGCTCACAAAAATCTTTTAGCTCGCGTGACGAAAGCAACTTGGGCTACTACACAAGAAAGCTACGAGGAAACCTGCAACAATTACAATGGAGGCTTTGGGAGCAATGCTATGTTATGGTTGGAGGGCGCCGCGGAGCCATGTAGGAGTCCACTCCCATTAAATTGCGGCCGTGGCTTATATGTTCGCTAGATCAATATGCGGGCGTACTGCTGAGGTCAGCGACTAACCCACAGTCTGGTCTACAGGATGCAGCGACCGTTGTAACCTATTGTGAGTACATCCTTCCCGTTGTGGGTAAACGTGGTGTGGTAGACGAAAGAAGAACAGTTGTTAATGCACGTAGTACTACCGAGTGGGGTTGGAAAGATAACAAAGGTGGGGCCAGGAGCAGGCGCCTCCGACAATTGCCAAAGACTCCAGAACGCCGGAGGAATCGGTATCGCTGGTACCGTTGACCCAAACGTCGACTATGCGTATGCGCCTCTTTTCCGAGTGGCTGTAGGATTGGCCGCTCGGTACCCCGATCCCAGGAACGTGCAGTTGTTCCAAGCTCCTTCGCCAGACTATCCATGGGGCTCGTCGAGTGGAGCATTTGTGACAGCTGACAGGGCAGACGGCTCCTGTGTTGTCATCGACTTTCGCAGTATGCCAGCTTATATGATGAATATAGAAGGGTACCCCAATGCTGTCACAGCTGCATGTTAGTGGATTATTTCACTCGTTCGCGGATGGCTTTGAAAATGGCATTGGGCCTTGCACAATCTAGAGGAACTGTGCGGTAAGGATAGGAGACAAGAGCTCAATAAATTGGAGGAATAGCGTTGGCCGAAAAAGCAAACAAAGGATCTATATGTCAAATGTCCTTTATTAGTATTTAAGAATGATTTTGTGACGCTTGAAATGCAAATCTTGAAAGTTTCCTGTGAACAGTGGCAGCAGCAGTAACTTGAGGTACTGTAACGGCCCGACTGCCCACCGCGCAAGGGGAACACGGCACATTGACCATTGTAGACGTGGCGGAACAGCCAATTGTTGTAGTAATCGCTAGCAAGGCACTCCTTGCATTTTCAACGGCAGCAGCGGCCGCTCTAGCCACAGAAAGCCCCAGATGCACAGGCCAAGCTGGCTAAGGAGGACGCGGCAGCAATTGGGCATGGGATCTCCTGCGTCGAATGCGGACAGACTGGACATGGCACAGTGATAATTGTTACGGGAAGATCTTGCAATGTGCTCATTGTTTGGCATGTCAGACATACTTGAAGTTCGAATTGGTAGACACTGGCAACGGCTGGCTAGCTAGGCAGCCATTAAAATGTTCTGAAAATTACCGATCAATACCGTAAGGTTCATAGAATATTGCCATCGCGAATCGGGCGCGTTCTCACCTGTACACAAACTATCCGCGTCTAAAAAGCTGCTTTCCTTTTTCATTCACCGGTATTGCTCCTACACCCTCGAATATTGCTTCAAGCGGCAGATAATTCTAGTAAGGGTTGATCCTGATGCTTGCAGCATTCTAGGGTGATCAATAGTCTCCCTGACCCCCGTACGTTTTAGGGTTAGAAGAACCCACCTATCAACCGTAAACACCCCTCAATCGTTTATCCCGAGAAACCCTAAAATTCGTCGCCTAGGCGACAGGATTAATCCCCAGAACCCGGTTTCTCGGGCCCATATAATGCTGCCTAGGTGACCAGCTTTGGGGTCTCTAGGCATCAGCCCTATTGGGCTGTACGGTCCTTCTAGGGTCAAGTGTTGAGCCGCCGTCTCATTCCGATGACGACGAGAACGCGCCTTTGCAGCGGGATGTCACCTCCCTGATGACCTCACGACCTGGGAAAGCATACAACTCAGCAGTCAATATGGCCCCTCTACCTCTCTGCGCTGATCGCTTTCTATCGTCTCCATTGCTACAGCCATGGCATCTCGGGCAGAGCTGATCCAGCAAAACTACGAGCCCCGCCCTGACCCCCAAGCTCTTACCTCCAACCCCGATCCCTCCCAGAATTCTTCCACAGGTGTGGACTATGAACCTCATCCCGAATTGTCCATCAAGGTCTCGCCCGAAAGGGAACAGATAATCAAATGCATCACAAACCTGTACTCCGGTAGCGCGAGCGAGGAAGATATGCAGGTGTATGCGCCGGAGGCAATCTACGATGATCCGTGGAGCTATTGTGATACGAGATACAAGATTGCTGGGCAGTGGTATGGTAAGTGTTCATACGCGTTTGATTATTCGAATCAACAGCGGAATAACTTTCGATATTAGGCATACCCAAAGTCATGGCATCCTCGAGAACCTTAGCCACAGAAGTTGTCTCCAACACCGATACACAGCTCGCTTTTAAAATGAAGCAGGAATACACACCCCGAGTTGTACACGTCACGAAGCCAGTCAATAGCCTTGTGACATTGACATTTGATGAGCAGGGAAAGGTGAAATATCATAAGGATATGTGGAATCAGAAAGACTACAGCCATGAGGGGCTGGGTAAGATCATGAAGACGCTGAACGGGGATCACTTGACAAAAATTACGAGGCCACCGGGTGACTTATGAGAGCGTTGATTATAGAAAGGTTAGCAGGATTTGCTGGCAGAATAATGGGCTTATCGTTAGCTGCGGTCGAGAAACGTCCTAATGAGAGATACGGTGTGAACTAATAATGCACGCGCTCGTTGCACATCTACATGTTTGCTAAGCCTAGCGCCGTCGCCATTCATCAAAAGTCTCATACCGTTGATTAGAGTGCCCACTATAAGCAGGGACTTCGTCCAGCCACGGTATGGCAGATTGAGCACCTCTTCGCTCCACAGTCTTCGCTGCAGCAGTATTTGCCCAATTCACCGCTGCAGCAGTATTCCATCCAGTCTTTGCATTTTCTATGACTGCAATAGCATACGCTCCTACAAAAGTGTCTCCAGCAGCAGTCGTATCTATGACATCGACCTTCTCTGCGCGGAATCGCCAGATTTTCTGCTCATCCGTATCAAGGTAGATGACACCTGCGGCCCCCAACGTTACAATGATGTGATGAACGCCCGATGCAATGAGTCGCTCGAAATGATCTCCCCATTTTGTCCAGGATGGATTTGAGTCCGCCGAAGAGGTGATGATCGCTGCCTCTGACTCATTAACAATAAGATGAGTAACTGCAGAATATGCTTCTTTTGGCAGTGTCTGGGCTGGAGCCGGATTCAATAGAACATCAATTCCCATTCTCTGAGCTGTCCGCAAGATTTGCAATGTCGTGTCTAGCGGAATTTCCAGTTGTAGGACAATTAGATTGGGCAACGGCCCAGGAATTTGAACAAAGGCGGATGGTGCCAAAGAGTAGTTCGCATTTGGGGACATCAATATACGATTTTCTCCCGTTTGCTCTTCAACAATGATGACTGCAGCCCCAGTCTTCTTCCCCACAATCCTCTCAATCCCAGTAGTTGTTACACCATTGGCACGCAGCCCGTCAATTAATTCATCACCAAACGTATCAGCGCCCACCGCACCATCCATTAGAACTTCGACCTGTCCAAGCTCGTCATCTTTTTTACGGGAAAGCCGGGCGCATGCTACAGCCTGATTGGCTCCTTTGCCCCCGTGACCGGTGTCAAAGGATTGGGAGATAATTGTCTCCCCTGCGGCAGGGACTCTTGAAGTACGAGTAATGAGATCAATATTGATAGACCCAATAACAGTAATGCAAGGTCTTAACATGGCGGAATGACAAGTCTTTACCACTAGCACAGTTGGTCCTCAAGTCTTCACGTGTTGGTTAGAAGGGGTCACCCCCAACCGCATACACCTCCAAGCGGACAGCCCTACAGGGCTGACACCTAAAGACCCCTAAAGCTGGTCCCCTAGGAAACAAGGTATAAGCTAAAGACAGAAACTTCACTGCTCACGTAAGGAGAGAGCGTACGGAGAAAACAGACGACACTGCCCGTATAAAGAGCTAATTCATTCGAGCTAGCACCTTGTTTCACTCGGCTATGCCATGCCTTCTTCAGTTGTGACAGCTGGAAATGGCTTGCATAAGTCGCCGCAGCCAACTTCTAGGCTCGCTTTGGAGCCATTACCATCGCGGCTACCTGTCAGATGGGGACCCCGCCAGCATCTAGTGGAGGGCATACCTCCAGCCTGCAAGGTTAGATGTACTTACATAGTGGCCAGACGGGTCAGTCTGGGTCTTGTGGCGTACTCAATGAGAGCTGAGGCTCGCTTGTTCAGGCATGCCTTGCCTCAGCAAGATATCTTATAGTCCCACGCATTGAGCGGGGCATACTCTGGTCATTGAGCGGGGCATACTCTGGTAAATTCTCTTGCTAGACTCGGACACCGGGACTGCCTGATAGATTACACCAGGTCAACTTGACCTTCAGCGAGGACAATGGCTGCGCCGGAGATTTCGTCGCACGAGCTCCTCCAACGCCTACAGGAAGAACCCGACAATAAGGAGCTGATCCACGAATTTGCCGCGCGTATCAATGACCCGGCTTACCATAATGAGGTCGAGCACGCAGTTTACGGTGTGATGAAGAAACAGTCTTCTTGGTCCAATTGCATTGGGCAGCAGAAGTGCTATCTAAAGAAACGTCTTCAACCCAATGGTTGCAACGAACTCATCAAGTATGTCAAGGAAGGAATAGACGAAGGCCTCCATGTACGTGCGGTGGGCTCGGGCCACTCTTTCTCAAATGTCTGCCCCACTGACGGCATCCTCTTGGATCCGCATGGCATGAAAGGAATCCTGCCTGTGGATGCTTCGTTGCTCATCGACCCTTCGACGGCCTCATCTCTCTTCTGTGCAGAAAGTGGCATCACCATTGAGGATCTGAACTAGGCCCTCAATAAGGCCGACCGAGTACTAGCGAACATGGGAGCATACGATGGGCAAACCTTAGCGGGGGCCATTTCTACTGGCACTCATGGTACTAGTATAAGTCTTGGTCCCATAGCGAGTAGCGCTCGCTCTCTTATTTTTGTGTCTGGGAACAAGACTATATTTTAAATCGAGCCTACCAAGGGCATCACCGATCCAGCAAAAGTCGCCAAGGCCAGGCCGGACGTTGTACACAAACAGGACGATGAGTGGTTTAACTCTAACGTTGTCGCAATGGGCTGCATGGGACTTATCTATTCCTGTACTCTAGATGTCATGCCGGCATACTAACTTCAAGAATATCGTGTTGAAGACACCTGGGAAGGCCTGACAAGCAGAAATGGCAAAGACAGTCTTTCTTCCTGGCTTGCAGATAATGATTATGTCGATAAAAGCTATGTCGTCATGAACATTGGAGCTGTCGACAAAGTCAAGGCTATGGCGCTGGAATTGTCGTTCGACGCGACTGGGGCTACCACAGATGCTACCAACCTGATCAATAAAGTCAACAGCCTCTTTTCCATCTTGGCCAACGCCGCAATGAAACAGAAGTGGTACCTTGCGGGACCTGTCGCCCTGCGTTTCGTGGCAGGCTCAGATGCGTATCTTGCGCCACAGACTGGCAGAACCACATGTATGGCGGAACTCTATCTGCTTGTAGGGATTCGAAACGGTGAAAACCTCCTTCGTGAAGTGAAAGATACGGTGTGTATGAAAGGTTCAGGCGTCCGAGTGCACTGGGGTCTTGATATTAACACTGTTTCTGGTAATGAGGTACATGATATGTTTCCTCAATATGACCGCTGGTTGTCTGTGTGGCAATTGAATACTTCGGGTATGTTCAACAGCGTATTTACTGATCGTCTTGGCATCTCTGTGCCAAAAATATGGCAGAAAAATTGCAGGTAAATGGAGTAGTAGATCGAGCATAAGTGGAATGGTGAACAATTACATTTACCACCGGCTTTGATGGTGGATGCTTCTTTGTACCTCGGAGCCCTCTAACATAGCCAATGTGGGCATTGCTTACCGTGTCAAGACACTCGTGGTGTTCAATGAACCCTCAAATGACATGCCCGTTTCTGTTCCGGCCCTGACCAATGTCACGTTTACAGTGCTCGACATCCTCTCTAATCCTAATCTTTGGTCACTCTTCCTACGTCCTGTACCACATGACGTATTGGACACGCTTCGATCCGAGGTAACGCAAGAAGATAAGGTTCGCAAGGTCACAATACACGTGCAATGTCAAGGTCATATAGTCAGTCAACGCTTTCTAGACGCCACTGGGACCATGGCTTCAGCCAACCGCCTCTAAACCCTCCAAAGCAGCTTTGGCACATTTAGCTCATGCCTTTAGGTTGGTCGGTCGCATATAAATCATGCATTTTGCTGCGCTTATGCGGATGTCTGTGCGATCCGATCCTGTAAATGAACTCCAAATCTAGCAGATCCAGGAACATGTAGGCTCATTGACGTTGAAACCCCTGGCTAATCCCCAACCGTGCAGGATTTCAGTACTCAGAGAGTCTGATCAGGCTAGCGCCTCGAATAGTGGCGAAGTGACCTACAAAAGGCGATACCCAAGCTTTTCATGGGCTTCGGCACTTGACATAGCTCGGCGATCAGGCGACCCTTGAGCACATCTCAAGAATGGCGTACTGGAGGTGGAGCGTCATTGTGCAGGTTCATTTGCGGGTTTATCGCAGCAGTTGATTTTAGGCATAAAAGAGGTCGAATGCTCCGTATCCAGTTCATTCAGTCGTAGCTGTTTGGCATCCTCCGAACTTGGTACCCATCTCCATACATACGACCGATAATGCTGGAGCTTTTCCGCGACACAGGCCTAGGGTACGTCTTTGGACTCTTCTCCCGCGACGAATCAATCGTTTTGGAGGCGAACTCGCTCGTATGGCCATATCCACGGTATGAAGCTGGTGCTGGCCGGCGGAACGGCGTTCCCCAGAATTGCATCGTTGTGACAGACCGCTCGAAACCCCACAGGAACTCACAGTTGAGCGATGCCGATGGCGCTTTTGTCGAGAAGGCCGGACAGGGTGCAGAAAACTGTGTTGTTGGTTGGTACGGCTTAGACGATGATGAAGTACGTTCGAAATCTGGTTCTTGATCAATCCATGGCCATATTTAGACATGATTGGCTGACAACTTAACAGAACCCACAGAATTGGCCCCGTACAAAAAAGGTGTTCGTATTCGTCCAGATCTTCCTGCTGAACACTTTCATCTATCTTGGTCCATCAATTTACTCCCCAGGCATCGATGACATTGTGAAGGAATTCGGCGTCAGCCAAGTCGTCGCTACCCTAGGAACGTCTCTCTCGCTCCTTGGGTATGCAATAGGCCCCATGCTCTGGTCGCCTCTGTCGGAAGTACCACGGATGGGACGCAACACGATATACATTGTGACTTTGGTCGCTTTTCTGCTGCTCAAACTTCCTATCGTATTAGCTAGCAATTTTGAAACCATTCTAGTCTTTCGTTTCCTGACCGCCTTCGCTGGGTCTCCGGCCCAGGCAACCGGAGGCGCTACGATCAGCGACATGTATATTCCGCGAGACCGCTCCTACGGCTTGGGACTCTGGGAGCTGAGCACATGGATTGGGCCAACATTAGGTCCACTTGTCGGCGGATTTGCTGCTCAAGCAAAGGGCTGGAGGTGGACGATTTGGGAGCTTATATGGGTCAATAGCGCCATGCTAGTCTTGATTTTCTGCTTCCTCCCAGAGACAAGTGCTTCAAACATTCTATATCGACGCGCGAAGAGACTCCGTCAAGAGGCCGGAATCGAGTCCATTCGAGCAGAATCCGAACTAGAATCCCTGGACTTGTCCAAGAAGGATGTGGCGTACAAAACTCTCGTTCGCCCAATTGTGCTTTGTTTTCAGGAGCCAATATGTCTACTTCTGAACACATATACGGCCCTAATCACCGGCTTGTTGTTTGCTTGGCTGGAAAGTCTGCCAATTGTCTTTGGTGGCGTCTACGGTTTCGATGTTGGTCAAACCGGTTTGGCCTTTTTGGGATTGTTGGTGGGTTCGATCGTCGCTTACCTTATATTTGTGGTCTGGTTCTTTGCTTTTGAGTCAAAGAAGTTTGACTCTGATGCATGCTGTGCGCCAGAGGAACGCTTTATACCGCTCATGGCGGGCTGTATCTTCATTCCAATTTGTCTTTTCATCTTCGGCTGGTCTGCCAAAGCTGGCATTCCCTAGATCGTGCCTGTCATCGGCAGTGGGCTTTTCAGCATAGGGGGATTCTCACTCTTCGTAAGTCTTTCGACCCATGGTCATAGCAACGATGAATTTTAGCTGAAATGTTGGACAGATCTCTATATTAAACTACCTTCCTGATGCATATCCCGAATACGCAGCTTCAGTGCTTGCGGGTAATAATTTCATCAGATGCTCATTTGGGGCTAGCTGTGTACTATTTGCCGCTCCCATGTACCACAAGCTGGGTACAGCATGGGCGAGTACGCTACTAGCGCTACTCGGCTGTGTTTTCGTGCCCGTGCCATTCCTGTTCTACTTCTTCGGGGACCGAATAAGATTGGCTAGCAAGTATGCCTTAAAGGTTCCCTGTAAGCCTCTTGGAAGGAGCTCCCGCTCGAAGACCTCTTCTCAAGTTGGTGGAGAACCACAGACTCTCTGTATAACGCCAGGGCCAGCCGTCTCATATATGCCCGAGTATAGTGTCTCATATCCGCCTCAGAACAGGGCTGTAACACACTCCGTACTTACTCCTGCTCCGACTCTGGATATTGAGGCATTCTATGAGCCCCGCACACCGACGCCATCCACGTTACTGACACCACAATACGCTGCTTCACCTGTTTTCAAGACCGTAGCTCGTGGATAAATAGACGCAATAGACACCATATCTGGTGGCAGGTCCCCACCGATCAAGAATTGATCGCTGTGTCGCTCAAGACTTACTTTTTCATGACTCGGCTGTCATTTGTGAAGCTTTTAACCAATTCTACGCTCCTACAAGCGAGAATAGATCGACGATCGATCATTCCAAGCTGATGTAATAAGCAACATAAATAAGAATCTTTGGTACTCATTTTGCTTTCCGAAAGTGTTCTAGGTTCTGGAGCAGAAGACCAGCAATTTCGATGCTATTTGGGTCGCTGCCTACTCCAGGAGCTGATCCAATGCTTAGTCATCCAAGTAGAGACTATGATGGATCTATATAGTTGTGGCGGCTCTCGGGAAGTCTTATTCATACAATTCCACTACTATCAGCTGGATTCCGCTGCCGCTGTTGGGTGAGACCAGGCTAGAAACATTTTATTAACGATTCGTGGAAGAGGAGACTACTTAGAATTCGACCAACGAAGGAAACACTCTTACATCTGAAAAACAGCGACGGCAAATCATCCGTAAAGCATTTCCCGATACGCAGACTCCAACCCTGAAAAATGCGAGTTCGCTTATGGATACTGCACTATATGCAAGCTCGCTTCTTATGAAATGTCTGCAAAAATCGGAATGGCGATTGGCGTTAGGCCAACTGCACAACTTCCAAACGTCCATAGCTTCTCGAAATCCCAACCCGTTGGTGGCTGGCCCCCGAATATCTCACTTGTCGCTTCGTAGCAGTTGAAGAGATTCGCAATAGGGACAATGTTCGGTCCATTAGCCATCCGAGAGCATTCTGGGGTAAAAGTTGACGAGCCAGGTGCGCCGGTAATCCAAAGTACATTCTATTGGAGTGTCTTCGTGGGTGGTAAGCGCCGGTTAAGACCGGCTTCTATAACACCGAATCTGCCTCTGTTTCCAACAGATCTGGTTATTCGAGTAGGTGTGAAAATGCTGAAGTAGTCTCGTTCACAGTTACTGATGACGTTGATGCCCATACTTTTAAGTCAAATATCATTCGTAGGCCGACCCTGATAAATCCACCTCTGTAGCCGTGCTCCGGTGTAACGCAGTCGCGCTGGATGAGTGCAGCCGCCCGTGCAAGTTGTGATCTTGTCATATACTCTGCAGATTCAAGTCTTGGGACTAGCTCAACTTTGCAGGTGAGCCAACTCCATGTTTCCCGCCCACGCCATAGTACCGCTTCTCCGGGATCTCCTGCTGATATGAGCTCATATATCGCGACGTCGCAGTGAGACGGATTAGCAATCGGTGCCGCTCTCCGAGACCGGTAGCATATTGGGTCAGCGATCTCGTTGAGGACTGGAGGAGACTTCGTAGCTTCTACTAGGTCGCTGCTGTTGTCCACAAAAGCTAGTCTAAGGGCACCTAATGATGATACATTTCTCATCGCTGTACTGTCCAGAGCGCGTTTGACTTTGTCCTTCGGCCATGAGGAAGCTTTCGTAGAGTCAGCTGCAGCGTGCTTTGACTCAGTGGAATTGAGGTGGACGCCCGCTAGACCGATAACTCGGATCTGTTCTGTATAGGAAATGACTGGGTTCTCGTATGACCGGCGCGCAATTGTATCAACAAAAGAAACATATAAAAGGCCGACGGCAAGGGTTGACGACAGCATTGCAGAGTATCAACGGAAACATGCAACAACGCTGCTTCCCTGCGCAAACAGTTGAGAGGACTTGTCACAATACTGGGAGACGAAGATGTGATGGTAAACCACTGCATTGCCGCCGGATCCAGGATCTATGGGAGGCAGATGCTATATATGTGTCACAATCTGCCAGATTGCGCAGGAATAGGGGTAGAAAGCGCTAGAACGGCAAAGGCATCTGGAAATGAGTATGTAGGGGTTGATAGCGACTGAGCCAGATGGGCCAGCTAGTCAGGATGAACACCGCATATTGCGACAGGACTCGAAAGCACAAATATCGGGAAAGGACTCGCGGTACAAGGCGATGGGTTCGCTTCCGGCTGTCGCTAGTAAGCACAGTGTTGGCGGACTGTAATTCAATAGCTCACCTTCCGCGCCACATGACATCGGCACGATATGTCTTATTCTCTCCAGTAACAACCAAGATGACTAATCTGACTGTCTGCTAGCAATGCTTCTGCCGGGTCATAATACTACAAGTAATCGCCTTCCCACTCTGCTCTAGGTCCGCCAGCCCGGCATCATGCGCGCAGGGGACTCTCAAGCGAGTCTCTGCGTACCATTAATTCAACTAAGATCCTTTGGAGGGCTGATAGTCCCAACCACAACTTGTTCGTTCCCTCCTATAATCTCTGCGTAAGCCGTTAACGATGAATTGGTTAGCTGGCATTCCCAGCTTCCGTCCAGCCTCAGGGTCAATCTCCCAGCCCTGTAATTCCGCTACGATAGATAAGCATAGCATTCAACATATACAAGATGATGCAGGGTACGCCACTTGGACAGGAGGGCGTGAGGGTTCTATGACTTTGATGTTGGTGGTACGAAGCTGGTCACGAAGACGGAACACAAGAGCATTGAGGGCTGCTTTTGAAGCTGAGTAGGCAGGAGGATCGCTACTGGACGACAACTAGATTCGAGCCAGAGCTATAGGCGTAAGTAATACAATGTTTGCTTGTATTGGGGGAGATGATTCATATACTATAGCAGGCTTAAGGACTCTTTACTCATCAGACGTGGAAGAAATGCTTGTATAAGAGCCACGAAACTTAAGAAGTTTACACTCGTCTCTTCATTGCACTCATTGAGACTGAGCGTCTTTAGTTCTGAGAAGTCATAACGAGCCCGAATTTTAGCGTTGAGAAAGACACAGTCATTTTCCGGGTGATATGTGTTCACTCTTACGCTGTAGCTAGCCCTCTCTTTCAAGTCTTAAGTCTCTAATCTCCATATACTCATCCTCTGGCAAGTTCTGGAATGCCTTCCAGGCCGCTGATCTTAAAGGGGATAGCGCTAGCTTTTTCTCAACGCTATGTTCGCAGACAAAGGCTTCTTGGCGGTCTCGCCTACAACCCACTACGCTGAGATTGGAACCCTCGCCGACGCTGACCAGTGCCACAACTGGTTCCGATCATCAAGACGTAGTTGTAGGGGAATGCCATGATGAAGATTATGATGCAAGATAACTTTTGTCGAGGTGAAACGAGTCGATACCGGTCTCTTTTACAGCAGTAAGGACGTCTTGAAGCACGGAGTTAGGAAGGAAATGGTGAGAGTATCACGCGAGTATCCGTGCCGTTTTGATCTTGATGGACGCACACCATGCTGCGAATTGGTAACGGCTGATGCAGGAGTAATTGAAGAAAGCTTAGGATCTTCGACCATCATGGTATGCTTGGACGCAAACACGTATCATGAATATCATTTGCTAGCTGATATGATATAAATGTAGTTAATAATCAATGGTCGAAGCTAGCATTGGGAGGTGGTGAACTTGAAAGGTCTCGCGTACAAAAGTCCATCCCCTCAAGAAGGAAACGGGACTACCAAGTAGCACTCGGTGGCGGTGAAAGAGGATGAATTCTACAGAGGTAAGTGTTGGGCTATCTCGCTGACTAAGCTACCGAACCAATAGCAAAGTTGCTCCAGTGACGAAGATGTTAGCTAGCGTCATGTTAATCTATTCGGCAATTAAGGTATGTTACATCTCTAGGGATTGAGCGATTCATGTTGTGAGAAACACATACAGGTAGCGGTGTCGGGCTTATAAGTTGCGGGTGTTGAGAACATCGTGCTTCGATGGAACTAAGACTTACCTTGGACGATAATGTTCTTTTGATTCAATCACACGCCTGCCAGGCAATGACGATAAAAGGCGCATGGAGTCACTCGATAATACCTGCTCTATTGCGGTAGCACCATGCTTTCTAAAGAGAGACAAAAGCGCAATACGAGGAACAAAGGCCTGAAGGGAGGGGTGGGGCGGAGGGGCGTCAGTCTACTATTTCACTTACACAGTAGAGCGTCGTGGATCCATACCGGTAAAAAGGTGTAAGTATACTGACGACTCATATTGCGCATCTAAACTATCCTTTTACTCACGCGTCAATTGCTGCAGATGGGGAACAATAGGACGCCTCATTTTGACACCCTAGGTCCAAATTTCAGCTGGACGACAGTCCTTGGGATACCCTATGTCAGAAACGACTCTAACCTCAGGTCATCCTTGCTTCTCAATACCAGCTACCATGACTCCGTGCTCCATAGCTACCTCTCTTCGAGTCTTCAAAGTCAAATTCATGCTCATAACGTTCATCATCATCATCATTGTCATCGTCTTCAACCTCTTCATCAATCCTATCGCGGGGACTACCCTGTAACAAATCAATTGAAGCACCGTTTTCCTTCCTCCTCGCCTCATGCTCATAAAACCTAGATTGGTTGTCATTTCTCATCGTGTGCTGATAAGATCTAGGTGGACTATTAGTAGGAGTGGTGTCGAAGAGATGATCATTTGCGCGGTCTGCATCCATGAGATTTCTCTTAACCTGCCGTACAATCAAAGATTCAGCAAACTGCCGCTTCTAGGTCTGGAAGAAAACCCACCACAGCAAAGGCCTGAGCGACGTGGTCTAAAAGCACTGCGTCAGGGCCTTCGAAGACGTAGTGTTGCTATTAGGATTAATGATAAGCTGTGCCACACGGACTGAAAATAACGTGGGCTCACTCTGTAGGAAGCAACCCAAGCAGTTTCGCTCACACGTGCGAAAGTAGTGTCGTGGCTAAGTGGACCATATTTTCCACACAGCGAGGTGAGGGCACTTCTATCTCCCAAAATCCTGCCAGTAACTGTCATTCCAGGGCTGAAATTCTGCTCGTAGATGTATTGAGCAAGTTGATCATCGTGAATACGAATAAGAGGCCACAAGTTAGATGTCGTGTTGCCTAGCCATGCTATGTATTCCTTGTCGAGTGGTGATGCAATCGGAAGAACGTTCGACTCAGTGCCAACCGTTTCCTGTGGCAGGTTGAGACTGTAAACGGATTGAGCTCGATGACGAAACACCATCTTCGAATACAAAGCCGTAGAGGTGTCAAAATCCATTGCAGGTCAGTAGTATCTATATGGGGCTGGCAGATCCATACAGAAGACAGGACCGGTCCCATCGCTCTGGTTGTGGTCTAGAAGTGAATTCGAGGGCCCCCACCTTGTATTCTATGTCATCCTTCATTCACTGATCGCCAGAAACGGTATTACTAAGCCGATATTGCAATGTAACCCCTCGCAGTCACCCCCTACTCTCAGGCGAGCATTGTAGATCAATGCAGGTGCCCGTAGAATAGCTGGCCCAATTGGCACAATGTAACGCCAGCATGAGCTGAGACTTGACAAAGCCAAGGGTCGACATACGGATACCCGCATTGTTCTAATTTCAACTCGGTTTCATTAGCCATTCTTGGTCTATATTCTGCCGGGAGATTACTGCTGGAGTACACATTCCAAATTCCTTTTCGGCTTGACAATGAGAAACCCACCTCCCCACAGATCGTTCGCTATAGCCGGGGCAGCAATATAATCTGTTCTCTAATGCACCCCGTACAATCAGTATAAGCGCCATGAATTACTCTCTGTTATTGAGCAAGAGGTGAAATCATAAATAGTGCATGAAGAGTGTACGAATGCGGCCTATCTGCCCCGAAGACTTCCAGAAAGTTAGGGTCTGTGGCGTTCCAGAGAGAGCTTTTTAGTGCTTGATAAGCGCGAGAAAGAATACTTCAGTTCGAACCCCAACTCCAACGAATACTAAAAGGCCTTACAAAGCTCCAAAGTCAGCTCCTTACACTGCTTCTTATTGAGTGACTGTGGGTCCAACCTCCCCTCAACAGTCTGTTGTTCCATCGTACCAGCGGAACTATTCACATTTCGATTCGAAGTCTCCACACGGGTCAGACACTATCCCATATAGGCCAGTAGAATGCTCACCCCATCGTAAATTATAGCCATATCCTTCAGTAGCTCCTCGTCAGAGCCTGCAAATGCCGTATACTGCGACTGTTCGAGGATCAACATCTTTCCTGAAGGTCAGAAAAGGGGGCAGTTCACTCACCCTGTAGGCATGAACCCAAGCATCCTGGTCCACCTCACGGAAGTGGAAACCCTTCGGTAACGGTCCATACCTGGTGCTCAATGCCTCTAAGGCCAGCATGTTTGAGTGATACTTGACTCTCGTTGACGAGCTCTTGCCGAGGAGCCCAAAAGTGTTTCACATTGGTGTCTTCGACGAGCTTTTCACCTGAACGTCACCGACCATTTTCATGTGTGAAAACGGGCGGGCGACGCCACCGACAGTCCGATGGTGGACGCGTTCTCTAGGCCTAGCGACTCTCTCTAGCCATTCAATGTATGCAGGAATCCAGCGATGGTGAGCTCAAGCCGCCCATATGGACGTGTCGCGTCTGAACCATTTCGATGCTTTGAGCGGCTGTGTTGGGATACGAAGCAGTCAAAATTGAGCGCTTTGAAACAGTAGGGGACCCTGCGACGGCGCGAATGGTTGGAACATCTTGATTGGGGTGTAATTATTCTTTACGAAGGGTCTGGTATTTCTGCGTGTCTTCCATGTCGGCTACAATGGTGCAGGGCGTGATTCGCTACGATGTGGTAACCTGAAGACCAGGGTTCGAGTACGATGGCGCACAAAGTCAGGGACACAAGCGGAGGAGTTGACATTGCTTCATTATGATTTTGGCAATAAGCTGAAACATCAGTAACCCACGACGTCGCTTCATCCATGCCTATCAATAGAGCAATGGTGCGACATACTCAGTACATCCGCCGTGTGGGCGTCAACGTCCGTGAAAAGGGCTATGAGATAACCCACTACTAGTTGCCCTCTTCATTGGCCTCCTCATCAATGGAATCATTTTTCTCATCAGCTGTATCCTCAGTGGTGCTGGAGCTATCCTCTCCATCATCAACATTCCCAGAAAACTCGCTTGGAGGGCAGGAGATGTGTAAATCGGGTATTCCGCAGCCAATCTGCTGGTTTTAGGTTCATGTCTCTCAGGCAGGCGGATCGAGGTGCTCAGCATCTGAGGGTACGATTCGATGATTAGTATCTGGGGCTCGTGATACCCCAGACTCCATGCCATTAGAGTCGACGTCGTCAGAGTCAGCATCATCAAAGCTGACGCCTTCAGACTAGTCATCATCAAACTCGTGGCTACCAACGCCGTTATTTGCGGAAAGACAGCTTCCAGTGCCACTACCCGCAGCCCCGCGAACCTCAGAGCCGCCAGCCTCACGGCCTGAAGTTGAAAGAACTTTGAAGTCCGCACCCTCAGCAGATACATTTCCAGCGTCGATCTCACCCCTCTCAGAGTCGTCGTCCTAGGATTGACCTCCTCGTGGCGGGAGTCGAGATCCATGGGTACGACACTCGTGAATACCTGGCTAGGGTGTGATAGCTCGTCTGTGGAAAGAGCATCTCTGAAGGTCAAGGGATACGGATGGAAATCATCGAAATCGAGATCGTTCGTTGGCATGTCAAAGACACGATGAGACTGGTCTCCATTATCTTCGCGCATTAGACTATCCATTACCTGAAACCGTCTGATTATCGACAGTTGTGATTTGGTAGGATTTCGTAATACCTGATCACCGAAGTGTTTAACTGCCCCCACCCATTCCCCCTCGGACCGATCCCATGCATACCATATCTGCCATCAATCTCCATGAGTCTGCGCACGAAGCTGCAACTTTCAGTGTACCAACCTACCTTGTAATCTTCGAAAACTTGCTGGTCCCATAATTGTTTCCACCGCTGGCAATGGCACACCGATTCTCCCGGCGTTTGTAAGTGGTGGCAATCGTCAATGCTAGCATCAGAGCAGGCGTAGAGATGCCGGCACCTATTCTGTGCTACAAGTTGCCTATAGTAAGGCCACTCTTCTATTATATTTTTGTACACGCATGCCGCGTATGCGTGGTGTATTTCTTGAACAACCACGATGTTAACGTCCGCATTTCGCGGAATGGAAGACTGCCACCACTGGCCCGAGGTTGGCATCAATGAATACGTTCTGGTTGGCATCGATGAGTACGGTCTGAATATGGAGAAGTAGCGGACGACCTTGAGGGCGAAGAAAGGATTGGCTGGGGTCACTGTATTGTGAATAGATGCGAAATGCTTTTTGACTAGATTTAAGAATAGAGAGAACGATCTCAGCTTGTCAAATGCAGAACCTAACGCACTTGCAAGACCGAAGGCAGGTACGAGCAACACTAATCATGGGAGCTCAGAGCCGAGTCAGAGGTGTCAGGCAAGACCGGTCGACATCTGAGTTTCGTTTTGAGTTACGAGTCACTACCTAGGTAAGGGCGACAGCTAGCATTGAATAATAGTATATGCTGAAACCATCCGAATTAGATACCCATTCTATCTACAATGATGCGATTCTTGGTTGATTATTCGTCCGTAACGGAGGCAAACTTCTCAGCCATACTTTGCAGCAGCTGATCATACTATTGAAGGTCAGCACATTCATTGCATTTTATTTTGGAAAAATATACCTTTTTGGATATCTTTTCTTCACCCTCCGAAGGCACCTCAAATTTCATGCTTCGCAACTCATTCTGAATGCTGCTCGTAGATTCTCTAACTTTGGCCCAGCTATGACCTTGCGCAATAGCCTTTTGACTTTCGTCATGGAAGCCCATGAAAGCTTTCATCATATACTCCGTCTTCCATATTGGACAAAATTGATCATAGTCGCTGTAACCATTTTGCTGCAAGAAGTCATCTTTAAGGAGAGCGGCAACATCCAGAGTAATCTTGTCTGGGTCGCCAAGGGCGGATTTACCGACAAGCTGCACAACCTGGTCTAAATCTTCAGAGCTTGAGAGTAATTCTCTGATGCGGTCTCTAAGTTTAGGGAATTCAGGGTGCTCTTGCTCGTAATATTTGTCTAGAATCGTTGTATACTTGCTGTAGGACATAGAGGTGTTGATGGACGGGAAATGCTTTCGTTGGGCCAACTTCTTATCTAGTCCCCAAAAGACCTGGACAATACCCAGAGTACTGCTGGTGACTGGATCTGAAAAGTCTCCTCCAGGAGGACTGACGGCGCCGACGATGCTCACACTTCCTTTTCGTTCTGGACTTCCGAGCGCATAGACTTGACCAGCTCGCTCATAAAAGGAAGCCAACTTAGCTCCGAGGTAGGCGGGGAAACCTTGATCAGCCGGCATTTCACCCAGTCGTCCAGAAATCTCACGAAGAGCCTCCGCCCATCGTGATGTGGAATCAGCCATCATAGCAACAGCTTTCCCTTGATCCCGGAAGTATTCAGCGACGGTGATTCCTGTGTAGATAGACGCTTCTCGGGCAGCGACAGGCATATTTGATGTGTTGGCAATGAGTGTTGTTCGTTTCATGATGGGTTCTTTGCGGCCTTGAATGTCGATGGAAAGCTAGATCATTTAACATAACCCTCTTCAGAATGCGGACAAGGGTTGGTTGTACCTCAGGAAAGTCCATGAGCACTTCAGCCATTTCATTCCCTCGCTCACCGCACCCAACGTAGACGATAATGTCGCTGTTCGAGAATTTTGAGACCGATTGACTGATGACCGTCTTTCCGCAGCCAAATGCACCAGGGATGCATACGGTTCCTCCCTGTACACTAGGGAAGAGAGCATCGAGCACTCGCTGGCCGACGATAAACGGTGAATCTGAGGGCAGTTTCTCCGTGACAGGTCTGGGTACTCGGACGGGCCATGTATGCATCATGCTATAATCTGACTTCTTGCCATCAAACTCTACCTCCAGCACCTTCTCGTCGACCGTATAGCTGCCCTTCTCAGCAATATGAGTGATTGTGCCTCTAGCCCGAGGTGGTAGTAGGATCTTGTGATCATCCAGAAGGCTGTTTTCGTACACACTGCCGAAAATGTCCCCCCCTGTGATGTGGTCGCCAACCTTAAGCTTTCCAGGCGTGAAGTCCCACTTGACCTCTCTGTTCAGTGAGGGTACGGAAATGCCACGAGGGATGTAGATGGAGTCAGCGACGGAGGCGATGGACTTCAAAGGCCGTTGGATACCGTCGTAGATGGTTTCCATCAGTCCAGGACCTAACTCTACCGATAGAGGCTTGCCTGTTCGCATAACAGGGTCTCCCACAGTCACACCAGCTGCGTGATGCACCAATCAGCGGTTGTTCACTATCCCAAATTGGCGTGTTCATCCATACCTGTCTCCTCGTACACTTGTACTGTAGCTCTATCTGCTTCAATTCGAATGACTTCCCCGACCAATTTGTCGTGACCCACTCTGACCTGCAAGCCTTCGTTAGATTATTCGTGCTCCATTCCAATGTCCAAATTGTTCATACCAGTTCGTACATAGCACATCCTATCATATTCTCCGCAACGATAACGGGCCTACATGTGTCAGAGCAACATCCTCTTTATTATGGTTGGTGCCTGAGGCGTACCCTGAGACCGAGTAAATAGAACCTAGAATTCATGTCAGAAGTCTGTACTGAAGACTGGGGGAGGTGGGATGGCGACTTTAGACGTACCATACTGCTCTTCGCCGGCTTCTTCGCGTGACCGCTTGGACTGCTCCTTCTATAATGGCAGCGGATGTGGTTAGCAAAGTCTGAGCTATCATGATAATGAATACACTGGGGCGTACAGGAGCCATGTCAGAAGAGATGTGCTGCTCAGCAGAAGCTTCCTCGTCGAGTTTGAGAGCGGCAACAGGGTGCCAAGGAGATGTAGGCGAGATGGGAAGTGGTGGCAAGGCGTCGAGTCCTTCCTCGACTGGCTGTTGCCAATGTAGCTGTAGCTGCGAAGTAGGGTAGAGGTCGGCTGGGTGTTTGCTAACAAGGTCCCAGAGTGAATTTCGAGCTCTCAATCTAGGTCTAAGACCGAGCATGCACCTGCGAATCGATTGGCCTAGATAATGCAAAGCTTGAGGCTTAGTTTAACATCAAGCTCATCATCATTTGATAAAGGCAAAGTCAAAGTGTTAGGGGACTGCTGCAGGGGACGTTAAGGCACCCGTAGCCCGCCAACGCTGGAGAGCTCCCAAGGCTCAACCCCCCCTAATCCAGCGACTTCTACGATCTACTCTATACCGTATGAAAGGCTCTCATCTTCATTCTGCTACAGTAGAGAACATGTGTTACACAACCTTTGCGAATCTAGCAACAGGCGACGCAATGCTTTTCGTGGTAAAAGTGGTTAGCACCCTTGCAGAGACTTGGTCAGCCCGTCGTTATCATGGGGTCAAGAGGGTCAGCCTCCTCTGGCCTGGAGATAAACCTGTTGCAGATGTTATTTGCAATACATCTTGTGCCAGGTTGTTTCGACGATCCTGAAAGACTTGTATAGCTGGGTGCATTCTTGGGAAAGACGAAATAGAGAAGGAATTGCATGTTCCTACTGCAAGAGGCCGAAAAACCGTGTAATCGAATAGATGCTGCATGCTCATGCTTGCTGTGCCTCTGATCACAAATATATATGGGATAGAAGACGATAGTAGTGAAAATGAGATCAAGGTATCCTAGACCAGTTATGCGTATGTGACGTACCTTGCGTCCATGTGATTGGCCGCAGAAAGTACTTGGGTGCATAGATGGTACATGTCGGCGTCGGTAAGCGGCCAGCCCCAGGCTTCAACTCCCTCCAACTCCCTCTCTGCCACTCTCTACGGACACTTTCCCTCGCTCCCACACCCACCGCATAGAACCTGCTGTATCTCAAAGGATTGGTGGAGCTTCCACATTGTCATCTAAACCCGCTGCAGCCACCCCTCTCAGGCCGTGCACCTTGTTATCTGGCTTGTGAATAAGCCGTTGTCTGGCACTGACCTCACCAGCACTCTGAAGCTCTCATTTGGAGACCTCCTACATACGGTATAATCTGGCTTTCTCACTCGGAATTGTCATAGGGAATTAGAAAGAGGCATCAAAGATTGACAACTGTGGCTCTCTTCACTTGGAGCAGGAGGCGCGCTGGGGAACTACACGGTCTATGAGATTTCTATAGGACAGACAGCTTGTCTCCGGAATTGCTGGGAGCTCTGAAACCTGAGCCTCAGCTAGATATAGCGGTCTTTCCGCGATAGTCGTCCTGGCTGACGAAGCCCCCCAAAACCATCAAGCCCCATTCGCCGCCGACTACCCATCCGCTTCGACTGCCCCAATTCCTTCTGCCACACAGATTACCTCAGCCCAAGGTACCACTTCCGGCTATATAGATCCCCAGAGTACTTCAGGAGAGCACCACACAACAGAATCTACAACACAGCATCGAACGGGAACACCGGTAAACACCCAGGAGATCAGTTCAGGAATCAACCCTCGACGGCGGCGAAGAAGCTCTTCTACTTCGGAAGAAGATACTAAGCTCATAGCTGAGCTCCTCCAGTCGGGAAGTGGGAACCTCGAAGAGCCACTGCGGAAGCGCCAACGAATGACTAACAAAGCAATGCGGTTGGACCCTGAATCTATCAGCTCGAATGGTACACAACATCATGCGAATGGTTCAACCACTATCTCTCTCAAGAATGGAGTCGCTTCAACGAACGGTCATACACCCCCACGAATGGAACCTTGCCCCAGCACCAGAACGGCTACTCAACATCGATAGTAAAGAGAAGTCCAAACTTCTTCGGATATGACAGAGAAGAAGTCACAAGGCTCTTGATACAGGGATTGGGCGATTTGGGCTATCACAGCGCTGCGAACAGGCTAAGTGAAGAAAGCGGATATGAGGTGGAAAGCCCGGCAGTCTCAGCGTTCCGAGATGCTATTCTACGAGGGCAGTGGTCAGAAGCGGAGTCACTGTTATTCGGAATCGACTCTGAAGCAGACGGTGGGGGCGTCAGTATCAGTAATGGGGATTGGCAACACATAGGAGGGCTCAAGTTTGCCGAGGGTGCAGACCCGGATAGAATGAGATTCAAGATCCGAGAGCAGAGATATCTGGAGCTCTTAGAGCAGGAGGATACAGGGAGAGCCATGATGGTTCTACGTCATGAATTGCAGCCACTTCATCACGATAGAGCAAGATTGGACGTGCTTTCGGGGTAAGTCAACGTGATGAATCTCCGAGGAGCAGGGAACAGGCACTTCCAACATCCCGAGGCTGACAGTACCTAGTCTTATAGTTTGTCCAACTGCTGAGGACCTGAGAAACGATGCTCAATGGGACGGTGCAGAGGGCAACTCTCGGCAACATCTGCTCCAGGAACTATCAAGTATGATATGACGTTGCTCTGTTAGCGACCTAGCTAATACGATGTACTAGGGTCAATATCGCCGTCAGTCATGATCCCTGAGCATCGGCTGGGAACTCTGCTTGGCCAAATAAAACAAAGCCAGATCTCAAAGTGCTTGTATCACAACCCGTCCTCTGCACCATCGCTTTTCACAGACCATATGTGCGATCGAACGCAGTTTCCACTTCAGACAATCGTCGAGCTCGCTCAAAGTGAGGGAGAAGTTTGGTTTGTGGAATTCTCTCACAACGGCAAGAGGCTTGCGGCAAGTGGCGAAGATCGCACCGTTGTGATCTACGATACGAGCACCTTTCAAGTACGCCACACCCTACGAGAACACACAGCAGGAGTCGTCTTAGTGGCATGGAGTCCGGATGATTCAAAGCTAATCACATGCTCGAAAGATCAAACAGCTAAAGTATGGGATATGGACGTAAGTTTTACTTTAGCAAGGCACTCTGTGAAGGAAAAATTAACTTCATAGACAGACCGGAAAATGTGTAGTGGAAATCAAACACCACGAGATATCTGTGACGGTTGCTTGTTGGACGCCCGACGGGCAATCATTTGTCACGGGATCACACGACTTAAAATCTCCGCTATGCCTATGGACCTTGGATGGCCGGCCTTCATACAATTGGACAATTGACTACAGGGTACAGGACTGTGCTATCACACCAAACGGGCGGCGCATGGTAGTCATTTCAGTCGAAGAACAGATCTCTGTTTATGATTTCTGGACACGAGAAGAAGAGTACAGTATCATGATGAAGCACAAAATGACCAGCGTCAGCATTAGCCGGGACTCAAATTACATGCTTATCAATATGGCCAATGATGAGGTTCATCTCATTGAGATTGAGACCGCAGAAATATGCCGCAGGTTTCTAGGGCAAAAACAAGACAAGTTCATAATACGCAGTTGTTTTGGTGGTGCAGATGAAAATCTCATTATCAGTGGCAGTGCAGGTAGCTTCCCCAGCTCCACGTCATTGAGTATCATGCTTACAACAGATCCAGACTCCAAGGTCTATATATGGCACAAAGAGAACGGCACCCTGATAGAGACCCTTGAGGGCCACTTGAGAGGCTGCGTGAACACGGTTGCGTGGAACCCTGCGAATCCATGTATGTTTGCCTCAGGTGGCGATGATTCGAAAGTTAGGATGTAAGTTCATTTCACGATTTCCTTCGCCTACATTGATAAAATCTGACTCATTCGATAGATGGTCAAAAGAGCCTGAGCCGAGTAATCCGAGGCGGAGGAGATTCAGCTCTCACTCCTCGACGCATCGCGGTCATAATGGCCGAATAACGTATGAGCCATAAGCGAGTATAGTCTAGATCGAATGAGATTTGTATAGGCAATTTGTTTTGCATAGCACAGCACGGCATCCACGAGGTGTTGGAGGATCATCTGATATATGAGCATGAGCATGAGCATAAGGGGAACCTAAAGCGAGTCAGGAGTCCAAATATGGTCGGATGGGATGGTGCCAAAGAGATGCTATTAGCGAATGTAGACATACTCAATCTATATCAATAGAAATATACCAGTCCACTATTGTAAAGGGAGAGAGCGAAGTGGCATCAAGTATCCAAGGTACTCCCCGGTAGGTACCTGAAGGTAAGGTACCTACCTATCCAAACGGTCGGTAGCGGCTGCCGAAAGTGTCTATGACCGTTTGGGCTTGGCGTGCCACAGGGGTCCGCCGCAGATGAGTTTGTACCTATCAATAACAATGTGTCGCGGCCTCAAGATTTCAACAAACATCTTCCACACCCTCCCTACTTCTACTCTCCACGCCCAGCTCGCTCCAATAGCCCAAGGCACTTTATAATTCATTTAGATACCACTCGGGCTGTTTACAAGCCTCATCCACCATGGCCGCGCCTGCTGGCCAATCGTGAGTATACCAGTTACCAGATATTGCGGCCTAACTGAAATTCCGTACAGGATTAATGTCAACGACCCCCAGCTTATTACGTTGGTAAACAAGCTGCAAGATGTCTTTACCACAGTCGGTGTATGTGGTTTCTCCGTCCATCAAAGCGCCTCCGCCATCGCCGCATTGCAGGCTGATCTTCCCTTTCACAGGTTCAAAATCCCATCGATCTTCCTCAGATAGCGGTCGTCGGTTCACAGTCAAGCGGGAAGAGTTCGGTATTGGAAAACATAGTTGGCAGGGACTTGTACGTTCCATCTATTGAGCTCGAGAGGGGACGGCGCTGACATCGCTATTGCAGCCTACCCAGGGGGACCGGCATCGTCACAAGGCGGCCACTCATTCTACAACTCATCAACAGGGCTCCTCCTGCTAACCTGCAAGCGAACGGCGTCAATGGGAGCATGGACACAACTGACAAGCAAGCGAATGTTGACGAGTGGGGCGAGTTCCTGCACATACCTGGCCAGAAATTCTTCGACTTTAATAAGATCAGAGATGAGATTGTGAAAGAGACAGACTCCAAAACAGGGCGAAATGCGGGCATATCACCGGCACCTATCAACCTTCGAATATACTCCCCAAACGTTCTTACCTTGACACTAGTCGATCTACCGGGTTTGACGAAGGTGCCTGTGGGTGACCAGCCGAGAGATATTGAGAAGCAGATTAAGGATATGGTCTTGAAGCAAATACAGAAGCCGAATGCTATTATCCTGGCCGTAACAGCTGCAAATACAGATTTGGCGAACTCTGATGGTCTGAAATTGGCCAGAGAGGTGGACCCAGAAGGTCAACGAACAATTGGTGTGCTCACCAAGGTTGACTTGATGGACGATGGTACAGATGTGGTTGATATCTTGGCCGGCAGGATCATACCGCTGCGGTTGGGTTATGTACCGGTGGTCAACAGAGGGCAAAGGGATATTGAGAATAAGAAGGCGATCTCTTTCGCGCTCGAGAATGAGAGGAACTTCTTCGAAAACCACAAAGCATATCGAAATAAGGCTTCATACTGCGGAACGCCTTATCTTGCGCGCAAGCTTAACCTAGTATGTGTTACGCTTGGCACATACTGAATGAGAAGTGCTGATTTTACCAGATCTTAATGATGCACATCAAGAACACCTTACCCGACATCAAAGCCCGCATATCATCATCACTCCAAAAGTACTCAGCAGAGCTAGCTCAGTTAGGCAGTGACTCGATGCTTGGCAACAGCGCCAATGTTGTCCTTCAGATCATTACGGAATTCTGCAATGAATACCGGACTGTTCTTGATGGCAACAATGTAGAGCTTTCAAGCATCGAATTATCGGGCGGGGCCAGAATCAGCTTTGTTTTCCACGAGTTATATTCCAACGGTGTGAAGGCTGTCGATCCATTCGACCAAGTCAAGGATATTGACATCCGTACCATTCTCTACAATTCCTCTGGCTCGTCACCAGCGCTCTTTGTTGGCACAACGGCATTCGAGCTTATTGTAAAGCAACAAATCAAGCGATTAGAAGACCCTAGTCTGAAGTGCGTGTCGTTGGTTTATGACGAACTCGTGCGCATCCTCACAGGGCTATTACAGAAGCAACTCTTCCGGAGATATCCCTCTCTGAAAGAGAAGTTCCATCAGGTTGTGATCGCCTTCTTTAAGAAAGCCATCGAGCCAACGAACAAGCTCGTCAAGGATTTAGTTGCAATGGAGGCATGTTACGTTAATACTGGTCATCCAGACTTCCTCAATGGGCATAGAGTAAGTAGAAGCCATCCCTGGCGCATGCAATCATGTTGTCACGCACGCCCTTCGTGGAAAGCGCGCTGTGGAAGACAATGAAGATCCTTTAGCGGATCTGTCCACAGCCGAACCTATCCCATGGCAATTTAGAGCTAACATCCTATCCAGGCAATGGCAATCGTCAACGAACGAAATGCCAAACCGACCCAGGTTGACCCCAAGACAGGTCGCCCTCTTCCTCCTGCTGTGCCACCACGCGCAGCCAGCCCGTCCCTAGATTTGCAGCCTTCGGATAACAACTCGGGTTTCTTTGGCAGCTTCTTCGCACCCAAGAACAAGAAGAAGATGGCTGCTATGGACTCGCCACCACCACAATTGAAGGCTTCAGGCACGCTTTCGGAGAAGGAAGCGAATGAAGTTGAAGTCATCAGTATGCCCGTCCTCGTCAATGTCTTACTGTATAGGTGCTGACTGGCATTGCAGAACTGCTAATTACCTCGTACTATAACATCACACGTCGAACTATGATAGATATGGTACCCAAAGCAATCATGCTCAACCTCGTACAGTAAGTTTCCTTGCCCTTGCGTTCAATGCGTCCATACGCCAGTCATCGAAAGGCCAATACTCATATCTACGTGCCAGGTTCACTAAGGATGAAATGCAAAGAGAGTTGTTTGAAAACATGTACCGTACTACTGAGCTTGAAGATCTTTTGAAAGAAAGCGACTACACTATCCGTAGGCGGAAAGAGTGTATGCAAATGGTGGAGAGTTTGGGCAAGGCAAACGAGATTGTTAGCCAGGTGCAGTGAAGGGCGGCAGGATAGGTGTTCCAATAGCGTCTCTCTGTGGTATACTGGGTTTCTGGGTCTGTGGGCATGATACCTCTCTTCAAGTCTTTTCCGGCGTCACTTACATCCTCCTTCAGGGCTCACCGGCTCACTCCTGTGAGGAATACATTACCGTAGCTCACATCAGCGAATACAATTCAGATAGATATGCCGAAGACGATAGTAGCGAGCGCATTTAGATGGGGCCCTCTCTTAATATAGCTGATATGAGCGTCTTTTTATCAACATCGTCTGGGTGGTCTCCTGCCTTCTAGATTTCCTTTGTCATGCATGCTTCTCGGGACAAGATGACCTCTGCCCTGCATACAGGTGTGCAAAAAGAACCCAAAGTCCAAATTTCAGAGGAAGAAGGCAAGCACAGGCAAGACGCAGCTGCTCATACGAGACTGAAGGAGGGTTGAAGAGAGGGACACTACTCCGTGGGGCTCTGAGAGTACAAGGCTGAGAAAGCGCTCTACCTGACTCAATGTTTGGTACACTACCGAAGCTACCAAACGGATACATATTTAACTTTCTAACTCGCTCTTTCCCATGTGAATGATTTTGTTAAGATAGCATTTGCGCGTTTCCTTCTGTCGAATCTCAGTGTCGCCATCACGTCGCTGAGATACAATAGTCATCAACACATCCCAACATCATAAGTTCTGCCAAACAAGCCAAAGGGATTGATAATAACCGCAAACTTCCCCTACATCCGCTATAGCCACATTATTGAGCCTGCAGTTTCGCCACGATCTTCTTAGCTAAGCATGGCTCCATCTCATGCTGATTCCCACAGAAGCCGCAGCCATCAGGCGATCTCTCTCCAAAAATCACTACTACCGCCATCCAAAACACCTCGCCCTGCATATCACACCCAAACTACGGCAAACACCGCCAACAGCCATTTGTCGGCAAAGCAGACTTCGACACTCATCGGCTCACGCATCGTAAAGCACCCCAAGACAGCGGCGGGAGACTATAGAAGAAAGGCTAGTACCAGGAGCAAAATAACAGAAATCGCATACAAGAACAAGCCTACCAGCAACGCAACCACACAAGGGGTCATAATAGTCCACATAAACAACCGCCTGGGTGGCAGTACAGCCATACAATGTTTCCCCCATGACACAATCAGAACGCTTAAAATAATAGCCTCGTTACAACTAGGAATCAGACCAGATGCCATGATGTTGAAACGGCAGGGGCAGCGGGCACTTAAGGATGGGCTAACGTTGGAGGATTATGAGATCGGGGATGGCAGTTCGGTGGATCTGGAGGTGGATACCGGGGATTAAGGAGGAGGCGGGACGGGGCTAGTGGTGGGAGGGTCTGTGGGGTTGGGGTGCTTGTGAAAGGGTTTGGAAGGGCAAGAGTGTTCAAGCGGTATTGTGAGCGACAGATCGATGATGATGGTTCAAGGCATGTAGGGACTCAGATAGATAATGAAAAGCAATTTTTACCCACATTTCGAAGACACGATACCCAGAACCACTCACTCTGTTCAAAGTTTACAATGTCAGTCTGCGCAACCCAGTTCTCGAATCGCCTGTGTTGGAAGATAGAGGATAAGTCACCGAGCTGTCCGGCCACGAGTAACATGATTAACACCGAAATTATTTGCAACGAGTTAATCTTCATTTTTAAGAGGGATTTTAGTACCCGGGGTATCAACCCAAAACAGTGTTGGGAAAGAAAGCCCCTTGAGAGATCCGTGGCCTTTAGCATACTTCTCCCTGCTCTTCCTGGTATAATCTCCTCGACACATTTCGATAATTCAGGAAATAAACCATTCGAACCCTCCGAAACGCCGAAAAACAAGATCATGGTACGCATTGAGCTTGGAATGAATACCAAGACAGCTCGACATTCGCAATTGATTGACGAATCTGGTGTGGCTGGCAATTGAGCATCCTTAACCTTATGGACGCATATGGATAATCTGCATTCTGTCCCATCTAAAGAACTCCCTTCCTAAACCGACTCTTTCTAACAGCGTATCTGAAATTGTACGTCACGAGCTGTGATATACATTCTGCTGCGCAGGAGTCTCATGATACTTATCTAGTGGATGCGAAGAAAGATTTTTAACAATTTTCCCCGGGAGGCTGATGGGCTCAAGTTCAGTAAGTTGTGCTCTGTTGACACCTTATGCTACTGAAAGATGCAGATATCAAAGTCATGAGGCTCATCATCATAGCCTCATACAGGCACCTCCTCTTTTTCTCACCTTAGCCCAATCCTGGAACGGAGAAAAAAGCACATACTCAAGTTGATCATCCCTGTTGATCCATTAAAATCGCGAAAGTCCGTCCTTGACGACAATTTTCCCCACGTCAGCATCCCTCTTCCCCTCCACCACACTCTTAATTATCTCCCCACCAATACTCGGATGCCCACACCCCATCTCCTTCGCTTTCTCCCGCATATTCCCCAGGTCAGTAGCAAGGCGCCCAGGCCCGACACTCCAGACCTTGACCCCATCCTCCTTCAACTTGTGGTTCCAGTCCAGCATCAACATGTTAAGAGCAGTCTTGCTGCAGCGGTACCCAATCGTCTCGAAATC
This sequence comes from Cladonia rangiferina, assembly GCA_023065455.1. Lineage (NCBI taxonomy): Eukaryota > Fungi > Ascomycota > Lecanoromycetes > Lecanorales > Cladoniaceae > Cladonia > Cladonia rangiferina. The sequence continues at coordinate 95,396 of JAJREH010000030.1, forward strand.
GATCTTCTTGGGCCAGCCGGCCGGCTGAGGCGGCGTGGGGAAATACGCCTCGCTTGCCTGGGTCTGATTGGCAAGGCCGGCCACGAAGATCAGGCGGGGATCGGCGGACTTGAGCAAAAGGGGCATGAATGTCCAGGTCATGACTTGCGTGCCGGCAATGTTCACGTCGTAGGCCTTGGTGAAGCAATCGCGGAGAGAGACTCTGCCGGCGAGAAATTCGATATCGAAAGTGGCCCCTTGAGAGGCGATGTTACTTCGCGTGGAGAGTCATGAGATATAGGGAAGTGTGTGCATACCAGCGTTGTTGATGAGAACATCGATGTAGCCTGGACTGGCTTCGACCTGCTCGAAAGCTTTCTCAATCGACTCGTCACTGGTGAGATCGATTTGAACCACTTCAACGGTGTTGGTCGATTCTGGACATTCTTTATGGAGACTCTCGATGGCAAGTTTCGCCTTCTCCAGAGAACGACTGCCGAGAAGAAGGTGATAGGCCTCGTCGGATTGCAGCAACGCCTTGACAGTCTCGTAACCGATGCCATTATTACCGCCGGTGACGAGGACAACCTTTGGGGACGCCATTGTCATCTGATCTCCTCCACTGAATCGTTGTCTCTGTTGTGTCTCTTAATTGACTTGAGTTGCTTTTACTGAACCGGAGCATTCTGTCAGCGACCTGCCCCCGACTCTTTATATCAGCCGATGCCTGGTTCTGTTCAAGATGTGTATGCCCGCAAAGTACATTGCTATCTCCGACGCGCAACAACAGATTTACTTCATTAAGAGTGACTTGCGAGCGGTAGTGCGGAGTTAAACTCTGCAAGGGACTTATCTCCGCTTAAGGCCAAAGGGTTAGTAGAATTAGCAGTGAAAGCCACAGGCTGACATGCTGCTGATAAATTACTGTCAGACAGCCTACAAAGGAGTCATGGAAACAAGCAGAAACAAAAGTAGGAATAGGCGAAAACATGTGGTAGGCTTTGTTTGTAATATTGACATAAGTCATTATGCGCAAATGAGGATGGCAGTCTGACTGCTGGTATAGCTACCAGGAGACCTCATCAAGGAGAGAGCAAATCTCCTTTGTATCCCTCCATGTCCATATTCTCCTCATTGTCTTCATTCAACGTCTTGACGCTGTCAGCTCCATTTGATCGGGATCTCATGGCCTGGTCTTTTTTGTCCGTGGAATGTCCCGCCGCTCTTTCCAACGCTTACGGCATGCGAGCTGGCATTGCACCATTCTAGGGTAAGTCTTCCTGATGAATGACTTGATGGATGCGTAGATGTGGATGGATTTGTCTACCCACAATGCTGGACAGATCCGAATATTGGTACGCTATGAGGTATGCAATGGGAAAGATTGAACGAGCCGGGCGTAGGGCTTTATGCTACTGCTCTAAGGTTAGCATAAAGTAGCCTAAGCATCACAATCAGGCAACATCATCAACTATATATGCAGTCTATCAAATCTTTTAACCGAGGCAACTAAAGTAGTTGACTACTTAACAGAAGAGGAACCTCATTGCGGCATGACTATCTACAAGAAAGCCCCATCTAGACCAGCTAGAGAATCAGCCCTAACAGCCAAATATATACAACAGTCATGAAGCGCTTGAGAACAGGACACCTTTCATGCGGTTTGCTCATGTTATGCAGAAAGTTTTCAAGAACGGAACCAAAATCTTGCAATTCGCTACGATTGTCGGACGGATCTTGCATCTCAACTCGTCCATGCCCCCGGACAGGCTTTTACGTTCAATTGAGAGTCACTCGGTAGCGGCAAGGGCCAATTATTCATAGTAGCGCAGCTGCATCCGATGTACTGATACCAAGGCTATGTCACATCAGCGTCATTCATGGCCTTGATAGCGTTTCACTCACCGTGCCGCTCTGAACGAAGTGTTTGCCATTCAGAACACCATCAAGGTCACAGACAGCCATGTTCCAAGAAACAACTTGATCCAGCGACAGATTCGCAATGTTCGCTATGACCGATTGGGTAGTAGCCTCAGCGGTCTGGTTGGTCCAGAAGCCATACTTCTGTTGCACCCGCCATGATGACTTGGCAATAACCTCAAGACTAAGTCCGTATTTGTCTAGCTGGTTTGTGTTTCCCGAGGGATTATTGGCGGGCGGACTGTAGGCGCCCCAAACCTGCCAATCCTGGGTGTTGAGCATGCTTTGTGTCAAGTGAGACGTGAGAACTGTTTTCCAGTTCCAGCGCATGAATATCCATGCGACGCCATTCTCATCGCAATATGTCATGCTAGGCAGAGCCTTGCAAGCCCCTCCCGCACCTGCACCGAGTGTGTCGTCAGACATTTTAATGATAAAGTCTTTATCTTCGTTCCAGAGCGCATTAATGGCCGCCGAGGCGAGCGCGCCCAAAATGGCGTTTGGAAAAGTTTGGACGTTTGAAGATTCAGAGGAGGCAAATTGACCACCATTGAGAATAGCGGGTAGTGCGTTCGGATCTTCGTCGTAGGTATCGCCATTACTATCTTTCACCTCTGGTGTACTACCCAGCTGCGCGGTCCAGTATGCACTGATAGCACTCACGGTTTGGTTTGTCAGACCGCCCAGGGCAGCTATCACGTCGCTCCACTGGGCCAGGGGGCTATACACATTTTAGAATTAATGGCAATATGTAAGTGTAATCTATACGTACCTTGGTGCGTCCAGCCCCTTCTGGGTGAGTATCCCGTTGGCAATGGCACCTGCACCAGCGACAACAGCGGCTGGTGGAAAGAAAGATGATATGCCAGCAGCTATACCTGCTACGATCGAGATTGGCATTATCAGTGTAGTTGGTGGCTATTTCTCCAAGTCAGAACAAGCTCAAGAATATGAAACTTTAGACAAGATGTCTGCCCATGGGAGGGACGTAACTTACAGTCTGAGGCGTAAAAAATTCACCAACCATAGTACCCGTATAATCGGTAAGGATCTGTTGAGTATTGAGGATTGCGTTTGCCATGTTCCCCAGATAGTTGCTGAACGCAGCCATTGCAAACCAGACAAAGTTGGCTTCGGGATACTGCACACACTGACTGAATTCTGGGTTGGGTTCACAGTCTGTGCTGAGAAGCCCGCATGGATTCTCTCCGTCATTGGCCAGCTTAAGTATCCATTCTTGGATATTTTGGACTACCGGTCCGCCGATGCTGTAGCTCCAGTTCATAACAACGTATGATTTGGTCCTTTGAACAGTTAGTTCGTAATCATGGATCTCAAGGAAATGGACATATATTACTCATTCTTGAACCATTGTCCAATGTTATTGCTTGTCCACGCTTGTTGATTCCGATTGGCGGCTGCACTACATATTGCAGAAACTGGGTCTGACGACGCTCGTGCGACAAGTGTAGGGGTACCAACCACAGGGGACGAGCACACGTTGGCAGTAAACAATAAAGGGAGAGCAAACAAAGCGTTAATAAGACTGGCATACATGATGCTGGTAGACAGCAATGACTAGGTATAGGATAACAGCTTCAGGTATATCGCCGACGAGGCTCTCAGATAGCGATGCTGTTGTGATGTTGCCTTTCGTTCGAACTTATACGACATTGTTATTACACGATCAGACATAGCAACGATGTTGGAGTTGGAAAACATATTGGCAAGCAGTGACATCAGGTGGCTATGTTGTCAATCGTCAAACGCAAGGCAATAATCTAGTGTTTTGAGCATGCCCAGATTTATGCGGCGTAGATATTCAAGGATACAGGGAGGAGAAGCAATTCAGATCTGTGATCTCGGCGAAGTAGAGCAGAGTTCATAGCGGAGGCTGATGGGGGCTCCGCATGGCTCGATTGCAGATCTGGAGAACACTACCTTAGTGGATGTATCCCGAAGCCGCTAACCTGGCTTGCTAATCCGCCGAGGTAATTTTGATACGCGAGGACCGCTCATGGGAAGCTAAGATTAGCCATTGTTGGTTCCGGCTTGTCATTTTGAGGACCCATAGGCGCAAGATTGAAAGGGTTGGCTTTTCTGGCGACAGTAAAACACAGAGCCTGTCAGAGATTGACGTTGGGAGAGACAATACCCACATACGACAGATCACCATGTGTCAGAGGCGAAAGTATGTAATTCCCCTGCTACTCGGTTCCGAGCACCAACACTGCAGGACGGCAGCTATGGAGTGCTCGTGATGCCTTTATGAGTTAGATATTGAAAGTCCGCGAGGCTTTGGCTCACTGAGACCTGAGTTTCTCGCTGATACTTAGAGCGAGAAAGATTGAATATCAGCTGCTCATCATAGCGTATATAATCGTTTGAAAGGAGGGACAGGCTTTCCAATTCATTGTGACAATTTAGCAGTTTAAAATATGAAAAATTGTGGCAAGGTTTAGCGTAAGCCCATGAGGCGGGGCCCCGGGTTGCTGGACGCCCTTGCCGAAAATATGGGGTTTGAATAGCCCCATATCGCGGGAGGCTGAAGCCTGAATGGGAACGATATTCAGAGTGGCCATGTCTCTGAGAGCAGTGGATCTTGTTGATGATTTCTCGGGAGATCCAATTGATTAGCCAGTAGCGAATGAGTCAGATTACTTCACGCTACGCTTCAAATGCAGCAATCTAGATGTCCGGACAGAGGGTCAAGTTAATGGGCTAGATAGTACGATTACCACATGCGAAACAAACTAGCATCTGAAAATGCGGGTTCTCCAGGAATGCTAATGTTCAAGGATGCGGCGCAGGTGCTCCAAGCACTGCCACAACCATGAAGATGTTCCTCAGCTGTGCTCAAGCAGGGGGGTTTGTGAAGATGAAACGCCCAAGTGGCACAGCTGAAGCGGCAATGGTCACACTTAATGTATCGAAAGAGCACAAGATTGTCAGAGGGAACGCCATCATTCCGCCTAGCAAACTGCATTTCCATATCATACCGACTTGCTTGAAAGGTCTCTTGTTGATAATGAGCATTGAACTGGAAAGACTTGGAGGATGGTTCTGATATGCGTGTGAGATTGCACAGCGCCAAGACTCTCGGGCCTAGAATAGTGCCGGCGGCTAAAAGCTGGCGGCTAGAACTAGTACAGTAGTGCAAGAGGCGGCGTTTCGGCTTGCAATTGCCAACATATAATTTCCCCAATCTCTGCGAGTCCAACCATGTTTCAATCGCCACAGATTTACAGGGGCCAGCTCTCACTCCTTTGTAATGAATCATCTAATACAATGCCCGACTATATCCGAGATGATATTGTCACTGCTCAATGGACCTCCAAGTCAGTCTTTCTTCCCGGTCCCCGCGTCTTCGAGGTCTCTGAGTGCTCTCAATGGTCCCCGAATGTTTTCATGGCTACGAGTCTTCAAATGTCAGTTGATAATAAACAAGCCACCCGTCGGCAGGCGCCGCAATTCAGCGTTGGTTCTATCACTTTCTCCACAAAGTAGGTAGCTTCTCCACAAAGTAGATACAGCAGAACAATCCCACAAGGCCCACTGCCTCACTTGCTACCCATGCACTTTGAGACACTAGCACTATCCTTGCCGGGCATGTTGGAAAACCGAGTCAGGAGTATTGCTCCGAGTACATGACATCTAGACAGTCGACCTGGGAGAATAGATCAAAACTCCACCCTCAGTTGGAGAAGGTAAACTGTCATTAAAGCTTTCCCCGTCCGCCTCATAATTAGCTAATGCACGGCTACAGAGCGGTCACCGATGTCCAACATACTGCTCTGCGGATCGAATCAAGTCCCAATCAGAATTCGACCTTTACGCCGATTTCGCTCTTATGAGCGATCCTTACCGTGCATCTACAAGGTATTAGTCTCATCCAGTACTGAATAGAGGCACAGCGGTCAAAGTTGGAACGGACTTCATAGCTAGCGTACCCGAAATGGCGCCTTCCTGCTTTCAACAAGTCGGGAAACGATGATGCATTTAGCGTTCCGGTCGGCTGGAATTTGGCAAAAGTCTCCAGAATTGTCTTCGTAGCCGACGTGCTGAAAACGATCTTCCTTATGTCAGCGAGTCAGGATCCAACATGCATTTTAAGGTTGGCTAGCTAAGTTGTCGTAAGGGACCTCAAGGACGGCTAGCTGACGTGAAACACACGCAAAACATTGAGCATCTCCGGTGTTGAATATGCGGAATTCAAAAATTTAGCTCCCTTCTTGAATAGCTAATTGCTCGCAAGAGTCTCCAGAACGATTAGATGTATTGGAACAACTCAGACTCGGGAGCTTTCCTGGTGTGAAGACTTGAACATTCGGGAACATAAACCACCCCACGGATTCCTGTACCGGTGCAAGAGTCCCCCAGATTGATCAGGTGCACTGAACATATGATAATACCCAGACTCTGGAGCCTTCTCAGGTCAGCGACGCAGGATCCGACTGTATAAGCGACTTTGGGGATAATTGAAATATCGCAAGGGCTTCTAGAAATGGTAAGCCGGACTAGACACAGTGGGATGGTCAAACGCTCGGAGACTTCTCGTACAGTTGGCAACTCCCTGCTGGCCGTTGTAAATATGGCACGGCGATCTGGCTTTGGTAAGGACGATGCTGTTACGTTTTACCGAGTGGCTAGATCGAGTGCCGCATTGAGGAGGTCCGAATAATCGTTCAAGCTATGCCAAGAGTAGCAAATAGGACTCCATACGGTCCAAAGGCTGTTGGAGAAGCAAGCAACCTCGATGGTGCTATGCTGTTGTGTTCACGGTCCGAGTTTGATCGAGAATGCGACCTCGTAGCACGTAAACAGGGTCCAGATCGGACTACGTGCCCCGTATCCTTAGAGGACCACCCGTGACACGTCAGTCACTGTCCAACATCGTAAGTACCTACATCAATTATCAGTCGTTGGGCAACGCCATGTTGGACGGCCTTGAGATGGATGTATATTGCGTAACGAGAAGACCTCGAGGTACCAGGCAACAGAAAAACCATTTAGGCGAGGATGGACCACGCTGCGTAATGTAAACGTCACAAGTCGAACATCTCGAATATGTCCGCCAGTTTCCCAAACCTCAGAACCGGTCAAGTTGGCCGAGACAGTAATTATCGTAACCTGCGATGATCAAGCTGATGGAAGGAGGCGACCAATTAGATAGAGAAGTCACCAACAAGAATATCATACGTGAATGACTGGACGCTGAAAGATCTTAGCCGAACCAGATATGCACAACCATACATCGAATTACGTATTTCTCAAACATCCCTGACACTGCATCTTCCCCTCACCACCTCCCCACCCTCTCCTCCTCATAAGCCTCTTCATTATAACCATCCCACTCCGCCCTCATACTCCTCGCCGGCCTTACTGCCGTACCAGCCTCATGCCTCCTGCGTCCCTCGAAAGAGCATCGTCCATACACACTAATCCAGCCCTCGATGACTCCATTCCCCAAAAAAGAGATTTCTCCCTCACAATCATCGCCAAAGTCCATCTCACCCTCTCCATTTTCTCTACCGCGCCAGGTAAAAGGCAGTGGGGAGTTAGAGGCTTGCCATGGACGGTCGGGAAGGAAGAGGATACCAGAGAACATGCCGAGGTCGTAGGCGCCCCAGACAGTGGTGCCGTCGAGGGTGAGGGTCAGGGTTAAGTCTGTAGAATCCCAGTTGTCCTCTACGGTCTGGCAGGAGAGGTCGTAGATGCCGTTAATAAGACCAAGGGATGGTGGTTTAGGACTGTGAGCCGGATTCCCATACGGTTTAGGATGAACCTGAGATGAAGGACTGGTACTGGGTTCGTACTTTACTATGGTCTCCTTTTTCGGCTTTGGTTCTTTCTTGATGGGGGTTTCTTTCTTGATGGGGGCTCTCTCTTAATGGCGGGCTCTTTCTTGACGGGAGTTTCTTTCTTGATGCTAGGTTCTTTCTTGATGCTAGGTTCTTTCTTGATGCTAGATTCTTTCTTGATGCTAGATTCTTTCTTGACGGCGGCTTCTTTCTTGATAGCAGCTTCTTTTCTAGTAGCGGGTTCTTTCTTGATGGAGGCGGGTTCTTTCTTGATGCTGGGTTCTTTCTTGACGGCGGGTTCTTTCTTGATGGCGGGTTCTTTCTTGATGGAGGGTTCTTTCTTGATGGAGGGTTCTTTCTTAGTCGCTTTCCCTTGAGAGGTGGGACCCTTTGCTTCCACCTCAACAGCTCTCATGTTCATCTCAGACGGATGCTTGTAACTTCCTCCTGTCGCGGGATTGATAGGTCCCGGTCCTCGGGTTGGATCTTCCAACCAGGCCGCATGGAGCATTGTTGATCTCGCTGTTTGGATAGGCCCCTTCCGCGCTGTTTGCCTAGGCCGTTCATGTACTCCTCCTCCCTGAGACAGTAATTGCTCGGTTTTCGACTCCGTAGTTTTCTTTGATGGCTTCGGAGATGCAGTCTTGTCAGTCTTCTGTTTAGTCGGTTCCGCCTGTCCCTTCCTGGCTTTTTTGGTTTGTGATTGAGAATCGGCAGCATCTGCAATGCCACGGTCTTGATTGCCGAAGCTGCTATTGGCAGAAGGTTCGGCCTGCTTTCTTTTCTTGCCTACTACAAGGGATTCCCCTTTCTTCGTAGGCATGTTACTACTTTTCATTTCGGCTTTGGCTTTCCTCTCAGCTGCAGCATATTCTCTTTTCATCTCAGCTTCCATCTGGGCAATGTTTGGAGGCACAGCCAGCTTAGACGAGTTCAGTGCTTCCAACAGCCGCATCTTTGCCCTTGCTTTGTCCTTTGAGGGCGGAAGCCCATAATGTATCAATTGAGCTTCGTACCAGTGGCCTACTTGATCCTTTGGTGGGGCAAGTGGAGCAGTCTTCGATTTCTTCAGATCCGGCCGAAGGATCGTCCTGATTTCCTCAACGCTTGCACGTTTGTGACGATTCAGGTTTCCGACATCAACATACAAACCGTCATGATAATAGAAGTTACCTCTAGATACAGGTGGAGCGAATGCCATGACTATCGCTCGTCATACGCAGTATGTTACTGCTCACTACCGTCTCCAGAGCGAGCAATCAAAGCCATGGAGTAGCTCAGGAGTAAGAAATTATGCGGGGCTGGTGCCAAGACGCTTAACGCGGGTGGCTTACAAGGCCAGCCAATCGGCTAAAACTGCCGATATCGAATCAACACTCAAGTATTGGGTAGCCTTTTTCATTCCTTGCGGCTGCTATAGAAAGCAGTCTGTAACGCTGGCGACCAAGGCCATTACAGAGAAGATAATAGCTGAAGCCTCGAAGGTGTTGAAACAGCTTTGCTTGAACTACTTCCACGTCTCATAGGATTAAAAAGCCAATATCTTCCCAATCATCCAAGCGACGAAATCGAGGAATATAAAATGAGTGTCTACCTATATACCCACCACACAACCCCAAGATAACCTACTCCAGCCCACCTAAAACCCCCACCCCAGTCTCCCATCCTCACCACCAAACTCCGTAACCTCCCCCAACCTTCTAATACACTCCCTAACCTCCCTACTCCTCCTCACCCTCCTCTCATCCTCCTTACTCCACCTACCCAGCGCGGCTTCGTATTCCTCATCAACTCTCTCCTCCAGACTCGGCGAATCCGAAATTTCAAACGGAAATGTGAATGTTGCTAGATCATGAGGTGGGGAGCGCGAGCAAGATGACGCGGTCGTTGCTGGTGGTGCTGATGATTGAGGGGTAGGGACTTGAGAGGTTGGGTTCGGGTGGGCTGGTGGATTAGACAGAGGTGGGAGGAGAGAGGAGGAAGTGAGAGGATTGAAGGAGAAGTTTAAATGGGCATTGAAGTGAGGAGATGCTGGACCGGAGCGGAGAACCGTTGGAAATCTGTTAACCGAGGGCGAGAGCGGCGGTGGAGGTTCGATAATGAACTGGATCGCAGCTCGCTGGGCAAACGTAGAGTACCGTCGTTCACTCGCTATGCGACTCACAGAGCCTTCATGAGGCGCCGTGTTGGGTCTCTGCTCTTCCAGATTCAACCGATCGGGTAGCTCAAAACGATCTTCACGTGAACTCTCGCAATCAACAACAACACCCCTCTCCCCGACACCGTCACTCACTGGTACAGCCTCGAACTCCTGCATCGTAGGCAGTGGAGCCGGTGGTTCTGGATCTACCAGGGGCGTTTCCACAACGGGAACGCCGATACGGAGGTTACGTGGTGGGTAGCGGGAGCCGGAGCCTTGGTGCGAGAGGTGGGCTTTGGGGTCAGGGAAGTATTTGCTGGCCAGAGGATTTGACATTGAGTGCGCAGATGGAACTAGTGGGTCAGAATAGCGAGAATGCTGTGCTGAAGGCGCAAGGGTGCCGTTGTGAATAGGAGTTTGTAGCTCATTGTTAGTCGAAGGGTGTTGGACGGGAAGCATACCTGCATCGCCATTGTTTTGAGCCCACTGAGACCTCATGTCCTCACTGTTAGGCTTTTTGCGTAGAGGCCGTCTGTCTCTTATTGTCTTAGGCTCTTTGTGCACTGTGTTGCGCTGAGGCACGTTGTCCTGATCATTGATAGAGTCCAAGAAGCTATAAGTAAGCAACCACGGGTCTGCTTCCAGATCGAAATCTGCTCTGTATCCATCACTCGACGCGGCATCCGTAGATGCTGAACTTGCAATACTGATACGTTTTTCCTTCTTCGTTCCACGCTTCTGGTTGCCCCCTTTCTCGGATATAGAATTGAAGAATTTGTAGGTAAGCAACCACAAGTCAATTTCCGAGTCATGTTCCGGATTGGCATCGGCGCTGTAGCCATCACTTGCAGCAACACCGTTCGAAGCTGGACTCGTGTCAGAACCATTTCCTCTACCACCTCTAGGAGAATCACCCACCAGAGACGTCCTCGGTGTAAATGACAGCGACCCAACCGTTGAACCAGGCGTCATAACGAATCTCCTATTCCGGACCTGCAACCCACCCATTTCACGATTCGGCGAATGCGAGCCTCTGGTATTGCCAGAGATGCCACCATCGCCGTCGAGATCGAGGTTGATTTGCATGGAATGGGGTGAGGAGGGTGCGATAACGAACGGCTCAGCGGTGGATATTTGGAACAGCGTCCACGAGTAGCGCCTCTTCCTCGATCCGAAGAGATACCGCAGTATGTGTCTCGGGCCTGATGTTGCTCGATGGAGGGGATTCCTGAGGCGACTGCTTTTGCGAGCGGACGGGAGGGCTTTTGAGCGGCGGTGCTTCTGTAGTCGAGCCATGGTGTGTGCGATTTGCAAGTGACAGGAGAGCTAGGAACTCTGCATGCACATGCAAATCAGATTCTTCTACGAAAGCTGGGACGAGGATTGGTATACCTGACCTAGTCGTCAACCTATAGCGGGGTAGGTCCCGATTAGAGAATGATGCTTCGGGCTACAAAGATTCCAGCGTGCAGCGTCGCGTTAGAAGTCTGCAGGGTGGCTCGGTAGACAAACACTAGAGAGGAAGGCATGATTTAACAACGATCCAAGACCAGAACGAGACGCTTTCATTGTTTGAAGAACGGAATAAAGGACATTATGCAAGTTGAGAAAGGATATTACTCAATCATATTGTAGCTGCTTTGTCCTTCCCTTGTACCCACAGCCTGTAGCTCACGTAGACAAAGAAAATGATCGCATTTGTCAATAGAATGGAAGATTGAGCTACAAGTAGATAGTACAGAGTTATACATAGCTGGAACAGGAACGTTTGATACCAACTGTCGCGTAGAGCATGCTTTGGGGAACCTCTTTCGAACCGCTTCATATTGACTGTTTGGTTGATGAAGAAGCCTGGGCAGCAGCAAGAGCAACCGAAACCTGCTGCACCACATCAGGGGATGACTCAGTATGTGACATTCTCGCGAGCTTTACAAGTATTTTACAGGAAGAAGATATATAGTCAACATGGAACGTGAGGAGAAGAAATCGAATCGAAGGAGTAAGAAATATGCTATACAATGACGTATTTGCAGTTTACGAAGGATGTTGATTTCGTTCAGACACCGTTCACTGTCCCTGGCATAGGCGAACCCATGGGTGTTGGCTTCTTTGGCGATCTCAGAGTTAGTGGGAACGGGTAGTCTTCAGGATCTTCTTCTTCTCTGTCCACGTAATCAGTATATCCTGTCGAAAGACTGGTGGTCGTGCTTACGGCAACTTCCAGGCTATGTAGTCTTCCGTGCTAAGGCCCTCGCGCCCTTCTTGTAGAGATGCAAAGTCGCCAGGTGTCATCATGCCAGAACGGTTTCGAGGTGATCCAGGGACAGATAAAGGTCGTGCAAGTTTGGGTTCGGTAGCATCGAAGATCTCGTTCTCGTCGTAGTCATCATCGAAGGAGGTTGGATATGCTTTACTGAATGTTAGCAAGATTAAGCAAGCGGAGCCACAGGTTTAATATACCTCTTCGAAGCGCCAACTGTCGAGCCTTGACGTACTCCATTCCCATCCTCTTCCAGTCCAGTAAGTCGCTCAGTCTTTCGGTGCGGTTTCTCTGGTTGATTCTTTGCCGCTTACTCTTAGATGCAAAATCAAACATGAAATTTGTGAGCTGGTTAACCGAATCGTCAATCCCCTTCATTCGACGATCCACAATGTAGATACCATAGTCTGAGGCGTTCTCAATTAGCTCTTCCATGTAGCATCCAAAGCCAGAAAGATTGGTAGTAATGCTTGGAACACCCATGACAGTGCACTCTGCCGGCGTATATCCCCAAGGCTCGTAATAAGATGGGAAGACACCCATGTGTGTGCCTCGCACAAAGTCGTCGTAATCGAGAGGTAGAACAGGATTTGCAGAGTTGAGGAATTCGGGGTGGAAGATGACCTTGACACGATCAGACCGCTGGTTGAAGAGTTGCACTCGGCGGATTTGATTTAGAATTGGGTCATCTGCATCATTCGCCATGTTGTGTGTAACGACTGGAGGGAGAGTCTGGCGCTTCATCGCGAAAAGCCGTCTTCTGAGCATCACCCTGTCTGAGCTGCTCAACAAATCCTTCTGCTCTGGCAGATCGTCGCCATCGTGCCATTGTAGAGCCCGCTCGAAGAGTCGCTTGCCTACTTCTCTTTCAATGATCTGCACGGTATCATGGAGTGACTTAATGACGGCTTGTCCTTTCAATGCTTCCACCGTCAGAGAAGTTGTTTGCGCAGGCATTATAACGAAGGCGACCACAGTCATCTTTGACCCTGAGCTCTTCAGCCGGTGATTCAGCCGCGCCAGTGACTCGATGAACATGTCCACCCCTTTGTTCCTGTACTCATACCGACCAGCCGTGAAGAAATATAGCGTGTTGTCGGGTTCAAAATCATTGTGGCCGTAGAAATGTCCTCGAACGAAGTCATGGATCTTTTCTTTGGCCTGCTGATGTAGGTTCTGGAACTCATGCATAGCGGAAAACTTCTTCACATTCAATCCATTAGGTAATACGCCATCTGGCTTTCGTTTCAACAAGTGTTCGCTTTCATAGGCCGTAATATGGGAGACTGTGGTGAAGACGTCGCATGAGTGTGTTGAAGCTCTCTCGATGCAGTATCTGTGATAAATCCCGCGTTTACCAGCTTCTGCGTCGACGTCAAAATATTGGAGGTTGTTGTAGAAATCAACGGATCCAGCACATAAGTATCTACCCAGGAGCGTAGCGTGTGTGGTGAATATGGTCGTCACGTCTATCCTTCTCTTTTTGGTCAATGGCAGAGCCACTCCAGTCAACCACTCGTGGAAGTGAGCAATGATTGCTTTATTTCTTTCATGAGATACAAACTGTTTCAAAATCAGCTGTCTTTCACTTATTTAGTGTCTGATCCCAACATCATACCTCGCCAAGAAACCAGGCCACAAGGTAACCAAATACGACTGCTTCGTTTGTTTCATCGTCGCCTGGAGGCGAAGGAATCCCGGCAGTGTTCCATAGATCTGCTTTCCACTCATCCAACCAACGATAGCCCGTTTTCGTGTCAATGAGCAGAATCCTTGGTGCGCCTTCGATCAGCCACCGACCATAAACAAGGCCAATCCCTCTAGACTCCATGCTTGCGATCGTTTCTGCGAGCTCTTTGTTCTGGGGAATGAGTGGTTCGACTTCGACGGCGGCCTAGAAGGACTTGTGAGACGAAACTTTGTGCGATGGAGATGATGGCTACTGACAGAGGCTCGATTAAGAGGCCCAATAAGTGTATACCGGTCGCCATACTCTGCAGTAGTGACAGGAGCTTTGGATTTAATGACCGAGTAGATGCCTCCGACTTGAGGACAATGTCAGCCGTGACGAATCCAATAAGTACTTTGGCACCTTTCACCTCGATTGGCAGCCTCTGTTGAAATTTCAAAGAGCATGTGGTTTCGAATGTCTCGGCCCATAGACTCGGCATTCGCGGTGATCTTGTCCTCGACGGAGCCATTGACCTGCATTGTCGACATTTTAGGGAAGGTGCCGAGGATTCAGCAGCCCAATGCTAGCAAATCGAACGTATGAAAAGAGGAAATGTCTAAACTGCCTGCACGGCGGTAAAAGTCAGCATAACAGCTTGATTGACTCTGTTGTGGGTGGGGCAAAATAGAGCAGCCAGCTATGAAGCTTCCCCGCATTATTTTGAAGCCCGTACCACGACAACTGACCTGTGTGATTGAAAGGCCGGCAGGTGTTGGAAGGAAAAGCAAAGCAGTGCCGACGACGAAAGGAGAGTAGATCTTGGGAATTGAGTATCCAAAGAAAGAGGAACAGCACGTCCCTTGGGCGGTGAAAAGCTGGAGGGTTGTGTTGGGGTACTTGCAAGCGGACATAGACGCCAAGGCCCCCCTAGCTCCGGGCATGGCGATCATTCAAATTTACCGTCGGGTAATAACCGAATTGAAGCATTTCTATTACATACATTCATTCTTCTTTACACCACATTCTACGACTTGACAACAATCTGACTGCACCGAGACTACCCAGATGTCACTGATGGGACTTCATTGCTTCTATCCGAGACCCATCGAGCCGCTGGTGATGTTCAGACCACACCAATGCAACCGGCAAGCTCACGTCATATTCCGGGGAAAGCTTCACCCCACTCTGCACAATGACATCCTCCAGCAAGCTATCGTCAGTTCCCATGACCACCACGCCCTTCCAACAGGCTTCATGCATACTCTTCACCGACACTCGTAATAAGCTGAATGGCCGTGTTCCGAGGTTGGAGGGCTGGTAAAGAATTACTTGTCTTTTCTCGTGCAAACCAGCAATTCAGCTGGCGTTATACGAAAGCCACCTGCATGTAGCCACGGCGAAGGCAACATCAGTATGCATCTGAACTTGAGCAACACCATACTTTGCATATACTTCCACTTGGTTCTTAAACCCTCTTCGCGTGTCCCAAAGACAGACTACAGCCGAATTTCATAGGAGATACCATTTTTGATTCGGGGCCATGCCGCTCCAATTGAGGGTGAGAATAACGATCTACTACTGCTAAATTAAACAATACAGTCTAGTACGCTCCAGACCATGCACCCAGATAAAGAGCCTCTGTGGTTCGTATCTTTCTTCCAGTGACTGAACAATCTCAGACTAGATGTCCAGCTAGGCAATGAAGCTGTCCTCATCTTATTTAATTTGTTTCTGGCAACGCACTATGTGTATATGGCTCATTCAATCCAGTAAATCACTCTCCATTCTGGATTCCTTCGGTGCAACCTGTTGTCCTGTCTGCCCTTAAGCTGTTAGGTACCTTGGCATTGGTGGCTTTGAATATCAGCGTAACTTAACATGAGTATGTAGTTACAGATCGTCATCATTAAGGACTCGGGAAGTCATTGTTAAAAACGATTGTCATTTGGCATGTAATACTTGGCTTCCGTCCTCGCTCAGATACCTCATGGGATGGACAGGCCCACTCAATTTCAACCACGACATAGAGTAGCGGAAAGGAAGGCCGCTGGGCCTCACTTGCTTTGAGGTCCATGACAGGTGTATTCATGCCGTTAGTACGTTCGCACACCCGCTCGTTGAATTAAAGAGCGGCACCCAAGGTAGGCTACTTTATGCCGCTAGTTCAGGATTCCTTTTGCGTAATCCCATAAATGACTGGACCGTGAACGTCACTGGAACTGGACACGCCAAAAATAGACATTCTCGAGGACTCCCTCAGCTATCAGACATCTCGCTCAGCGCAAGGCCGCCATTATTCAGAGGTCTCCTCACGCATTGAGTGAAGATAAGGGTAGGCTAAGAGCCTACAAGTACGTTCGTCATCGCAAGGACCTCCTCTTCTGGGAGAGATTAATCCCAGCAGCCAGCCCGCCTACACCTTTTATTTCGTGAAGTCCTCAGCTGCGCCACCCAAGGTCAGATTGTCGGGAATTTTTTGGGGTCCGTTTCACTTGAGCCTAGGGACGTCCCGCCTGGACCGTATGTCGTTGCGTGGCGCTCTGTGCGCAGGATCTGAGCGCAGGACCGATGTAACCAATGAACACCCCTGAACTACATTATCGCCTAGAAAGTTGAATCGATCCCTTCGCGATAGAGGCATCGATGGGTTTGGGCTTCGTCATCCAGCAAGCGCAAAAGCCTACTCTGAGAGCGCGGAAACAATGTAATTGATATCGTGTTTCGTACCCAGGAGTCTTGATAGGGAGATTCTTGGAAGGTGACACGGTGCCTCCCGGCGGCTACGGAGAGGATGTAAGAAGTTCAATGTGTGATATGCATAGTCCAGGTCAACCTCTGCAGGGGGACATGACTGATTGTCGTCATTCTTGAGATGAACCAACTATGAAAAATGCACCACAATAAGTACATGATATTCCAATTATACATGTGCATTACGATGAATTCGTGCTGAAACGCTTACCCATTGCCGTGCAAATCTAGGATCTCTAACAACATCCATCCGCGGCCTCCCAGATTTGTGCGGCTTGAATGCTACCTCATGACCACCAAGGCGACGCACAACCATAACATGAAACATTTTCTAGCGGAAAGAGCTCCATAACGCAATGGGGGGTGTCCGTCAAGCAAAATGATGGTAAGCCCAAGGCTTCCGTTTTTCTGAAACGCAACGTGAATACGAAGTATCGCGTTCGTCAACGCGGATTCGACAACCTCTGATACGCTCATACTCTGGAGAGTACCTAGGACCTAACACATCGGCTGCCCAACACAGCACAGGGTTCCCCTACAACAACATACGGATTCATTCATTCAGAACATTCACAGCCTCGCTGTCTTGGATTTGTGCTATTGCAGGATGACGTAAAATTTACATCTCAATCAACGTATTGAATGTCGATGAATCAACTTGCGGTCGGTACCTCCCCAGTCAAGAGCTCCACAGCCTTAAGTTCTTCGGCAAGAATTTGTTACTATGATTGGTACAGGGCGTCTCCGGAGTATCATATGACGGTTTCAAGGACTCTATATGGGCCTAGATATTTCATCCTTTACTACAGCCACACGGACTTCACGGCTCAACACCAGTCTGTAACAGGACGAAAAGTTATCTGAAACGCTGATTGTGCCGGGAAGGCCTAGAGACAACGCGTCTGACTTGTTAGAATGTCGTTGTACACCCACGATTGCTCAGCTTGGGTGGGCTCACTGCTGTAGATCGACGGGTTAGCCGATGTTTCGGCGGCATCATGACACAAGGTCCAGCAATCCTCGGCTTGTCGAAAGCATTACTGGTTAGCACGATGGCTCCGGATGGCGAACTTGGACGATGCTACGGGTCGGATGATGGTACGGCATTCTGCACGGAGCAAAGGAACAAGGATCTTTCTTTGGGCATAAAAAGCCCGGCCTACCTCTCGTCTCTTCCTCACTTGAATCATACCAAAGAGACATCCCGGCTTTGATAGCAATATCCCTCTACAGATATATTGGAGCGTCATGTGCCCTCCCCAGATCTAGTGTGAAGCATCGAACATCACCTGTGTCACAGAGAACCGTCATGCATAACCTCAACCTTCTTCCGGCATTGGGCCTTCTCTCAGCTCTAGGACGCGCCACTCCAGTCCTCAGAGGCTCTGACGACTTCCTCTCCCCTCGACAAGTGACTGAAGCACCAGTGGGCGAGCCAACCTTGCAACCCATCAGCGCACCTGTGCCTACTTTGGTCTTCAGCGAGGTAGTCGCAGACCTTCTCTCCCCTCGACAAGTGACTGAAGCACCAGTGGGCGAGCCCATCAGCACAGGTGCGCCGAATATGGTCGGGACTTTGGTCGCGTACCCCATCGGTGAGGAACCTATGCCTACCGGAGGCGTTCTCCCTCGACAGTGGACTGAAGCACCAGGCGAGCCCATCAGCGCACCTGTGCCTACATTCGTCGCGTACCCCATCGCTGAGGCACCTGTGCCTACCGCAGACTTTATCCCGCTCGAAGTTCGGCAAGCTCCAACGCCATCTTTTCTTGAACCTACCTCGACCGGCCCGAGTGCGTCAGTTCTACCATCATCCGAAACAACCCAAATCTCGCAGGCATCTCCGACAACATCTGAGCCCACAGGTTTATCAGCGAGCCTTTCTGAACCCTCTCAGACAAGTACAGCATCTGCACAATCAACCGGATGAGACAACCTATATCTGTTCGTCCCCCTCAATTCGGATTGGACTTTTATCACCGCCCATTGTTTGAGAGCGTGAACGACGATCACGATTGTGTAGAGTGCCACCACTGCCCCAACACTGTCTAATGCTGTTTCTTGTTTGTATCCGTTGAAGAGGCGTTTAATAGGCCGTGAGATTTTTTGCGCGAGTATTCCGCAGCGGTTGTGAGGGTTGGGACGGAAACACCAGAACTTCCCGGGATTAGAAAATTACCAGACAGAAAACCCACCATGTTGCGGGAAATATTGGACTCAAGCGTCATTCCCTTAGATAGATCCCCAATCATGTTCCTAACCATAGTTTTCATAGCTTGAGTAAGAATTATTCTACGTGGCTACGTTCAATTGCCATTATTAGTGGTATCTAATACTTTCTAAAAGGATATCACGGCGATGTCGTAAGAGATGTTGCAGCGGGAATGATGTATCTAAAGTGATCGTAGCCCGGAGAAACTCTACATCAATATTAGAAGCTTTTGACGTTTTGATCGCGGGATACGGTTTTTGAGTGCCCCTTGAAGCATCCACGTATCTTTTCTTATCGAGAAATTTCTACTTTCTTAAGCAGTATCAATTGTATGCTGAGATAAGCAGAATAGTAGGTATCCATACTCCACACCTGACTGATACCTCATGCTTTATCTTGCCTTGTTCCAATGATGGATGGAGTGCATGTCGTAGTATATCGAAAGCATATATCTACAACCTCCTCATTTCCAATTTCCAATCTTGGATGCTCTGAGTACTGTTTGCTATCCAGTGTTATCAACGATTTACTACCGCAATATGAACAATACAGTCTCCTTCCCTACGGATCATACGCAGATATGAAGTCTCTGTAGTTGGCATCTCTTTTCTGAAAAATTGAATATGCTGGGACTTGATTTCGAGCCAGGCTATGAACTAATACACTCCGTTCTGAAGTCGTCCGGTATACTGTATAGTCAAACTTCACTTGAATAACAGCGATATTTTATTTGGTTTATTTCTAGCAACGTACTATGTATATATAGCTCGTTATGATCTAGTTAGTCACACTCTATTCTGAAGTCATTTGGTGTACTGTATGGTCAAAGTTCACTTAAATGATAACCAGATTTTGAATAATAGTAATGCTAAGATTTGGAAATAATTCAATAGAATAAATACGCGTCTTAGCTATCTGGAGTTAGATTTACTATATGACAGGTTCCGCGACGCTTCATCTTAACTCCAGGTATAAATAAATAGAATACGTCTGAAATAGGAGGATAGCCCGATAAACTTAAGTTTAGTCATTTCCGGGCTGGGGCCTTGGCCAGGTCTCGGTAGCTGACGGTGGACAACTGTGACTCCGCGCTTACGTGAAGCCGATGGTCGTCAAAATCCCACTTAGCCGATTACATGCAGCTCTCTAGCTCCCCTCCTGCACCTTCGTCCATGCTCATAAGCATTCTTGAGCTGCCAGATCTCCAGGCGTCAGGCGCACCAGAAGAGAATTCACACAAGTTTAAATTCCCTCATCTCCACTCCCCGAGCTGTCAGTGCTTCTGGAGTCATTCGCGGGTTAAACCAGGTTCTCTCTCCAGTCTTATCATTTGCGTAGAAATTCTGAGCATTCTCTTCTCGGTGGCTTTCAACATACCATCCAGCTGGTAATGGCCCGAGTCTAGGATCTTCGATTTGAAATTCGCCACTCAGGCGATTGAGAAAGGTGTAATAGCGATTCGAATGCTCTTCAAAGTAACGTTGCACTGGTTGCCACTTGCTAGGAAGTAGGCCAAGACAAGCGGCGCCGTCCATGAAGCCGTCGATGTAGCATTCGCCCACCACTTTGTGGTACCCATCCCCGCACGATCGTAGTACCAACGGTGACTGACAACCAAGAAGTATACAGACTTCGTCGCCTGGCTTAGTGGCTGTTGGTGCTAGGCCGATATAGCCGTCGACAGTTGTGAAGAATGACCGTCCGCAACTCGCAGCGACGATGCTCGAAAGACACAAGCGGCTCTCCGGGGAATTTTCCAGAGCGGTATCTCGCGTTGTGTCAACTATGCGATGTATATGCTTTTGACAAAACTCGAAACTAGCGTAATGCGAAGATGGGGGCGAATATCTATCCGCGAATGCGTTGCAACAAATTGTACGACAAAGCGAAATGAGTGTGGCTTCACGTTCCGAAAGTGACAAAGATTCAATCTTAGGAACAATTAGTGCTCGAATGGCATCTTCAACCTCGGTATAAGAGGAGTATTGATCTGGACCTGCGGATTGTAGAAGAGTTTCCACACATTTAATTACGGCTACATGGACACCCGTTGCTGCCAGAACCCCCCCATCTTGACATCGGACTCGCGGCTCGGAATTCGGGCAAGATGCCGAGATCGGAATTGTCTCACTTAAGCGAGGCACGGTCCAATCGGGAACCCAAGTTGGCAATTTCATGCCGCCAGTGTCATCTCGTAATCCGCAGTGGGCCAGAATCTTGAGTGAGTGTAGATTGGAAGTGAAATGCAATACCAAGTCGCGAAAAACTGCTTCAGCGGGTTTGGAATAATCCGGATCAAGACCACGCGTGTCATTTGTGTATGCTAAACTTAATACCGCGAAGATCTTATCTCTCGGGTCAGAACAGCTCGCGGACCTCGCATCATTCAAGACAAGATCCAAATTATCGAACACATCTGCTACATTGCCTGGATAGTCACCTATATTGTAACAACGCTCAACGGGATGGCCAAATCCTGCTGGCTTAGATGCTCGTAGTAAATACAACATTGCTCTTCGGATAGTCTCCCACGGCACTCCCCTGTTGCCGCAGAAAAGATATGCTTCTCTCGCCAGACGAACCTCTTGCCAAATCCAGAGACGCTCGAACCACGGCCGGCGTAATAGATCCCCTACTGACTGCCAAGTTTCATCATCAAAATGGTCAATAGCCTGGGTAATTGTTTCTCCAGTCGAAACTGAAGTCATCTCACGAACATTCCAATCAACTCGCAGTTGCGAGCCAAGACCATCAATAGCGCGAAGAGCTAAGGTACTATTCTGACTTTCAGGTCCTAACCAGACTATCACTTGACTCGCCATGCTGTACACAGCAGCCATGCGCTTGACTTGATGTCCTCGCTCCGCGGAGTCCTGCTGATTGACGCAAATAGCATCAATCCAGAACACCCGGGGCTTGTCTCGTTTTCTCAGATATGGCAAGGCCGTTGCTAGATTCTGTGTCACAGATATGGTCCGCCGCCGGCTTAGACCCAGCAATGAAAATGTTTTCGAACGTCTTGGTTTCCTAGCTTTGACGGATATATCCATAGGGTTCTCCTTGGAACCCCAGACATATGACAGCGCCTCATACTGTGGAATATGATCTTTGGCTAGGACCACTGTTTCTAGGGTAATGAAAATGTCATCCTCGAACCGTCCCGGAAGCAAGGTCATCAGCCTGATCTCTGAAGCGTCCTCGTCCAAAGCAGAATACTCGTATGGTGCCATGGCGATTTTCAAGAATCGTAATTGACCGCAACAGTGATTTAATATTTTGGATACGAATGTAATTACTTCGTCAGAAAGTTGAGATGGACGAACAAACAGCAAGGAAGAAAGGAAGGAGATTGCGACGATGGAAGTTGCGGGGCTGTGAGGTTACGTGTCAGCCCTCGCACTAACCGGAAGGAACACTAGACCAGGCAGAATCAGGCTACATCGCGAGAGCCGCATGGGTCTCGCTAAAGAAGGAGCGAGCCTAAGGTATCAAACAGAGCAGAACACTTCGTCTGCACATGTGAGTGTCAACAGCGTCTGCGTTTGAAAAGGCAAGACCAGAGCAGATCCTATGAGTGTTGCGAATGGTTCAATAGAAACGGACAACCATTCAAGCCTGCATGTACACGTTTAGCACAAAGAACTAGGGAGCAGTTTACCAAAGTCCTTATTGATAGTTGATTGGCCCAGTGAACGCTTACAAGAAGATCATCAATTCAACCCCTCCACTATGCACACAATCACAAATCATGCCCAGGGCAGAACCATGATTGGATTTTGTAATTTTGGTGCAAGAGTTCGATTAAGAGCGTTGAGATATCTGATTTGCTGGTAGCGTTGATAGTATTATGGAGATCCCTGGTCGTATGGTATGCAGTCGTGTTACTACCGTCGTATATGCTCGAAGTGAGCTAGATTGGCATTTACGGTAAGGTAGGCCGATGATGATGATCGTTTCAAGCTAGCGTTGCCGACTAAGGTGTTTTTCATGCTCTCGCGGAAGTGTTGTGGCCAATTTCATATACATAAGGTCTTTTAGTAAGTAGCCTTCGTGACAGAAGCGAACAAGGATCGCAGCAACTTATGTCTCCGAATGATTGAGTGACTTATTGCTACCCTTGCAAAGTCTAGCTCTATCACGATGGGCTTCTGCTACTTTCCAGCCTTGCTCTCAGATCTCGAATCAGGGCTTTCGCTTCCTCAACCTCCACACCGTCTTGACAAAGTTCATTAGCCAATTCCATAGCACGTCCGAGCTCTCCCCTTGCAAACTCCCACTTCGCCAGCCACATGCGTGCTTTCGAGGTGGTATTTGTAACGCCAGTGCCACGCCCGCCGCTATCATCGTCGTCGTCGTCGTCATCTCGTGGGCCTTCTTCTTGCGCTAACGTCATTTCCATATAAGATGCAGCTTCCTCGGGCTGATTCAGCTTTTCGTACATGAGAGCGATTTGATAGAGAGTTTCTGGGTCTAGGACTCCATTAGGCTCTCCGGTCGTAGTGCCAGATCCGAAAGAGCTTGCTTGATCGTAATATGTACCGGCTACTAGAGCACGTTTGAAAGCCTTGATGCTTTGTATAGGCCTGTCGATCTTGTCGTAGCAACTACCCATCGCATGCCACATTTTGGGATCATATGGTCTAAGACTAGCTGCCCGTTGGAAATAAAATAAGGCGTATAGATGCATTTCGAGAACTTCATAGGCTTGACCAAGGCCATACCAAGCTCTATAATCCTTGCGATTGACATCGACTGCGCGTCTGTAGCTTTCGATGGCTGCGTGTGTATTTTTCATCTCGACATATTCGTGGCCCATCAGAGTCCATGCAGAAAGAAAATTACGGTCAAGGGTGAGGGCGCGGCGGAAGTATTGAACCGCCTTCTCATGTTCTGACTTCAAAGAATAGTAATTTCCTACCACGCAGCAGGTCTCTGGCCGAAATTTGTCCGTTGCGGTTGCAACCTGAGCAAGAAAAGCCAGCTTGGGCCTTGCAGACATGACATAGAGAATGTTGGAGTAATGATCCAAGGCATCGATTCGGTGTGGGTCGGCGTGTAATAATGCGGAGAAAATGGTCTCTGCTTCGTCAAAATCTATACTAGTCAGCCTGGCCTACATACAAAGTTGCTGAGGCATACCCTTTGAGTGATAGAATAGCAGGGCACGTTGGGTTTTAAGGAATTGGCTGCTCGGGAAGATGTTCTCAAGATCGGTCAGCGCCTGATGGACTGAGTCTGAGCACTGATAGAGCTCCTGGCTTGAGTAAAGATGGAAGATTAGAGTCATGATATTTTGCGGTAATGCAGGAACAATTTTCCGGAGCTGACCAGCATTTGTTAGCTAGAGGCTTACATTCTGTTTAATGAACTCACCTCTTCCTCACTGTTCAACAGCTCACTTAATTCGAGCCACGCGCCCCAATTGAAGGGAAACAGATGAACGCTTCGGAGAAGCCATTTTTTGGCATCTTCTTCTGTCTTCCCTTTGGCCAACACAATCCCATACAAATACTCTAGCCAACCTTGGTTGCTTCCACCCAGGTTCTTAGCCTCTCGGTCTGCAAACCAGCCCTCCAGACTCCTTGTTATTCCCACAACTTCTTTGTTGACGGTCGAACCACCGTCGGCTGGACCAAGGACCATCTCGCTGTCCTCATCTTTTCGCTTTTCACCCGACATGTATTTGGCGTAAAGCGCAAGGAAGAGCGCTTTCTGGCTCATTGGGGGAAGGACATTACTCGGTGGTACGGCTTCGATTCCTGTGTTCATGGCGGACTCTTTTCCCTTGCCTTTCGCAGCTTTAGTAGGTGTCCCCTTCTTCGTGTTCGGTGAGGTTGGGGATAAGGGTCCTCGGGGGAGAGCTGAAGGGATGAACACAGCTGCACAGCGGTCATACTCTCGGCAGTCAAAGTAAGATTTGGCCAGCAGATATCTGGACAGCTCTTGAGCTTCAAGGCGAGCTTCTTCGGCATCTTTATTGGATGATAGAACCACAGATGGCGCAGGCTGGTCGACATCCTGCATTTGCGAGTCGATATCTGTATTGAAGGATGAGGAGGCCGAAGGTAAGACGGGGAGGGAGACTGAGAGTTCTGCGGCCCTGAACATGATCAACTTTTGCTCCAGAAATGCAGCAGTTCCGGAAGATCTTCATACCATTTCGCAGACTGATAGAGACACCGCTCTGAGCATTTCACGACGGCTTCCTGCAGAGCATTTCTGAGATATTCTGCACTGGCTTTACTGAAAGCTGGCATGATCAACAGCCTTGCTCCCAGGAGCGCTAAGCTAATCTCAATTGGCTTTAGTACTATATCATGTCTCGAGACGCCGTGAGTGTTCTCCTCGACTTAGCAGGCCCAGAATAACTCGAGGTATGTGATACCTTCGGGTAGCACAGCTGAGTCCAAACACGTAGTAGACGCGTATCGAGACACTTTTGTTGGGTTCAAGTGTTGGCGATTTCTACAGCCAGCGACGAGGACTGCTGCAAGCTCTTCTAAGAGTCGTGTTTACAAGCAAGTTGTCGCCGGCGTTAAGCGGTTGGAATCGCCGACGGCAGCCCTGCGGCTGATGAAGGCCAAGCTTAGCGATTTCTTGAAAACGCCATTCAGTGGGAATCGCATGACATATATCTAATCATGGAAGATTAGCCTTGTACAAGGGTCCTCCTCTGATACTGAGTGTTTGTTAAAATCTTCTGATGTCACAAAGGGATACCATCAAAATGCCCTCAATGCCCAGAGCAGCTATGCCGAGCTCGGAACAATTCCGCATGGCAGTCCCAATTTGGCAAGCTCCGAAGTTGTATGGTGCTCGTACCCTTCAGAGCCTCACTCTTCGTGCCATTGGCGGGTATATTTCGTCCACTTCTCCCTGGTGAGGCTCCAGCATACCCCGCCGACCATCGACCCTCCCCCACAACTCTGATTGGCACTTGACTGCCCCGTTCGACCGTCATGTCGTCCCAAGACGCGAAGAAGAAGTTTGAAGCTGTCTTTCCCTCCTTAGTCGACGACCTCAAGGAGAATGCAAAACAATACAATCTCCCTGCAAACGCCCTGAAGTGGTACGAAGACGTATGCAATACTTTTCCGCCAGATTCCCATCTCTGCTCTCCCTCTTCTATCCCCTCACAACCTTAGAATAGCCCAAACACTGACCTATCCTCCACTCCAGGCACTATACTACAACACCATGGGAGGCAAACTCAACCGTGGCCTCTCCGTCCCCGACTCTGCCTCCCTCCTCCTCGAAAAGCCCCTCACAGACTCCCAATACCACGCAAGCGCGACCCTAGGCTGGCTCACCGAGCTCCTCCAAGCCTTCTTCCTCGTCTCCGACGACATAATGGACAGCAGCATAACGCGCCGAGGCCAACCCTGCTGGTACAAACAACCCTCCGTCGGCATGATCGCCATCAACGACGCCTTCATGCTTGAATCCAGCATCTTCGTCCTCCTAAAGAAACACTTCAAACCGCACCCTTCCTACGTCGACTTCCTCGAACTCTTCCACACAGTCACCTTCCAAACCGAGCTCGGCCAACTCTGCGACCTCATCACCGCACCAGAAGACCACGTCGATCTTTCCAAATTCTCCATCCAGAAACACTCCTTCATCGTCATCTACAAAACCGCCTACTACAGTTTCTACCTCCCCGTCGCTCTCGCCCTGCACTATCTCGAAATAGCCACTCCGAAGAACCTCCAGATATGTAAAGACATCCTAATACCCCTGGGGGAATATTTTCAAATCCAAGACGACTACCTTGACTGTTTCGGCTCTCCGGAAACGATTGGAAAAATTGGCACCGATATCCAAGACAATAAATGCAGCTGGTTGATCAATCAAGCTTTACAACGCGCGTCCCCGGAGCAGAGGAAAGTGCTGGATGAGTGTTATGGGCGCAAGGATGGACAGATGGAGAAAGAGGTGAAGAGGGTGTATGAAGAATTAGGATTGGATGGGGTGTATCTGGAGTATGAGCAGAAAGTTGTGGGGGAGATACGGGGAATGATTGAGAAGGTGGATGAAGGGGAAGGGTTGAGGAAGAGTGTTTTCGAGGGGTTTCTGGGAAGATATATAAGAGGACGAAGTGATGCTGGGAGATCAAAACTGTTGACTGTTCAAAGCATGAGCGGCGCAACTTCTATTGTGAGATATTGTCAGATGCGCCTGATGCATCTGATGCATCTAAGCTGGCTTAGCGTTGCATTGCAAATTTTCTTGGCTTGAGATACCAAAAGAAGCAGAATGTCATTGTTCATAAGCGCTTGCAGATGGCGGTAGAAGTCTATACAGAGTGTTCCAGATTACAAAATTTCGCCTGACTCATGCCAACGCCTTGCTAATGCCTGAATGGAATATCTATGTGCAAATAACAGGTGTAGAATTCAACAATAACAGTGGTTAATGGCTGTTGGTGTAGTAATGGTGGGGTATAATGAATTTCCTCAAGTGCGGAAATGGAGGTATTTATTTATTGTAGTAGGATTGTGGTTCATGTCTTTTCGCCATCTTGCGCTGGCTTCTCCGAAGAAGCATCCGTGGTAGAGGTGTCTGTGCTTGTAGCCTTGCTCTCCGGTGCTGCAGCTTTCTCAGCAACGACCTTGCTGTTTACGACGTTGACGACATGATCTCCAACATCAGCGGCACCGTCAATTTTGCTGAGGCGAGACTTGAAGAGTTCGGCGTCACGCAGCATCCTTTGTATTCGTTAGCGTCTGCAATTAGGAGCCTTACAGTTCTGAATGAATGCCAGACTGTTAACGTACCTTTCTTTCCCAGCTACCGTTTTGACGTCCACATCCTGGAACGCCTTACCCCACTGCTCGCGGTAGCTGCTGAAAACCGGATCCATGATCATTCGCACGGTCATATCTGGCAAGTGCTTGCTGAGCACTTTATGTAGTGTAGTTGTCTCCTTCACAAGAGTCTCCATGTACGGATTTGGTGCTTCATTCGACAATGGTGCATCCCAGTTGATCTTCTTCATGGTGTTGACATGCGTAGTGGCACGTCCACTCATGATGTCGACGAGTTTGTCATTAATACCAGCTTGATGTTCTTGGTATAGTCGCTTGACCTTGTCAAATTCGACCATCAAACTGCCAGCGCCGGAGCAATGTCTTCGCACGAATTCACGGACATAAGGCGTCAAAGAAGTGACAAAGCTCAAAGCCTGAGAAGCAAGGGCGAGATGCTTGGTAGTGATATTCTTCAGTCCAGCACTTCGCGTTGCTCCTGCTCCAAGGATGAGTTGCGAGGATCGAGAATTGAAGAGCTTAAGGTATTCCAGGAGGGAAGACGTGATTTCTTGGGTCATGCTTGGTATGCCTGTGATGAGCTGCTCGAACTGCCCAATTCCCCCAAGTACTGTCAGAGCTGACTTAGGGAGTATAAATTTCTGTTCGTCAATGGTCGCGCTGCGGATTCTATCCTTCGCTGCTGTACCATTGGCGACTATTCCATTGGTTTGCTGGTCACCCTTTATGCCAGTCGCGTCCTCCGCCCATATCAAAGACACCTTTGTCCAGGCTTCGACTTCCTTAGTACTAGCTTCGATGATATATGACAGCAATTGGTCGTCTTTTTCAGTAAAGTCTTTTGCATCCCAACGATCAGCATCCATACTTTGCACCAAACTTTGGCGTTCAGTATCGCCCGCATGTTGGACGAAGTCTTTGATATGAGTGTTGACAATAGTCTTGAGTAACATGCCCCCTCGTCCAGATACCGCTTCACACTCATCTGCAAACAGCCTGTTAAGGTTGAAGTATCTTAGAAACTGCGGTAGAGGAAGACGAGTGCTTTGCTCAACTCGAACTTTCAGGATTTTCGTTATCTGCGCTTGGGCAATATCAACAGCCTGGCCTAGAAGATTGGACATATCAAGTGTCTGCTGTATGTCTTCCTGCTGCACCGTGCTATGACTGCGCGGGCGGATAGGCGCTCCGCTCATATAGCTATCCATATTTACCGCAGGTGGACTCATTGGTGACTTCGCGGTCCTTATTACTGGATCACTATCGAAGGTACTGGTGATATCGAGTACCACCTTGACCTGTGCCCCTAGTCTTCGCAAAGCTTCTCCGACATTAGAATAAATCTTCTTCAACATGTCTTCGGCATCCTCGGCATCCAGCGCACGAAGATTACGTGCCAGAACAGTAGACTTCTCTTGCTGGGTCAATTGCCGACCCCCTTGTGTAGACGCCGACATGGTTGATTCACTATCATCGTCACTGGAGCTTGGTAAACGTCGTCGAATGAGCGTCTTCACCTCCTTCAATAAAGCTTCTCGATAGGCAGTCGTAGCAGGCTTGATGCTATCCGACTGAGCTAGGCCTTCAAGATTCGCCTGTAGCGTCTTTCTAAGGTTGTCATCTATTTGCAGATATGTTGGGTAGACAGAGTGTGCTCTCGCGTGGTTACCACGGGCTCGTTGTGACGCCTTGTCCCATCTTTGAAATGTAGCGTTCGATGGCGTGCTATCCACGTGTTTTCTCAGATCGGACAGTAAAGCCTCAAGGAACCTAGTCTCGAAACTCTTGCCAATTCGTTGCCTTAAGAAGGCAATGTCGTTGCCTGCTCCCTCTAATGCCTTGATACCACGAAGGTCCACCAATTCCCCTTCGGCAGTGGAGGAGTCCTTCGTGTCCAATTGTGTATTCCCCGCCCTTTCACCTGCAATGAGATATTCAACCTCAGACAAGCCACGCAAAGCCTCTTCAATGTCGCCATTATTGACCTGCTCTTCGCAGCGGGTTACGGCTTCAACCACTTCTCGCAGCTGCTGCACCGCGTCGCCCAGCTTTCGCATATTCTCGCGACGTCTACGCATAGCAACAATTTTCAAGCCCCCAATCGCCATGTTTCGATCTAAGCTTGCCAGGTCTTCTCTAAGTTCCTTGATTTTGGAAACGGAAGCCGAGGCCTCCACATGCAGTTCTTGAAGGGACCCTAGAGCAGCAAAGAATGACGAGGAAGCCGTAGATATCGATGATATTAGATGGACCTCTACCGTGTCCATATACCACGAGAGCTTCTCCTGGAGTATAGCGTTTGTTGCTAGGGCTTTCCTCCCACCCTGCCCTGGTGTCATCACCGCTCCACTGGCGCCAGGAGGAGGCCGAACGATCTCGGATCGCTCGCTGACGATATCAAACGTACGAGGATTCTCCAAATGGAAGTCCGGCGCAAAGTAGACAGATGGAATAGTGGATAGGGGAGCAACTGTAAGCGGCCCTCGCCTGGACGATCCTCCACTTGCTTTCCTCCTAGCCTGAGGTCTCTCGGTTGGAGGGCTGACTGTGGAGAATGTACTGTCCGAGTTTTGAGTGACAGAGAAACTACTCTGTCGCCCATGAGTCAACTCGTTATCACTTCTGGATGGTGTTCGTGGTCGTTTTGGGTGTGATGGCCCTGTACCCTCACTTTCCTTCGCCCGCTGGAACGCCTCATATAAAGAACCTGCCTGCTTAAGATACGGTACAAACGCCGACGGCTCAACATGGGGAATATTGGTCAAGGAGACTGGAGGGATCTCTTTAGCAGAAGGCAGTTTCTGCGCACTGGGAGCCGATGCGTATGGAACCAAGCCAGTACGGACAATGGGCGTTTGGAGGAGAGTTGCGATAGCTACAGCGACCGGCTACGATTAGCTCTAAGATACCTCCATCAGGCATGTGTTTCACGGACCGTTATTGCCAGCCTCTGCTATTGAATCTCTATCCTGTGGCGCCGTGTCCAAGACTCCGCCGATTGATGTAGTAGAGCTCGCCGTTGAACCTCTTCTCCTGCCATGACGACTGCTTGAACCGACACTCCGGGGAGAGCTGAGCTGGGGAAATGGGTATTGATTTGCTGATGGGCTGGTGAAAGGCGAGGCTTTATTATCCACTGAGCGCCTTGGAGCAGGGGAGGACATGTCGTGTCAATCATACGCGGCATGGAGACTCGATTGCGAGAGCTTGTCTCCATCAATCTCTAGCTGTGCATTGTTGAACGCTGGCCTGATAAATTGACTGGGCTGTTTGTTCCGAAAAGAGTCTTGCCAAGCCTGTATGGCGCTAGCGAGGCGCTAAGTATTCGCGCTATCTATTCCTGTCGTAGCCGAGCAGGAACAACGAGAGAGCGGAAGCGTACGGAGAACGACAATCTAAGTCTTGATTTGCGCTAACGATTTTAGCGTGCCAAGAGCCCAGCCCTACCCCTAGAGGGGTGCCTAGACAACATCCGCTTTTTAGGGGCCCTGAGTCCCCCGTGGACTTGCTGGTTAGGGGGCCTTCGCCTAGAAGACCCGTTAAGCGGCGATAGTCTAGGCCTCCAGCACCCCAGAAGACACGGGCATGCTCCAGGTGCCTCGTCTACAATTAGGGTTAGGGCTTTTACGAAAACGGTTAGCGCAAATCAAGACTTAGATTGTCGTTCTCCGTACTGGACGATGTGGATTGAACATCTACCTCATATAATGAATCCAGTCTGATCATACGGAGCTTGACCGTGTTCTCTAGTCCCTATACTACGGCGCACATCTCACAGTGCCCTCGATTGAAGGAGCATGACCCTGTTGCACATGACGCCCCTGAAACAGCGCTCAAGATAGAGATTGTCGGCTTTGGATTCTCGAACTGTGCCGAACGTGCTCTCCGAAAATCAATTTACATGGCTTCTGAGACCGGGAGCAGGGGTGATGCTTTGACAACAAGGCGTAAATTAGATAGCCTTTGACAGGCTTTGTTGTTTGTTAAAACAATGTCTGATTTCCTTGGACAACGCCCTTCATTTGAACGAATTAAGAACGAACAAAGACCATGCGGCCTGTTTGGGGTCCGCTTTGATAGCATAAAACAATGATCTCGTTGCCTTCTCGACATGTTGATGGCTTTTTTCTAAGCTCAAGATATAGACCACTACTGATCCTTCCAAGGTTGCCCTTTCATTCTGTAAACTTTCCACCTCTTTTCAGTATACAACGATCCTATAGTCGCTTTCCCCCAGTCTACTCTTAGAGCCGTGTACCACATTGTTTTACCTTTCGCTAAGAACAAAGTAAGTCTCCCATTTGTGATATAGGTATAAGTTACGCTGACCAGATGTGCCAAGCTGCTCGCCGCTCTCCATTCTCATGGCATTTATCCATCAGCAGCCTTACAATGAACGTGGTCAGTCATTGTTTATGGACTCACGAGGTAATGCAAGGCCTCGAGCAAGCATACCATCACCATTGTCAACATACTCTATACCTGGGGAAATCACTACAAACAGTCCACCAGAACTTGCAGCTCATATGGGGCCAAGAACGCTAGCAACAGCTACTGTGCATCACGGACCGAAAACGCTTCGACAGTCTACTCAGCCGCAAGGCGGACAGTTGAGAGTCGTAAATGGGAAACCCAATCCCAGAGTTAAGGCCGGTGACCATCGTCCTCAGTATTCTCCATACCACGACGAAAGTTGTGTCAACGACGCACACGACGTCCGTGACCCTTCCCGTAGAAACACTGACTTAGCTCGGAACATGCAACGGAGACAAGTATACCGCGCTTACGCCCCAAAACCCTCTTCCGGGCAGTCAGGGCGCATTTTGGACGATTATCGAACAACAGTGTGCTTGAGTCATGTCCATCGTCCCAATGATCAGACATTGAGAGCGCATCACCAGTGTTACTTTGACCCAGACCTGACCGCAGACCCAGCAGCTTCCAGGGGGTTTCCGATCCTCGCAGACTGGTATCGGCTCGATCACCGTCCTTCTGGGAATGTTGCTCGGCCGGAACATGAAAATAGCCATCCACATGTACTACGAATCGGCAAGCTTAAACATCGTCACGCTAGCATGGTTGTGCCTGAAGCCAGCACTGACCCTGAGTTGACTGGTAGCGCTCGCTTAAAACAGAGTTTTGAAACTAGAAGACGAGTGAGGGAGCCGCGAAGTGCTATGTACTAGATCTAGTACAAAGACTATGCCATACTAGTATTATTGCGATGAAGAAAGTTGTGTGCTCAGAAGCACAGTGAAGCCACGCCCATTGTCTGATGGCATTTTACTTTCAATGGAAGACAAAGACCAATGGCAGAGTGAAGAGCGCCGTCTGGGGCACCAGGGGGCGGCGAAAGTCAGTGGGGACCTATTCCGCAACTCCACAAGGTCAAGTCTTGGTATTGCCGTGCTCGATAGAAGTTGAGACGCCTGGAACTCACGCTTATGTTACTGATAGCAATGGCAAGACTATTAGAACAGAGCTACGGTAATTGGTGGGATATAGCTTCAAAAGTGCCAAATTTTCGGGACATTTTGCTGATGATCTTCGCCGCCCCTGGTGGCGGTGGGAGCACATTGCTTTGGTGAAACACGGAATGAGCATGTGAACGCAATATGATACACCTCGACAGGTTAAATTACATTCACTGTGTTGAAGACAGTCCAACCTTTCACGAAAGTACAAAAGCGAGCACGCAGAACGCAGTGCAAGAGATGACAAAGACGTTAGTTAGCTACGCCCCTTTGAACCCTTGAAGCCAACACTACAGTGTCGAAGAAGAATTTGTGTTAACCTGCTACATTAAATACCTGCCGGGTCCCCGCAAATATATCATCCCCTTCCATCCATCCGTCCCCGGATCAGCTAGCCTTGCCCATCAAAGCCTCAGCCGAAAGCCGCCATCATCCCCTCAGGTCCACAAAGCCCCTGTAGATTCCCTGGACCTGCGAATCGAGCTACTGAGCACTCAATCTTCCGTTGTAACATGAGCTTCGAGAGGGAAATCGCTACAACAGAGAGGCATGACATCGGTAGCGGCTGCACTGTCTCAGAAACGTCTTTGGGCTCGTCGCTCAGAGGCTCGCAGACCAGTTTTTCCTCTCTCCCACCACCCTACGATGGCCACCAGGCGTTCCTTGCACCCAGTAGTAGCCTTCAGCCCCGCGGTACAGCACAGAAAAATCGGACCCAGGGGCCCCGTTCCCTGTATCGTAGGTCGCCCCGACCTTTCCAGCGTTCAAATCCGCCTGAAGATGGGATGAGACAAGGAACCGTACTGCAGCCCGAAGAAGAAGGGGAGACTGAGCTCAATGCCGCGTGGAAGAAGCAGATGAGAGCAGATAGGCTTGCACTAAACGCGCTCATCGAGGCGAATCAAGAGCGAGAAGCGAACGCCGTTCCCGACAAGGATGATGGTAACGAGGACGATCTTTCAGACTTCAACTCCCGGTATCAGGAGTATCTGGGAAGACGAGGACTCTCAAACACTAACGAATTTACGAGGCACATGGAGAGGCTGTTTGATGAGCTTTGAGGCTCACACAAACGATGTCGCATTGATTCACGACTCTGGTACGATACTGTATGATGATGCCTGCTGGAGGGCATTTGGCCCTGTATGGTACGTTGAAAGGAGCTACGATCAACACCTCATAGGTCATCCAATGAAAAGTTCTCACGAACGCTTGAATGATCGTCTTATGAACGGCGTACCAGGATGATTTTCGTAGCTCAGCTAAAAATTTGATTCTTATCTCTTTCATGAGGTCTACCTTTGCCGAATTTCCGTTGCTCACAAGTCCTGACATTTGGCTATTTCGATGTGATACGTCGCACATGTTCAAGCTCAGGGTTAGGGCGACGACTATTACTATCGATTCAGTATTCAATAGTGGTCCGGGAGCCCGCGAGTCTTGGCGTAGAGATTTGCGGGCTCCCGGACCACTATTGAATACTGAACCGATAGTAAGCTAGACTAGGTAATCTCACCAGCACCACTAAGGTAGCCCTAACCCTGAGCTTAAGCTAGATAACGCTATGCAGAAGGGCAGCGGGTACGGCTGAGATGACTCTTCTTCTAGATTCTTTTATTACCAGTAAAGTCACAGAAACAAGACCTCAATATTAACATGCCCCTTCTGTCAGCAATGATCTTTCACTTCGCCGTCTCGAGGCCAGTCGTCTGAGAAAGTCATCATCGGTCTTGATCTTGCCGTCCGTCATACTACTGTTCAACGCTCGAACCCTGGACTCCCGCTCATTATGCAGTCAATGGAGCGGAAAGGTCACCGCCTGACTAGTTTTTTTCAAGTAAAGCCAAACACTGCTGCCCCGGAAAATGATACGGCTGGTAGGATAGTGGGTGGAGGCTCTGTGTTAACGGCTCCTGACGTTCCTGATATCCTTACCGAGGGCATGTTGATCCCGGAATTTGATAAAGACAACGAGCGAAAGCTTTTGGATGCTCAAGCACCACCAAATCAATCACAGAATGACCGCCGCAAGATAGTCATTACACCAGCCATATCAACGACTGCTACAAAATCTGTTGGAGACTCAAATACGCCAGTCGACTTGTGGAGACGTGCTTATCAAGACCTCAGGACTCGGGAAAAAGCTTTAGTCGATAAGTTCGAAAGAAGCATCACGAACATCGCCAATCCTACAGCGGATGCCGAACAAACTCCCTTCACCCATGAAACTATTCAGATGATTGTTAAGCAAAAAATAGACGCCCGCAAAGCGAAGCGTTTATCTATTCATTTGGGAAAGCACTCAGTGGAGTTTCGTGCGATGGGCGAGAAGATAATTGAAGGGATCTTGTGGTCGAGCACGTTCATTGGTACAGCTGTGAGCGCCCAACCTTACGCGGCATTGGCGTGGTCCGGGGTATCTATAATTCTTCCGCTGTTATTAAACAACTCCAGGCAAAATCTCACCATGATCGAAGGCCTGGAGAAGATCACCAAGTTGATGCAACTATTCCGGATCCGAGAAGAACTCTACCTTCAGGACAAAAGAAGACCCTCTTAACCCGACTTTGAGACTGCTGTAGTAGAGCTCTATAGCGCTATGTTCGAGTATGAAGCTCGGGTTATAATCCACCTATCAGATCCCCCAG
This sequence comes from Cladonia rangiferina, assembly GCA_023065455.1. Taxonomy (NCBI): domain Eukaryota; kingdom Fungi; phylum Ascomycota; class Lecanoromycetes; order Lecanorales; family Cladoniaceae; genus Cladonia; species Cladonia rangiferina. The sequence continues at coordinate 131,021 of JAJREH010000030.1, forward strand.
CGAAGCGTGGTATATCCGGTACATGCGTACTCAACGGATGGGATATAACGATGGCAAGAATACAGGACGCCAAGCAACACTGTGAAGAATTTGCCAATCTATTTGACAGGTTGAGGGAGGCGGAACAATGTGCGTCCATCAAGGAAATTCTTACATCACTCCGGTCTTTCCAGGAAGAACACCAGCGGTACCGCCAAGAAGACCAAGAAGCGGGGTTATTGCAGGTTCTGAGCTCGGACTATAAGGGTGACAAGAGCATCATTTCTGAAAGGAGCGACGGCACTTGCGAGTGGTTCTTTCACAACCAGGCATTCGTAGATTGGCACGACAGTAACATGACAAGCCTTCTTTGGGTCTCAGGCGGTCCGGGCTGCGGCAAAACCGTCTTGTCAAAAGTGTTGATTGACGACAAGCTTGTCACGGACAATGTCCTATCCTCGACTGTTTGCTATTTCTTCTTCAATGCTGGCCAGGAGCAGAAAGAGCTGGCCGCTGACGCTCTAAGCGCTATATTACATCAATTGTTCCACAATACGGACTTGATTTCGTATGGGCTGGCAAGCTATAAGAACCACAGTACAAAACTCTCTCAGATGTTCAGCGAATTATGGGAAATACTCATGAGATGCGCCAAAGACTCGGAAGCAGGCAAAATCATATGTGTCATTGACGCGTTAGATGAGTGCGAGAAAGAGTCCCGGGAACATCTCATAGGAGAGATCATTCAGTTATTTTCGCTAAAAAGCACGGATCAGCGTCTAGGTTGCAGTCTCAAATTTCTTGTGACCAGTCAACCTTGCAAGGACATTAAAGATCAATTTGAGCGACTCTCAGAGAATATCTCGTATTTCTACATCGATATCGACAGCCATTCCGCCGACTCAGGCAGCGATATTGACCTAGTGATACAAAGGCAAGTCAAGAATTTTGCTGGTAAATTTTGTTCTAGTCGAGGTATGAATTTTCAATAATTTATAAATGTGCCCAGTCCATTTATAAATCAACTAGTCCATTTATAAATGGACTGGTCCATGTCTGAATATGCAGTTCATTTATAAATGGACTGCATATTCAGACATGGACCGAAATGACAGCTCGACTGCATAAAAATCCTCTTACAAAATAAGGGGGTCTATTCGCCGCTACTCACTACCATCGCCTATTACCATCACCTATTGTTATCGCCTATCGCTGTTGCCTACCAATCCGCGTGATAGGTGGCGGTGGTAGGTAGTAGTGATGGACAGCGGTGGTAATGACGGCGGCGACAGTGAGGTAGATGACTATTTTGTGGATAACTAACCATGCCTCTTATCCAATCATATGAGGAATTCATATATGGACTAGTTGATTTATAAATGGACTGGTCTATATATAAAGTCAGTCCATATGCCATTTCGACTGGCTAATTTACAGATGGACCAAACTCATCCCTCGACTAGAACAAATTTGACAGTGGAAAACAGGAGTTCATCGCGGATCACCTGAAGAGTAGAGACAATCGCACGTACCTGTGGCTTGTTCTAATTGCAGACATCATCAAAAAGAGCAGTATAGAGTATTCCAAGTTCCTGAATGTTAAGAAGCTGTTGCTCGATCTTCCAGACAAAGTCTCAGATGCCTACAATAGAATTTTGAGCAAGAGCAAGGACCCAGAACCTGCTAAAAAGCTACTTAGAATCATTGTCGCTGCTACACGATCTCTTACACTCACAGAAGCAAATATTGCATTGACAATTGCGATGTGCCACCAGCAAGGCATGGCTTACGAAGAATTGGAACTGTGGCCATCCAATGATTTCCCGTCTATCCTCAAGGACCTTTGTGGCCTTATGGTGGCCATCAATGACGATAAGTTATCGTTATACCATTCAAGCGTCAGGAAATTCTTGGTTTCCGAGAGTCGGGTTGATAACCCAAACGCCACCCAGCAATTGAGTAACAATGATTCTATCGATAATGCCCCTACACAGCGGGACTGGGAAGGCTGCTTAGATACATCGAATGCGCATGGATTGATGTGTCAAATCTGTCTCAACTATTTGACGCTATCGAATTTCGCCATTCCTTCTGAAGGAGTGTGTCGGAATGGTAAGTACGACAGCGATGATGATGATGATGATGATGAAAAGAGCAACGGACGGTCATTTGAGCTTGTGGGCTGGAATGGTGAGACTAGGTCTCTCAACGCTTTCGTAGAAGAGTCTTTTAAGAAATACGCCTTCCTCGATTATTCCGCCCTCAATTGGCCTCATCACTATCGTCAGCAAGATCAGCAGAGCCGCTCCATTCTACAAGTCGATGCCGAAATTATGTGCAATCCTAGCAGTGTTGTCTTTGTCAACTGGGCTTCAATATCATCTTCCCAAAGTGAGGTTGACTTTTTATCTGGGTGTGATGGACTGGGCATCGCGTCGTATCTTGGCTTGGCTGATCTTGTCGAGAGATTTTCGCTCTCGGTTGATGACATCGACGCGTACCAACCTATATACCCGGCTTCCGTTCTAAAAGCTACTGCCTTGACAATCGCAATAGAGCAAGGGTTTCCAGATGTGGTCCGAGTCCTCCTCGAAAGAGGAGCGGACACTTCGTTGCAGGATGAATATGGAGGGAGCCCTCTTGACGAGGCTTTACAAGCAGACTTTCTCACTCCACTTTCGGACAAGGTCGCCATACTCCAAATGCTCTTCGACAGTGGTCTTGATATCGATTCTAAGATAGTGAGAGGTCATACAGCGCTGTATCATGCTTCTCTATTTGCCTCAGAGGATATCGTGAGGTTTCTGGTCGATCGAGGTGCCAATTTGGAGGCCCCAGCTGGATGGGCCAACCTTACTCCGTTGCAAGAAGCCGTCAGACTGGGTTATGAGCGTCCGATGGCAATTTTACTCAAGTAGGGCGCTGATCTTAAAGCTCACACGAACTCCGAGCATACAATGTTGGGAGAAGCTGGTAGGTTCGGGAGCGTCCTGATGTAATAGTGCTCGTCGAGAAGTGAAGGGAACGCTGATTCTGCAGATTAAAAAGGTGGTAACCCTTTACACTTAGCTGCATACAATGCTCATGCAAAAATGGTGGATGTCTTGATAGAACGGGGTGCTGGCATCAACGCTTTTGGAGGCAATCACGGCACTGCACTGATCGCAGCGTGTTCTTCGTCATGGAGAGCTGCTGAACGCCTAAGAACAGTGAGGATCCTCGTCGAGAATGGTGCAGATATTCATGCTGAGGGAAGATTGGGCGGCAACGCTATGCAAGCTGCTTCATTCAACGGTCAGGCCGATATTGTGGCCCTTCTGCTCGACAAGGGGGCAGATGCTGACAGTCGTGGAGCTAAATATGGCACTGCCTTGATCGCAGCATGCTGCCATGGCGGAACTGCAGAAGAGGCCCTGGATACAGTAAAGGTCCTTATTACCAATGGTGCGGATATAAATTACCTCGGAGAACATCATGGCAGTGCTCTGTACCAAGCTGCTTTGAATGGTCACCATAATGTGGTAAGGCTTCTTATTGAGGCAAAGGCAGATGTCAATGCCTGGAATAATCCATTGAAGGCCCCACCGGTGGCAACTTGCCGCGGCAAAAAAAATGACATGGAAGCCGCAAAATTAATGTTGGAGAATGGTGTGGATATCAATGCATCAGAAAGCATTTTGGTGAGGATGGCTTCAATTTTTGGTAGCAAGGAAATGGTCATTTTCCTTGTGAACAACGGTGCCAGTCTTAAGGCAACTGAATCTGGATTGACTGCTCTGCATGCTGCGGCCATGAACGCCAGAGCAGATGTTGCAGATACTTTGATTGCTTTCGGAGTGGACGTGAACAGCCATCAATTTCTCTCGGGGACACCGCTGCATTTTGCTTGCTCAAAGGAGGCAGATGAAGTAATCGCCACAGACTCAAACAAGCCCGAAATGATTTTTGACAGCTCCCATAACTGGCGGGAGTCTTGAGGAAACTACATGTTTGCTTCTTGCTAAAACGGATGAAATACTAAGTGGATCTCTACATGCAGACTTAGGCAAGAAGGCGAGGGAGAAGAGGCTTGCTCTGGTCAGACTACTGGTTGAGAAGAAGGCGGATGTGAATGCTCGGCGGGCGGGAGGGATAAGTGTATTGCATGACGCTTTGGAGAGGGATGACCCGCAGTTAGTCGATTTTTTGGTTGCGAATGGGGCGATTGATCAGGTAGGAGAAGAGGTTGACCTAGAGGAGGATAAGAAATACAGGGTGGGGACTAATGATGACGGTAGTGGATGCAATGACGCCAAGTGAAGCAGGGTAGGACAGGGCTTATTTGAAGTTCCTATGTACTCTATCCCATGTGCTACGTGGCTCTGCTTCCACCTGCTCTCTCGCTGCACCCGCTAACGCGGCATTGCTCCTCTCCCAAGTGTGGACTATACGTATGTCAGCTATAGAACCCCCAGATTCGGGATTGGTAAATGGCATTTGAGTCCAGGCAAGATGGTAGGCCCCCTTTAGAGGGAGTACCTAAGGGAGCAGAGGAGAGCACCGAGGGAGCACACAGGGAGCACAGAGGGAGCAGAAGAGAGAAGAAAACTTGTTGCTCATAACTGTTGCAAGGCGTTGAGCAAGAAGATGGATCAATAAACTGCATAGTCTGAGGAGCTGGGATCTATAGAATGAGGGTCCTAACATATGATGGCTTCGGCACCTAGGGTGTCAAACCACGGTGGTAGAAGACTCTAGGAAGGTGACGCTAATAGCAAACACATATTGACACTGTTTGTCCAACAAAACTATATAAGCAGCGGCGCGCAGGCGGTCACGTCTTGTCCACAACACGGAGATATATAAACATATATATACATACATACATAGGTCTACATAAGTGTCGAGATGTGTTGGAGAAATGTGATGGCGGAGAGCGAACACAAATCCGGCCCCCATATATTCGCATGCCCAAGATCACTCTTCCACCAACTCTTCTGCGTTCAAGCTCTTAACACCAGCATATATCTCCAACCATATCAGCACAGGCTCCGTATCCTCGTCAACATATGCAACACCAGCATGCAGAACGAACCACCGGCCCTAGAGTTCGATCAACTCCCAACTTCCCAGAGCGTTGGTGAATTGATCGCGGCGCTGGCGCTAGATCCGGCATACTCCTTTCCTGATTTCACTGGTACTCTAAACCAGCTGAAGGGTGACAACATCGAAGCTCTTGCGACTGAAACCCGCTACAACCTCGAAGTTGAAGCAGCCTTGATGGGGGAATATCCTCCATCTGCGTCCAAAATCGCACGTATCCCGTGCAAAGTCGATCCGAACCCAGCGCGTGGTTCCTACAATCTCATTTTCTTTATCGATTTCGATGACGGAAAGAGTTGGGTTCTCAAAGTTTCCGCGAACGGTCATTTTCGCTGTTGGGACGAATTTGCAGCCGGAGCGTTGGAATCGGAAGCGTTTACCATGCGATGGATAAGGGAGAAGACGACGATTCCGGTGCCAGAGGTTTACGGATTTGACAGTTCCATGGATAATGCGATCGGGTGCCCATACATTATGATGGAGTATATCAAAGGCCAGTCCCTGTACGAAGGGTGGTTCAACCCGCAGGCCTCACCAGCTCGCTTAGAGCAATTTCGTGCCAGAGCACTACAGACAATTGCAGCAGCTATGGTGCAGTTACACAATTACCGCTTCCATACAAGCGGGTCGCTGCGTTTCAGGCCCGATGGGAAGCCATACGAATTCCAGAGCGCCAAAGTCGTTGATTTCATGGAAATGGCCGCTAGGCCTTTAGACGATCCTAGCACGGACATCTTGTTTGCGCAGAAGGGCCCTTTCAAAGATCCCATGGACTTTCTTCTATTCAATATAAATCGCCGGGACTCGATGTACGGTGACAGTGCTCGCGTACAAGGTCTCCACGAATCTCTTCGCTTGTTTACCCAATGGACGTTGGAGCGGGTACCTAATGACCCATGCCCCTTTGTTCTTGGTCACCCAGACTTCGATCTCCAGAACATCCTTGTCAAAGAAGACGGCACCTTATGCGGTATTCTCGACTGGGATGGTGTTGGCGCAGTGCCTCATACAGTCGGATGCCTGAAGTATCCGCTCTGGCTGACACGCGATTGGGAACCGTCGAATTACAATTACGATGCCGCCACAGGTGTTAGGAAGTCCAAGTCAGGGCGTTGGGAGAATTCCCCAATTGAGAATGAGTGCTATCGAGCGATGTATGCCCAATTTATCGAAGCAGAATTGTCTCATTGGGAGATAGATAAGTCGGCCGCGAAGATAACGCGCTTGTCACTTTTGGCAGGTGTTCTGGAATCTGCTGACGCTATACCGGACTTTCTCTGCGAAACGATCCAGAATTTATACGGTAAGATAGGGGAAGCTCTAGGAGACGAGCCATATGAGCTGGATGGTGGTTTTGGGACCCGGGTGGAGATCAGTAACAGCAAGGAAGAAGAGGAGGAGGAAGAAGAGGAAGAAGAAGAAGAAGAGGAAGAAGAGGAAGAAGAGGAAGAAGAAGAAGGGGAGGAATGGCAGGACGCAGCAGAAGAGCAAGCAGAGGCTGGCACTGAGCCCACTGAGCTTGGGTCAGTTCTTAGCAGCCCGGCAGAAGAGACACGCCAACAGCTCGATTGTCAGAAGTGCAGGGCCGTTCAGATTCTTGAGTCTTCGAAGATTGAGGACGGAACACCCCTACTCAATTCTAATCGTAGTCCAATCCATACTATGGGGATCCCTCAGCATCTATCCATTAGGGCCGAAGTTATACCAACTTCGGAGGTGGGAGATGTCAAAGGAGAAAGTCCTGAGCGGACCCTGCAGACTTTTGACACGCTTAAAGGTAGAGGCACCAAGCTGCTCTCATGGATGGCTCAAAAGCTCCGAGAGGCTGCCGAGGCTTTCTATGTCAACGCAGACGGTCATGCAAGGATCGAACAGCGAAGAAGTAAGACGGGCCAATGTGATCTCGCACAGGCCAAAGTGATAGACGACTCCAAGGTGGAACCTACGCCTATGGATTTTGAGTCCAAGCTTGAACATTCCGAGGACTGCCCTAGGAACAAGAAGCCCATGCGCCCCTCCACACCAGAGAGCCTGGACGACTCACCCACAGCAAGCTCGGGCAATGTATGGGCTCGAATTGGGCGTATGGTGCAGAATTGGGGCGTACCATCTGCAATGATTGAGGACCACGAAGCAGACATCGCCGAACTGATAGTTCAAACAATGAAGAAACAACAAGACAGAGCAGAAATATCACGAAAAGCTGACGCGTTGAGAGCCACGAATGCCGTCTATGAAACGAATAGATACGCTGGTTTTCGGGTAGCAGAGTTAGCAGGGGATCAAATCAATGAGACGGTCACGAGGAAACTCGAAGAGACGCCGGGAATCAAACCACCGCTGGCAGAAGCTCATTTTATCAGGGAGTTCAAAGCTCTGGACACGGAACTAGCAAGGTTCGATCCTGCAATCATTGCAGCCAAGAAGTCTGAGGACCACAAACCTGTGGTTCACCAGATGAATTCTAATTCATCGAGTCTTGGAGCAGAACAGCTGAACAAACCTACCACCTTTGAAGGCGGCAACGCATTCCCACCAGACAAACTGTGTTCATATGAACTTAGGAGAGTTCCCAAGAAATGCTATTGGGAGGGCCATAGGTCCAGGAATGCTTCGGTCTCCAGGAGTGAGACACAAGCGTTGAGTACTCCCTCTGGGCAGATGAGAAGTGGAGATTGTGGATTAAGATCCTCCGGACCGCTAAAAGATGAGCACGGTGATGAAACTTTGTTTAGTGAGAGCACCAGCGATGGAGGTGTAGCTTTGGACTCGAAGCAACCTTTTGGCGGGGACATGGTAACAGATGATTTCCAAGGCACGAACGAGAATGAGCCTGGCCGAGAAGAGATCGGCTATTATCATGAACGGTCCTTTACCAAGGATAAGAACAATGCGCTGTCATCCGACGAAGAGTACGCGTATGTCGACAACGGCGGTTTCAATATGAACGATATCTGCGTTGGCCTGGGGGAAGACACGCTTGACGACGAGCGGTTCGATCGTCTAAAAATGGGTTTTGCGCATGTCCTCGAGAGCACCTTAGGACTGATATAGAAGGACTACATTAGCGGGGTTATGGGAGGAAGTTGGGCCTATATTTCCTGGGGTACGAAGTGTCCAATCATGGGATCTGCTGTTGATATATGGTTTATTATGATTTTACACTAGGCGTTCATTTCCATCTTAATGAAACGAACAGTGAGTGCTTCCCACTTTGCCTAAGAAACTATCCTCAAATAGAGGAGAATTCCGCGTTCATTGGCGTACACTTGCATCCGTTGATATTGAAAGGCAGGTCTAGGTGCCTCCGAATATAGGCTTCACATCCCAAGGTATGAAATGTGCCTCTCAGATGCAAGTAATGCTGATCTTTACAAACGTTGGAATTTAACGGTCAGTATAGAGAACGACAAACTAAGTCTTAATTTACGCTAATGATTTTAGTGTGCTAAGAGCTTAGCCCTATAAGCCTACCCCTAAAGGGGTGCCTAGACAACACCCGTTAATTAGGGGCTCTAAATTCCTTGTAAACTTCCCTAATAAGGGCTCTTCACCTAAAGGACCTGTTGAATAGCAATAGTCTAGGCCCTCTAGTACCCTAAAAGACACAGGTATGCTTTAGGCGCCCCATCTAAAGTTAGTCTCAAAAATCCAGACCTGCCCTGGGATGGAATCCTACCCCTGCACCTACTAAGCAAGCCGGCTTCAAGCTACTATCTAGCTCATTCTAGCAGCCAATCAGTTATGTTTTAGACTATTCCGCAAGCAGGATTCACGCCTAGGAGGTCTGGATCAAAAATTATATAATCTGCTAAGTAAGCTTTACGTTTGGTAGTGGGCCATATAAAATCGTGAATTACAATGAGAAGCCTTTAATATTTTAGAAAATTATTATTTAATAGACCACTATATATATCTATAGCCTATTTCCTAGGCGGGATATACCTTTTAATGTCGCTAAAGAAGCCTATAAGATCTATTTCTCTATTACTTTTATAGTTCTTCTGTATTTGCGCTATATCTGTTTTCTTCATAACTAGCTCAAAACGCGTTTTTTCAAAATCATTAATAACTTTTACAATTTGAAAATCTAGCTGCACCCGTTTGAATATGACTTTCTCTATATATATGCGCTCCTCCCTACTAAGTTTGTAAGGATTTTATAGTGGCGTTGTGGAGAAATCGTGGTCAGGGTAGATTCTTGTTATTTTAGTATACAGCGATGTTTGGGTATACGGCGCGCGCGTGCGCGCGCGCACTATGCGATACTAATAGTACTTAGTTTTATGCTGTAGATAAACGGATTTAGAGATACCTTTCTAAAAAAGCTTATTCCTGAAGCGCTGGAGGTAGTAGTGGTGGTAATTAATAGATAGTAAACCAAGCTGCTACTAAAATCCTAGGTCTTGACGAGTTTTTGACTCAGGCCCGCTGCGCGGATTTCCCTATTTCGGCCTAGATCCCCCCTAAAAGATAGGCTTGCCACCTATGGTCTAGGGGCCATTAGGGCCCGATAGGGCCCCCTAGCGATCTGCTAAGAAATCCGCGCAGCAGGGCCTGAGCTTCTGAGGCAATCTAAAGTTAGAGCTAGGGCTTTTACAGAAGCGGTTAGTGTAAATCAAGACTTAGATTGTCGTTCTCCGTACCTCGGTAGAATTGGTCTGAATCATAGGTCTAGCGGTGGAAGATGCCCCAATGCTTAAGTACATGGATCATAGCCGCCAATTAGTTAGATAGGATGTTGAGAATGAATCGTTTGATGCAAGGTTTGTTTGCAAAGGGGGAGAGCTTGTCACACACTGAGAACGATTTATCAGTCTCAGTGTCACTGTTGTGCCAAGACGCTAATCCCTAATAAGTTAGTGTTATCAAAGCCACCAGCTCCAACATCAACTCCAACATCAACTCCAAATGGCTTTAATGGTCAAATCAACATAGTATCATCAGGGACACCTGAGTTGACTCCTTAATAATCTCCCTCCACTACGCGTAGTTGCCAAAAGTCTGAGGCCTCGAGGCGAACGAAAAGCTAGGTAATTTGCCTTGTTTGCCTAATCATGCAGCATGACCTGGAGCCACGCCCCAAGATGCCTGGACGGCCAATGGGCACGTTCAGCATTCAGTCATGACAGACAACTCACTGGCTCTTGATGACGCCCTGCGTGGCAGTCCTGATAAGGTTTCAAGATGTCGCTTCCTCGATAATATCCGCAGCCGTTCTGGTGGTCGTATCCTAAGCCGACCGTATCCTTGGGACTCGAGTCTGACAGCTAGGCTTACTCGAGGCACGAGTAAACTAGCTGCTAGGCTCTTAAATCGCGGGCCCAGCTTCCAGGCTCCATACCTTCTCTCGTTCGTAAGAGCCTTTGTGAAACGTTCGTGGCGTGTTCGTACCCTTCAATTGCTTGCTGGTTCTTCACGGCTTCTTTGGTCAAAAGTGCTCGCATAGTGGCGCTTTCGCGGCTTGAAAGTTCCCCTGACAATGCTACACTACAAGGTCTGGGCATTCGATTGCCTATTCTAATCCACCTTGCTGTCGCGATCCAGAAGCGAGAGCTTACAGTGTGCTACGATGTCTTCATTAGGACGTCTTACGGCAGCCTTGGGCGTTGCCCATAACGAGAACACTTTAGCTTTAGCAAACATCAATTTCGACTTTTCGCTCTTTAGAGTGGACGCGCCCCCAGAATTTCGAGCTCTAGGGGCCAATTTATCGGCCAATCGGCGTCAGGAAGCAGAGACTGGAACACCCCATAGGACGGCCCGAAAATTGGGAGCGCTGTTTGAAGGAGTCTTACCTCACGTACCAGAGCTTGCTCGAGCCTATGGTCGACGGGTGTCGGAAATATCCTCTTGCAAGCAATTCAATCCAAGAGAAAATAGCGAAGGTGGGCCATTTGCAGCGCATATGGGAGCCGATGGAACAGCTATCTGGGCTGCTGCAACATCGGGGCCTGGTGCAATTCCCGTTCTCATGCTGGCGTGTATGCTAGCCCGGATATGGACAGCTCCGGAAGCTACTTCTCTTTGGGTTGAGATTGTGGCCTGTAGGCGGCGCGAGATCGAAATCAACTGCACTGGGGACGAAGCCAAAGATTACGTACTTCTGCAGGCGGCCCAGCAAGACTTAACAAGATCGAATTTGGCTAATTGGGATGCCAGCGCTCGCGCTTGGCTTCGGACGGCTGATGAGGCCAAACAGCTAGAGCAAACGCAGCTCATGCTCATAATTAACAACCTACATACACCAGTCAGTAACAATATGAGCGTGTACCATAGTGTCATCGAGAGCTCAAAAACCGCATTGGTCTTCATGGAAAGTATTTTAAAGGGCATGCCGCAGCGTGTACAAAGTGGGGCGCTTCTTCTTGGACTATCAGCTTGGCATCTCTACCCTGACATGGTAGTCCACGGATCCGTTACAAAAAAAATCCGACAGAAAGACCAACTAGTCCCTACTAGTACTATGGTTACATTAGGCCTCGAAAGTGTCGCAGGGGCTGATATGGGTGTCTATTGGTCACTTCCGCTTGCTCATCTACGCTTCTACGGTGATCCAGTCCAATCAACCCGATCTACTGGACGTGATGCGTCCCGCATTCCAGCCGAGCAACTGATTTATGTTGTGCTTGGCGTGATATTCTGCAATTGGGTTGAAACCTCTTCGTCGATCCATTTAGCGCTTCGGTGCCTTTCCAAAATCCATTGTTGCATTAAGCGAGCCGCTCAGGTAGAGGGTGCACGTGAAGCGGCCACAAGAGAAGCTGAGGGCATTCGGAAGCTTTTTGAAGATTGCGGCTGGCTTAACATTCTTTTGAGTAGCGCTGAATCTTTCGATAAGCTTCCTGAGCATGAAAAGGAAGTACCAAACAAACTTATGGCTACTGGATTCAGGCGCTTCGATGGGATGCTGGACAAAGAAAATCCTTTACCCCGATTTTTTGGCCTATTGAATGTACGCGAGATTTTCCCTTTGCTTAGAACAGACACGGTGGAGGAGCATATACGGATCCTCCGACGAGTTGCAGCCCAGCAAAAAGCGAGTCCAGCAGAAATGATTATAAGGTACAAAAGATATGGCAGCCGGGAGTTCACCAGGATTCAAGAACACACTGGTGCCCAGGAATACTATCTTAGTTCCAGGAAGGAGGAATTCTATGAATTTGCTTCAGCCCTGCCATACATTCGAGGATCTACTAAGGAAACTCATTCCGGAGAATGCAGTAGGATTGGAAAACACAAAAGATGGATAGCCATAGCATGGGCTGCTCATCCCATTTCTGGAAAGGCGGCCGAAGAGGAGTTCGGCAGAGTCGCAGAAAAGAAAACATTAGCGCCACTCAAAGAGGACGGGTATGGAATAAGAGCTACTGAAATACTCGCGACTGGCGAAGATTCTGTGCAAGAAGACCGTAATTCTTTCAAGCAGTACTACAGGGAGCACCCGAGGCGGAGCTTAAGAGAAGAGGAAGAAGAAAACATTCAGAGAGACTACATTCGACACTACACGCTTGCTTGGGAAAGAGATTACGGCCAAGAAGATATCTACTTAAGGGATGGTCCTTGGGGTACTGGAAGTCAGTCGCTTAACTTTATCTACGGCGATGAAAACTCGGCCGCCCTCTATAGGGTCTCGTCGATTGTGCCACTGGATTACGTCAAAAATGAGATTGAGATAGGTGAAGACTCGGCCGCTCTCCATAGGGTCTCGTCGATTGTGCCACTGGATTACGTCAAAAATGAGATTGAGATAGATGAACTGGAAAACCTTTTGGACCAGGACGCCCTGAACGTAGGTCAGCTGATAAAGCACATTGAGCGTTACCACCAGGCCCCCTATGAAAATCTTGGCTCCTCTCTCAAAGCATTCGCATCGTTCATAAATGTCTATCGATTTCTCCCGGAGGCCACAATCGCCCTCAAGATTGCAAACAGGCCATTGCATGAAGCTTCATGGGCTCGCCATGCTGCTGCGAGAGAGGTAGCACACGTGTCGCTCGGAAACGCCGTTACCATAGTGAACAAGAAGAAACAAGCTCCGCAGAAAGATGCATGGTCTCGGGATCTAAGCCTTGCGGAGACATTCGCGTGCATCGCTATGTTTGAATCCGGCACGTACGATCTGCATCCGTCTGCTCTCGAGCATGTCTTCGCCATGTCTTCGGGCAACTCTTTGTTCGTAGCTGCGCCATTGTTAAACGATCCCAGCCAATGTTACCACTCCCGCGTGGTTTTGAGGGTGGTAGGCAACATAGGAAGAGCTGGCATAGCAATGCTTATTGCTCCGCAAGATCCGCGCACTCGCAAGCTTGAAGCAGATACCTGGGAATTGATCAGCCACGCCCCTTTTGATGGTAAGATCGAAGACTCGTTTCAGAACACATCACTTCATCTATCATTTACTCAGTATACTATGCCGGTGAATACGGGATACTATGGCGGGCAAGACATAGAAGCGTTTTCCCTCGAATCACTAATCTCCGTCTATGATCGGGACAAGTGGGTTGCTGATCTTGATGTACTTATGATGCTCAAAAGCACGCTCTTCCAACGCCACACATACACGAAAGTATGCGATCATCGCCACGACCAGAAACCAAACTTCGATCTCATTTCGATCGACAATTGGGAAGAGTTGCTCGACAGGGAAGAGGTCCTCACTGTTGTTCGCGCATATCGTAATCCAATGGCCCGCCTCGCAACGGCAGTAGTTAGTGTACGTCAAGGCCGTCCGACCATAATTCTCCCAGATGATTTTTGCTTCGCATGTGATGTGAGTGAGCCGCGCCATAAGGCTACAACCTATATTACCTAAATCGACCCTACACTCGACGACATCACTACAAAAAAGCAGCTGTACCGCAAAGGACACCATTGGACAACCTTGGGAACACGCCAGACAAGGCCTGGGAAACCTCAAGAGGACTTATATTCGATGGAGGATACCGGACATGAGATTAGCACCCAGCGTGGATTCCACGGGTAGGGATCGGTGTTATGCATTGGTGGAAAAGATAATAAGACCGTCTGGGCGCCCGCAGCTTTGTCTTCCCATGCCATAAACCCGTCTTTCCCACTTTCTCTCTTGCGTTTCCTTTTGAAACAGGCAGGCGAGAAGTGAAGCTAGCGATGCCATTCGCAGGCAGATCGGCACTTAATGGTTGATACGTTTCTGCAAGAGAATAACAGAACACTTTCAATATATAGCGTAGTCGAACATTCACAGCGTTCACATTTATTGTACACATCTGCTCCGAACGCCGCACACAGAGTCCGTCCACCTTTGCTCTACCCAACCCATCGACCATCACGCACCACTTCTAAAAACCTGGCTGCCCCCATTCCTAATCTGCACCGTTTCTCTCCTTTGCAACACCACCAACGCCCTATTCAGCGCCTGCTCACTCCACCCCCTCCCCTCCACCAACTCCCTCCTCAACGTCGCCAAACTCGTACTCCACCCGACCGGCAACCGTCTCCTCAACTCCTCCTCCACCTTCCCCGCCTCCTCCATCACCTCCCTACTGCCCTGCCCCTCCCCTTGCGTTACGGCATCCATCGTCGAAGCAAGGAACAACCTTATAGCTTCATCGACGTGCGATTCGAGCGCAATGGGAGAGAGGGAGAGTTTGGCGAGAGATTCCGTGATGCGGACTATGGCTTCGAGTTGGCGGACGGTGATGGGGATCGAGGAGCGGGCTGAAGAGGCGATTTCGGCGGAATGGACTTGTCGGCGGATGGAGACGAAGTGGGAAGAGAGCTTTTCGCCGGCTTCGGGGAGAGCCGGGGGCGCAGCGTCTGCGGAGTCTGTTAGTGTGTGTCATAGGAGTCTCGCAGGGGGTAATGCTGTATCATACGATTTGCAGTAGCTGATGTATCTCTTCATCTTCTCTACCGGTATCTCTGCTTCTGTTTGTTCTTCCATTCCTCGTCCGCCCATTTGTATGCCCATTACATGGCGTGCTATGCGCTCATCTCTGCCTTTCTCGTGTTCGTCTCGGACAATGAATATCATATCGAAACGGGAGAGAATGGTGGTTTGGAAATCAATGTTTTCTCCCGGCGTTTTGAGATCATCGTATCGACCGAAGATGGGATTTGCTGCCGCAAGTACTGATGTCCTTGCGTTCAAGATGGTAGTGATCCCAGCTTTGGCTATAGAGATGGTCTGCTGCTCCATAGCTTCGTGAATGGCCACTCGATCTTCATCTCGCATTTTGTCGAACTCATCTATACACACTACACCGCCATCTGCAAGTACCATAGCACCTCCTTCGAGATAGAATTCACGTGTATTGGTGTCCCGTTGTACTGAGGCTGTCAGACCAGCTGCTGAAGACCCTTTGCCTGAAGTATAGATTGCAATTGGCGCGACTTTCTCCACGAATTTGAGGAGCTGAGACTTTGCTGTTCCGGGATCACCGAGAAGTAGCACATTTATGTCACCTCGGAGCTTCATGCCATCGGGTAAAATCTTCTTTGACCCACCAAGCAAGAGACAAGCAATAGCTTTTTTAATATCTTTGTTACCGTAGATGGACGGTGCAATGCAGTTTACGAATGTCTCGTATAGATCCGGCCTTCTACTCATTTCTAGGAATTCTTGTTCCTCCTCTTCCGAGAAGATAGCATTACCCTTGGCCGTATGGTCGACATCCGTTGAAATACCAACAGCTCGAAGATATGGCGTTCGAATCGCAACTGCTGAGTTCCCGGACCCCTTGGACTCCTTGTTCTGATAGATGGAGAACACGCCCATAACTGTACATCTTGAGCCCGGTACTACACGGTTTGTAAGGTAACGGTCTGCTGAAATCTTGATATGTCTTGGTAATTCCCCCACCGGAACTTGATCTGGCGCCTCTTGTAGTTTCAATATTTGTTGATCGATGAATTGACACTTCTCATGGACCACGAAGTACGGGTCCAGTGGACATTTTTCCGTTGGGTCTCCTTGGGTTCGCTTTCTCGAACACGTTCGAGGTAGCGTAACTCCAGATATACCCCCGCTTACAGCCAGTGTTTCTGAATGCTGGCAATTTCGGCATTGTATGTGTAGTGCCGTTGACTTCGAAGAGAGTGTGGAGGCGCCAATGACAATACCAGGTATCCGGACGAGGTGGGAGATGTTGGTCGCATCGAGGTCGCGTATGGATATCTGCGAGACGGAGGAGTGGAGGAGAAGTTGGTGTTCAGGTAACTGTAGGGAGCTGGCTTTCTGAGAGGGGAAGACGATTCGATGGGTGCATTCCTTGAGAGCCGCCTCGAACTACGGCCAATTAGCTCATCGGGGTACACATGGCGCAACTGAACGTACGAGAGGGATAATATCTGCAGGCTCGGTCGATAGCTTATGCGCGAGCTCTTCATTGTAGGAGATCAGGTGAGCAACGTCGACGTCGCAGTAGTATTGTTTGACAAGGACATTTTCTCGAAGTTGATCTCTGTAGGACATTCAATAAGAGCTCTTGCAATTTTCTATAACTCATACCTGTAGATGAAGGCATTATCCAGCCGGAATTCTAGGACGAACTCCCGTAGGTAAGCTTGTACTTGACTTCTGGAGTCCTCGCTGGCATCTGGGTCAGGTGCAAGGACGCTGCGAGAGTAGACTGATCGTTGATCCATGGCCTCAACACAATATGGGGGAACAGTACGAGATTGATCGATTAATTGATGGGTACGGTCTTTGTGGGATGTTTGAAGGGCTGCCGCGTTGTGACGCGTTCCTAGAGTATATACGCGTGACCGCGTAAAGTGGCTCGCTAAAGCCGAGGTTTTTCCGGTATCCACCCTCTGTTGCACTGATGACGTCCCGTATCTTATTCGTAGTCAGCTGGGTAGATAGCTGATGTAGCAGGCAGCCCACCACTTAGAATCCACCCTCTTCCACCCCCACGACTGCTACCTAATAGGCCCTTTCTCCGCATAGACATGTCAGCACTGCCTTACCTACATGCCTACCAAAGCTTAGCGCACTTCGCTTTACCCGTGCTCACAGTAGTTGCCATCATTTAAGCCATCTGGAATTCTTCAGCTATAGTCAACATCTTCAAATACAGATCCTTATTAGGTATTACGCGTGAAGGATATATAACTATTCCATATACGACTTAATCTAGGCTCACTCATCCGCTATATCCGATATGCCCGCTCTAGCGCCCTGGCTTAGTCTATGAATGGCGTCAGCAGCAATTTTTCCCCCATCTCCCCCCAGAGAGTCAGTGCCCCAGGAGCTTAAGCCCGTGACTCCTCCCGTTGTCACTCCTCTCCTATATGGCTAGGCAACTGACGAATCATTATGCTACAGAAATTTGTGGGACCTTGCAGCCTCACAGCTAAGTGACAAAGATAAAGCTTGCATCAACTTCAGCTCCACTGCTAAATTGGACGAGCTGCTTGCAGCTGTAGATGATAAAAAGTGCGAGTGTCAAGAAAAGCAGTGGACCGTGGAAAGAGGTCGTGAAAGAAATGCTATCGTGCTTCGGGATGTATTCACGAAGATCGCGACTTGGGTCGAGAAATTTGTGGCCTGTGGCGACTGTGCGGTGCAATATGACCCCGGACATGCTGCATTGCCATGGGCTGCTGTGAGGTTTTTGCTTAAGGTAGAGTTCTATTCGATAATATATGAAGAGGCCAGCGTTTCTAATGTTACTGGTCGTAGGTCTCTGTCTCAGACGTGCAGCAGTATGCGATTGTCCTCGAAGGTCTTGAGACGGTCTCCAATTTGATCACGCGGTACGAAATAATGCAAAAGTTGTATCTGGAGGAAGAGACTCAAACAAAAGACCTCCTCCAATCGTCCATTGTGGCCCTCTATAACAAGATCCTGATTTTCCTTTGTAAAGCCCACCGGCATTACTCCAGGAGCACTGCAAGTATGTGTTTCAGATATTTGGTCATTAGCGGACGCCATTCTTATTTCCCGGCCTGTGAGGATGTCACCATCGACATAGTGGAGTGCTTGTTTTCCAAGCCTTCTCCAGACGCACTCGATCAGTCAGAGAATGCTGTCATTACGTTTTCAACCGTATATCGAAGCTGACCAGCCTTAGAACGACTAGTGAAGAACGTTTTCGCTTTCCAGGATAAGTTTCAAGCAATTTTAGAAGGAATCAGTCACCAAGATAAGAAGAATCAGGATTACGCTTCGCTCGTAGAAGCAGAAATAGCATACAAAAGAACGGAACGGCCAGGCGTCGTATCTGCAGACGATACCGTCAGGTATGATGACTTGAAAAAGCATTTGAGCGAGATGCAACAACCCATCAGTCGCATCGAGGAGCAATTGCGAGATATACAAGACGGTTTGGATGGTACTGAACGCCTTAAGATCCTTCAGTGGCTATCATCCGTACCGTACAAGAAGCATCATGCACAGACTCGCAAAGATATCTTGAGTGGCACAGGGACCTGGCTCCTCCAAGAGCAGCAGCTCTTAGATTGGCAGGTGTCAAGCGCATCCTCGATAATGTGGCTTCACGGTGCACCAGGCAGCGGCAAAAGCAAATTGGTGTAAGTCTTTTACGGTAAACAAGATAGGACTGGCCCTAGAGTAATGGTCTATAGTTCTATACTGATTGACCGATTCATTGATGATTTCGAAGCGGACAGAAACCCTAATCCAATTTACTTCTACTGCCAACGCAACAGTGCGGAGCCAGAGCGATCGGATCCGGAAGCCATCCTTCGAAGCCTTGTTAGGCAAATGTCATGTCTGCGGCCAGGAGACGCTCTCTTACAACCTGTGCGTGAGTCATATGATGCAAGGAAGAAGGAAGGTTTTGCTGCTGGGTCGCTGGACAGCCATGAATGCACAGCCTTGATCCTCAAAATGACCAAGGATCGCCTGATGACAACTATTGTCATTGATGCTCTCGATGAGTGTGACC
This sequence comes from Cladonia rangiferina, assembly GCA_023065455.1. Classification (NCBI taxonomy): domain Eukaryota; kingdom Fungi; phylum Ascomycota; class Lecanoromycetes; order Lecanorales; family Cladoniaceae; genus Cladonia; species Cladonia rangiferina. The sequence goes on from JAJREH010000030.1 coordinate 149,977, forward strand.
CCGAGAAGCGTGATGTGCTGTTAGAGGCTCTTTCGAGCATTGTCACAGACTCGACAGGCCTTGTAAAGCTATTCATTTCAAGCCGAGACGACCGAGACATCGTCCTACACCTTGGCGAGTTCCCTAACCTCAAGATCCAGGCCAGCCACAACCAGAGCGACATTACAAGATATGTGAATAGCGAAGTGAGCAAGGTGATCCACTCCAGAAAGTGGCTATCTGGCAAGGTCGATGAAAAGTTGGAACAGAAGATCAAATTAGCGTTAATTGAAAAGGCGCAAGGAATGTCAGTATGCCTTCCCAACCATGACTCTGTTGCTTTCTCTGAACATGGACTACTCCCTTCATGCTTTTGGGTTTCGAAGAAATTTATACTGATGTGCTCCAAGGTTCCGATGGGTGACCATGCAGCTCGAATTTCTTTGCAGCCTGAAGTTACCGTCATTGGTCAAACAACGGCTCGGCATGCTTCCTCCGAATCTCCAAAAAATTTACGAGGAAACTTATTCACAAAAGCTCCAGTCGTATCAAGAAGAAGAGAGGCAGATTGTAAAAATTGCCTTTCGATTCTTGTTATGCGCCCAAGGAAAGATAAGCACCGGTGGCTTGCTCAAAGCTCTATCCGTTCTCGACCCAGAAAATCCACCCCTATCTCCAGATCTGTTTCTCCATTTATGCTTCAATTTCATCGATGTCGATTCCCAATTGAATGTGTTTCGATTCGCTCATTTGTCGGTAAGAGAATACCTTGAGTCAAAAAGTGATTATGAATGGACCAGCAATCATGCGCTTGCTGCAGAATGCTGCGTAAGACTTTTGTCTTCAGACGAGATCGTCAACAGAGATGGATGCGTTGGCCATATTGCTACGGATGAAAATACTGATCTGACCTTCTGGATGGATACTGCTCGGAGACTTACCGACTTTCACGAATACGCATGCATTCACTGGGCCTTCCATCTGGCTGAGAGCGGTAATTTCCGCCTTACCTCCCCATTGAAAGATCTATCGTATGCTTTCATGATGGATCACCAACAAGCCACGTCCGATGCCTATTGGGTATGGAACAGGGACGCCTACTGGTGCTGCCTTAATATGTGGTATGACGAATTTATGGGGTTGAGGGATGAGCTTCGCTGGGCAATAAGTTCTTATGCCGCAGCGGACTATCTATTCGCAGCTTGTGTGTGGGGCTTTGAAGATATATTGAAGATACGTATTCGCGCCGCCCTAAATCCCATCAATGGCCAAGTCATCCACGATAGCGGCAGAGCTTTAGGCCTCGCAGCCAAATTCGGAAAATATACAGCCGTTCGCTTACTCCTTGAGCATGGTGCTGATCCGAAGTGGTCAAGCCTGGGAAGGACTTCATTGACTGAGTCACTTATTGGGGAATCGCCAGAACTCTTCCAAGTCATGTTTCCAGACTATCGCGCCGTTTACGAGGGTAAAACACCTTTGGCTTGGGCAGTAGAGAACCGCGATCTAGAGATGACGAGGATGCTCTTGAAAAATGGAGCTTGTGTTGATGGCACGAAGAATCGGTCCAAGAAAGATGCTGAGCTCGAGGACAAGCCATTAGCAACTGCCGTCGGCAGGGGAGCGATAGGAATTGCCCGAGTCCTCCTGGAATATGGCGCAAATCCTAACGAGGGGCGACTATTACAGCAAGCGATTCAGACTGGGAGATCAGACATAGCATGGCTCCTACTGGAGAACGGCGCCGATCCTAACGAATTTCATAATTGGTGGGGAAGTCCGGTGTGGTTTGCAGCTGGTAAAGGAGATCTGAAGATATTGGTGATGCTCTTCTGTTGGGGTGCTCGTGCGCCTACTGAGTGTAGGGACAGCTGCTTCAAGAGACAGCCATTAACTTTAGTGCGGGAGTGTTTGAATGCGGATGTTGTGCAGCTCTTGCAAGAACACGGGTGTACCTTCGAACATGAACTTGGATTTGAGGATCAGGAGAAGGGTTTAGACCCTCTACATCTTGGCTGGACGCAGTTCCGAGAAAGCATGTGCCTAATCGGCTTTGGGAGGCGGCGACCTTTTAGACTCCCCAGCTCCCCGGTTTCCTGGTGGAAGATGGATGGTAAGCATGGTCGAGGTGGGCATCGTGCTAAGCTCCGACTTACGAACTCCAACTACTCAAGCTCCTTGGATTATTGGAAATAATTTGACTGTTTTGCTTGAAACTGAATCTATGTATTGACGAAGCCTACAACTTCTTGAGCTTGTCATGATCACGATAAGCGATATGAATTCATGGTAACAATAATACGAGCTCCGTTAGTGTTAGAAGGGACATGATCCAAAACAGGACTTTTCTTAAGCATAGGAATTGTAAAGAGCGAATCTTCCGGTTGGTAGCAATGTACAACCGAAGAACTCATGGTTGTTTGAGAGAAAACTCGTTGTCAAAGCCCAAAGCGTGAAGTTGCGTGTGAATGGAAAGCGGAAACATGTTGGTTCCAAGACGCACACGTTCGATGTTGCTCATGTACGTGAGTGGTTGTTCCGTGTCGGAAATGTACATAGAGAAGCAATCTTGAACGAAGTATCACAATCGATCTTCAGAACATAACATAGCACTTGAGGAAATAATTGGAAGACGTCCTGGAGTGTCAAGTACAAAATGGAAGATACCACTGATCGCTTTTTGGGGGTTATCATTTCAAGAGGGAAAAGTTGAGATATCGAATAGTTGACGAGTGTTAGAGGGAATTATCGCGTTGAGATAGTTTGGGGATTCGATTTGCCATGGGTAACGGTGAGGAACAGTGTCCATCAGCAGTGTGGTTGAGGGGTAAAGATGTAAAAAGACGCAGAACATAAAGAAAAGAGCACTCGATGGGAGGGTTCATGTCAGAGTTGGTACACTTGTCTACTAGAATATTGCAGGCCTACCTTATGCGATTGGGTAGGGCAACTTAATGTACAGAGTCCTGCATTCTCAACCCATGTTCCGTCGCCACCAAGAGATCATAATCTCCACACACAGTTTCCATGTCAGCTCACGACCCTGGTGCCCCTTGTTAAGCGGTTTACAGAGCCAGGTTCTACCTTCTCGCCCAATTCCTCTTTCCTCGCTAACCCAGTCTTCAAATCTCCAACCAAAGGATTCACTGAACCCGCGAGAGTCTCAGTTCCGGGTGTGGTGATAGACGCAGCGAGCACCCTCTTATTGCACTCTTGGGCAATTGGTATAAACTCCAGTAATTCAATGTGGCACGACTTGCAATCTTTGAATGGATGGCATGCGTCATCTGGATAACGGTTGCAACAGACGGCGAGATCTCTGTGCTTTGCCCGCAAAAATTTAGTAGCTAGCTATGCAAGATGTCTGTTGATCTGGGTGAAAGGATCGGGGAAGGGGAAAATTTACCACGAAATTGGAAGAGTTTGGCACGGGCTGGCACACTTCGTGCTCCTAAATCAGCCACAAAAAGATTATCACGATTCTAATCATTTTTGCGGGTGTATACATCCTCGCCAGAAGAGCATATGCAGGTTGGAGGACAAACAGAACAGCAATCACACATATAAATCTTGGGCAGAGTGATGTGCAGATGGCGATGCGATGTCGGGTCGAGATTCGTTCCAGACGCTAAGCTGAACTCTGATAACAGACAGGCAATGCACGGTCATACATCCTGCCTCGAGCTAGGCATGATGCGAACATAAAGTTGATGTCTGCTGTCATACATTTATCCGAATTATCATCTACGAATGATGATACTGATTCCTTGAGGACACAAAATTGTAACGTCCTAGAGGAAACTGTAGACGGTCATATAAGCACTATACTAGGCATATAGTAATTTTACTTCCACGGCCGTCAGATTCGTATCACATGCTGGGAGATGAGGCCGTAACTTAATGAACGGTATCGGAGATCTTCCAGCCTTATGAGCCGCGCTAGTACTAGTAGGGTATTTTGATACGGTGAGAGTGTTATTGTGTACCCTTGTTATCTCTCTGTGCTGTATGTCTTACGGGAGACCTGCATCACATGCTCGTCTTGATCTCCTCGCGAGCTCCTGCCTGCACTCCCCAAAGATATATAACCCACGCTTGACTCCTTCCTCGTTCCGGAACATCTTCATCCGTCGTCATTTCTTCAACCCTACGCAAACACGATTCTTCGTCAGCATGAAGCCGCCCATAGAACGCGTTACCGACAAGCTTGAGGCCCCAGCTCTTGACAACCGGTCATACAGAGTCATCAGACTAACCAACAAGCTCGAAGCTCTCCTCGTTCACGATCCAGATACCGACAAAGCTGGCGCTGCTGTGAATGTCAATGTCGGTAGCTTCAGTGATAATGATGACATGCCAGGGATGGCCCATGCTGTGGAGCATCTTCTCTTCATGGGTACAAAAAAGGTAACTACCACCTGTCCAGCGCATGATTTTGTCTAATGTCTCCCAGTATCCAAGAGAGAACGCCTACAATGAATACCTTACAGCGCATTCTGGTTACTCGAATGCCTATACCGCAGCCACGGAAACAAACTACTACTTCGAAGTTGCAGCATCAGCAGAACCAGGTTCAGACGCCACCACCAACGGCGTTCCATCCTCTCCTCTCTATGGCGCACTCGACCGCTTCGCACAATTCTTCATAGCGCCACTCTTCCTCTCCTCTACCCTGGACCGAGAGCTCAAAGCTGTTGACTCCGAGAATAAGAAGAACCTTCAAAGTGATAATTGGCGACTTTCCCAATTGGACAAGTCTTTGTCTAGCCCAAAACACCCTTATCACCACTTCTCCACAGGCAACTTGCAGACATTAAGAGATGAGCCAAGGAAGAGAGGCGTTGATGTGCGGAAAGAGTTTATCAAATTTCACGATGAACATTATTCTGCGAATCTGATGAAGCTGGTCGTTCTGGGCAAGGATTCGTTGGATGACATGGAAAATTGGGTTGGAGAACTCTTCGCTGGTGCTCACAACAAGAACCTGCCTCAAAAGAGATGGGATGGATTGTCTCCTTTGACAAAAAATGAACTTATGACTCAAATATTTGCCAAGCCCGTCATGGATCAAAGACTGTTGGACGTACACTTTCCCTTTCAAGATGAGGAACACATGTACGAAACACAGCCTAGCCGCTATATTAGTCACTTAATTGGGCACGAGGGACCTGGAAGCATCCTCGCATACATTAAGGCAAAGGGTTGGGGGAATGAATTATCAGCTGGACCCATGACCGTGTGTCCCGGATCCGCCTTCTTCACAGTCTCCATCAAACTGACCGAAGAGGGGTTGAGAGTTTACGAAGAAGTGGTAAAAGTTTTGTTTCAATACATCTCGCTAATCAAAGAAGTCCCGCCGCAGAAGTGGATATTTGATGAAATCAAGGGTATGGCAGAAGTGGACTTCAAATTTGAGGAGAAAGAATCCGCCAGCAATTTTGTCCGATCAATGTGCAGCACTATGCAGAAGCCTTTACCACGAGAATGGCTTCTCAGCGCCACGGATCTCCTACGGAAATGGGATCCCGATGCTATCGCTACTGCGTTAAAATACTTGAGAGCGGACAACTATCGACTTACTATCGTTAGTCAGACATATCCTGGAGAGTGGGACCAGAAGGAGAAGTGGTATGGTACGGAGTACAAAGTACAGCCGGTTGATCCTGAGTTTGCTGCGGCAGTCAAACAAGCGGAAGAGACAACATCAAACAATAGACTACCAGATCTACATCTACCACACAGAAACGAGTTCATACCTTCCAAGCTTACTGTAGAAAAGAAGGAGACTGAAGAACCACTGAAAGCTCCAAAACTCATCCGCAATGACGAGACCGTCCGTACCTGGTGGAAAAAGGATGACCGCTTCTGGGTACCAAAAGCAAACGTCTTCGTCACGCTCAGGAACTATTTGGCTTCGTCGGTCCCCGCTAATAATGTGAAGACGAGAATGTACTGTGCCCTTGTCAAGGACGCTCTGGTTGAGTACTCATATGACGCTGAAATTGCCGGACTCGAATACGAACTTGGCGAATATTACGTGGGCATGGGCATTGACATCAGCGGTTACAGCGAGAAGATATCGGTCCTGTTAGAGAAAGTTCTGGTCACAATGCGTGATCTCGAAGTAAAGCCGGATAGGTTCAAGATCGTGAAAGAAAGATTGGTTCGCGGATATCGAAATCACGATTTCCAGCAGCCGTACCATCAAGTTGGCGAATACTCTAATTGGCTAGTATCAGACAAAGGGTGGATCAACGAGCAATACCTGGCTGAGGTCACTCAGCTCACAGCAGAAGACATATCGTGTTTCTACCCTCAACTTCTTCGTCAAGTGCATCTGGAAGTCCTCTGCCACGGCAATATGTACAAAGAGGACGCTCTAAGGTTGACCAATCTCGTTGAGTCAACACTCAAGCCTCGAGTACTGCCTCAAGCCCAGTGGTCCGTGTCCCGAAGCCTCCTACTGCCACCAGGGAGCGATTACACCTTTAGAAGAACGCTGGGCGACCCAGCAAATGTTAACCACTGCATCGAATATTACATATATATCGGCAGCGGCGTGGACAGAGATCTAAGGGCGAAAATCTTATTGCTTGGTCAGATGACGGACGAAGCAGGTTTTGATCAATTAAGAACAAAAGAGCAGCTTGGTTACATTGTTTTCACAGGTCCAAAATCTGCAGCCACAACGATCGGTTATCGAGTAATTATCCAGTCAGAGAAGCCAACTGAATATCTAGAGGAGAGAATCAACGCATTCTTGGCAATGTTTAGCAGATCTCTAGAAGCAATGTCCCAAGAGGAGTTCGATAGCCACAAAAAGAGCATTATCAATAAGCGTCTAGAAAAGCTCAAGAACCTTGATCAAGAGAGTAATCGTTTATGGAGCCACATCAGTAATGAATACCTCGACTTCCTGCAAAGAGAACACGACGTCGCATATATCAAGCCCTTAAAGAAGTCAGAGATGGTCGAGTTCTTCAATCACTACATTCATCCTACCTCACCATCTCGTGCCAAATTATCGGTACATATGATTGCACAATCATCACCTAAGAATGTTGCCGGTAATATTTCGCCCGCCGAACAGAAGGAGAAGATCATCAGTATGCTTGGGAAGTACCTTACCGCCATGGGCGTCAATGCGGATATGGATAGTCTCAGCAATTGTTTCGACGCAGTTGATATAGCTGGGGGAGATCAAGCGGGTATCATTGAGGCCGTTGCTACTTATCTGGTTGAAGACGCGCAGGTGCCGGAAGATGACGCGAACGCCATCCTTGAGCAGGGCCAGCAACTACTAGGCACCATCCTGCCAAGTCTCGGCATCGAAGTGAAACAATCTGTTGATGGCATAGACGGGGGAGAGAACTTCCCCGAAGCCCCACCTGTTAAGAAGACAACATTCATCGAGAACGTCCGTGATTACAAATCGAGCTTGGAAACGACTCCTGGAAGAAGACCAGTTTGTGATCTCAGTGAGTTCGAGGACACCGAGCCGAAGCTGTAGAGGGTGAAATATTCCTAAAATCTGGGTTGGCGGCCGTCTGTGTTGGTTGGCTATTCTGTTATATGCGTCATTCTTCATTTAGAAATGCAGTTCCGAGAGATAATCGGCTCGGGCCAAGGTGTGGTGGCGTTCTCTTGCATATAGAAGGCGGCCATCTGCAGGCAAAAGTCTCCATATCTCTTCGATCCGGCTCGATTCTGCTTTGACAGAGAGGCGTGCAATTGCACAGATAATTTTACTTATTCAAGGTGCCTCAAGCGTTGCGCGTCTACTGACAGCCGAATACTCGGCTACGTTCTGTGCAATGGTAGGCGTCTAGCGGGGTTACGTGCCATTCATCATCCACTCCCAAGCCTTGTCCTGTTCAAAACACTTTTCATGTTCCATCCATTATCAACTGCCCGACCACCGCGTCGTAGCTACTAAGCATTGTCGTCCTAATTACCCGCCGGCTAATGTCTTCAAGATTAGTAATAAGTACGTCATTATTGAAAGGTCGTCTCTTAAACTGATAGTACCTCTAGACTCTTCCTTCCTAATACCTCGAAAGAACAATTTAGTAAGAAAAAGATCTTAGTGGTCAGCTACTGTTGACCGATTGCTAGGAACATCTCTTTCGGTCGGACTTTGGATACAAAAATTCGCCCGTGACTGATTCCGAAGCCTGGAATATCTCACCATACTTGAAATTGATCAATATTCTCACCTGTAATTGCTCACGAACCGGTGGCAATATGGAAGCTAGAAAGCCGAAAGTTGCCTTTGCTGGACTCGGAGCAATGGGTTATGGCATGGCCACAAATCTCCTCAAGTGCGGTTTTCAGGTAACCGGTTACGATGTTTACCAGCCAGCAATGGACAGATTCGTCGCGGAGGGAGGCAAATCTGCAAGCACACCGAGCAAAGCGGCGGAAGATGTGGAGTTCTTTATCTGCATGGTAGTAAACGCTGAGCAGGCCGGCAATGTCCTATTCGATACGCACACTGGAGCATGCCACACACTTCCCAAAGAGGCTACCATTTTAATGTGCTCGACCGTAGCACCCGCCGACATTGAGGGCTTCAAAAAGGGTTTAGAGCGCGGAGGAAGGACAGATCTCCGATTAATTGATTGCCCCGTCTCTGGAGGCGCGGGTCGAGCAGCCAATGGCACACTGTCAATATTTGCCGCCGGCGAAGAAGCCGACCTTGCCCATGCCAACCAGATCCTTGGGTGCATGAGTAGTAAACTATATGAGATTCCAGGTGGTCTTGGCGGAGGATCAAAAGCAAAGCTCATCCACCAAATCTTTGCCGGCGTTAACATTGCTATGGCTTCGGAGGCTATGGGTCTCGCTGCTGCTGCGGGATTGAATACTCAAGAAGCCTTTGATTACCTGAAGAATGGTAATGGCAATAGTTGGATGTTTAGCAATCGAGTACCGCATATGCTTGATCCCACTCTACCACCGTATTCTGCCATCAACATCATTGCTAAGGACGTTGTAAGCTTGGAATCTTCTTTGAGCTATTGCCCATCATAGCTAACCGTTCAGGGCATTATCACAACCACGGCTCGAGATCATATGTTTCCTTTACCCATGCTTTCGGTGGCTGAGCAGCTCTACACGACTGCCATCTCAGCAGGATGGGGGAAAGAAGATGACTGCGTGATGACTCGATTGTACCTGCCTAATAGACCCGATTTAGTCACGGAACAGGCGAAGTCACCAGAAACTTCTCAGTCAACGCAGTTACAATATGACGACATCAGATTTCTACTGATTGGAGTACATCTGGCGGTCATATCAGAAGCAATGTCTTTCTGTGAAAAGCTAGGAATTGATACAGATATCATGTTCGATATTGTCAGCAATGCTGCTGGATCAAGCGTAATGTTCGCGACCTCGTTCAAAGACATGCAGAAGGAGGACTGGTCACTCAGAGCGGTTCCTAATGCCAATCTAGTGAGATATCAACTTGTAAGCATGATGAGCACCGGGACCCAGCGTTCTGGATTACTAATCAAGATACAGTCAGAGTCTGTTAGCAAGGCCAATAGGATTCGGTACCCTGTATTTCTGTCATCGGCTGCTTTGCAAGAGTTCTACCGTCAACTACAGTGATAAACGCCGCCTGTAGATGAGGATAATTCTTAATGGATTTGGCTCGAAAGCGTTGCTTATCTCGAGAGATATCAACTTCTCTCAAGTTACCGTGGCGTTTGATCGTCTATTCGAGACGAAACTTTTGACAGATAAGCATAACAGATCTCTAGCGTCTCCGGTGACTAGGATTGACAGCGTACGCTTTGTGCCTCGCGCAACACTGAGGCAATCTTTCAAGGAAAGGCGCACACCTCGAGCAGTGTGCGAACTTGTCACTAAGCTCGGACGATATGATACGGCATATGCAATTTCTATCGGCAGGGCAGATATAGAGAGTCCGTCTTCTGAACTGAGCTGACAGCGATCTCAAGGTCAATTGGGGTAAGGACAACAAGCAGGGTAATGAGGAGCGAATACATGTGCTTAACGTGACTCGAATACGTCGAATCAGTCTTCTCTCGTATGAAGAAGGAGCTGTTTCAGAGCGGCACTGGAGGACTTTTTTGTACCACATCCAAAGCTGATGAAAGTCTCCAAGGTCAAAACAGGTGACGAATCCTGAAAGTGGCATTTCGTCCCATCTTTCAACCTTAGAGCAGCAAGAGGGAAGCCACATTGACAGCTGCTTTTAGCAACGCCTTAGCTAGTATCGACAGAAATTATACACACGTACATATCTCTCAAACTCATCCTATAGCTTTGCCTTCTCCCTCTTTCTCTCCACCTCCCACCTCCTCCTCGCCCTCCACCCCACCCACACCGTCCAAACCGCCGTAAAAACCACCACCACCGGATTCCCCCACATCCACCCCCACCCTCTCCTCCCCTCCACCTCCCTCATAACCCTCCCCACCTCCGCCCCCAAAGCCTCTTTATCCCCATCATTCCACACCACCTTCCCCCATTCCCCCCCCTCGCTCTCGTCCTCCCCACCTTCTCCCCCACCCCCATCTGACTTCCCACCCTATCCCTCGCTTCCCGCTCACTCAACGCCTTATCCCTGCTCCTCAACCGCCGCATCTGCACTTCCGGATCTGATACCGCTACCATAACCACAACACCGCAGAAAATATCTAAGCCGCTCTCATATAAGAGGGGGATGTCGAGCACGACGGCCCAGTAGCCGCGGATGTAGTAGTAGAGGATAGAACGAGCCATAGCGAGCCGGACGAGGGGATGTACGATTCCGTTTAAGATTTTCCGATCTCTCTTCCTTTCTTCGCTGTCGCCAAAGACTCTCCGGCCTAATACCGCGCGATTGATACGTTGGCCTTTTCCTTTGTCCTTCCATCTCCTATTAACTTCACTGCTGTCAGAGGGAGGGAGGAGCAGGTCCGGAGTTGTGGGCCCGAAGTGGGCGATGATGCGGCGGTAGCCCAGCGTGCCGGGTTCGACTACTTGGCGGGCGAGGAGGTCGGCGTCGATGAGGGGGAGGGAGTAGGGGGGTGGGAGAGGAGGTGGGAGACGGTTGATTTGCCGGTTGCGAGGGAGCCGGTAAGGCCGATGAGGAGCATTGTTTTTGGTGGGGGGGAGGGGAGGTGGTGTGATGTCGGAGTAGGGTGGTGAAGGAGGGTTGAAGTGGTTGGAGGGGTGGCGGGTAAGGAAGATGTTATGTGCTGTTCTACTGATATTTTATGGGCTGAGATGACCTATGTAAATGACTCCTTCCTAGATGATCAGGTATTTTACGAGGTGCTCTGAAGAAAATGCTCGCTGCTCTGGGATATCTCCGCTCTATGACCAATGCTGCCACCCTTTGCGCCGGATATGCTTTCAGCATAGGTTCCCACAATGTTAACATCAACGCCTAGGATAATTTGTCCAAAGGCAAACTCTTCTATACAAGCCAGCCTCGTCCACCAGCGCCAGGTTTTCTTCTCCATTTCATGCCAGTTCTTGAAGAGCATCCGCTTTCGCATAGCCATTCATGTGCTGAGTCTGCATTTCCTGGATGTATCCATTCGCTTGACCCGCGTCTGCATGCTCCGCCAACACTTTGGTGGAGACTTCTTGAGGGTTTTGCGTAGTATTGTTTGGTGTGGCTGCACCTGGGGTGGCAGCGACCACTGTCCCATTCTCATCCACGTATTGGAAGTTATACCTGGAGAGGAGATGCGGAATCGCCGAGAGCTGTGGTCCATATCTGGCAGTATTGTCGTACAGCTCAAATAAGGGCACTGCGAGCAGCTTCATGTTTTTGGGTACGCTGAGCACCTCTGTCACAAAGTCAGTAATCGATATGTCTACTGCGTAGCGAGAAGGATGACATACTACTACTAGGAAGCTTGATCAAGTACAATTTCTTGCACTCTCTCGGTCTCGTCACGTGCGCTGGTAGGTATGGGTACATGAAAGTCTCAAAGCTTGGTCGCCACCATTGTGCCAAGCAGTCCCCGACTTCCCACTCTTCATTTACTCCTTCACCAGAGAATTGCGTTCCGACAGGAGCAAGGCGTTCATTGAGGCGCTGTTTAAAACCTGGGATCTCGTCGTCTTCCGCGTGTAGGTAGTCGCCTGGTCTGTTTGACACGTTCAGGAGGCACGCTTAACGTGGAGCTTGGCTATGTTGAGACTTACAGCTTGAAGAATGCATTTGCAATCTGCAGCATCAGGATGTGTGGATGGTTGTGTTCGTGACATACGAGAATGCCCTCACAAGTGCGACGCATTCCATGCTGGTTGAAGTGCTGCTCAAGTCGCGTCAAGCGGGCGACGACAGATGGATCTTCCTCAGGCTGGGTCTCTTTGGTACCAAAAGTATAATTGCTCAATGGATACAAGGTGATTGTCTCGGGTTGATTGGCATTGAAATCTTTTGGAAAAAGGGGACTAGATGGGTAATGGTGATCAGTGAGGCTTGGGAAAAGGTTTCTATGTGGTTTCACTTACGGGTAAGAAGTCTGTAACGCGTTGCCCGTGACAGTTGACATTGCAAACTGTGGGGCAGAAATTGCCAGTTGTCCGGAAGACAGCTATAGTTCACTGGCCTGATGGCTATGGATGCGCGTTCACTGGGGGGAAAGGTATTGTCACCCTAGCTTGGGCGTACTCGCAATCCTAAGGTGTTTGGACCAAGACTTGAGGGTATGTGAGAATTAAAAAGAGCAAGCCATGGCTCATATGCTTCATCAAGGCATTCCAAAGGAAATGGGCGAGTCTTAGTATTCAATTGATCAGTCAAGCTGTGAGGCTGTCGCGGTTAGCAGAGCAACTTTAATAGACCGGCAAGTCGGGCACGGTGAAAGAAAAGACCGATCTTGACACAAACGGATATACCCTAGCCCTAAGGTATCTCTACCTAATGCTGGCTATTAATCTCCGAGCGTTCAATGTCGCCGCAGGCAGGCTCAAAACACCGCTTTTAGAAGGGACGAATCAATGGCAACTAACGAAGTCAGAACACTCAGCGCGTTACTGACCGACAAGACCGTTGGTAGTGCTAGCAATACTTTACAACCCGCGCGATTCATCGAGAGATTGTCATGCTTTTGTCTGAAGGAACCCCGAGCTTACGTAGGTATTTGTAAGACAAAGATGGAAAGGGCTCATTAATGTCGTTACACTTGCTTGCTTGCGCTTGTCTCGCTTCCTATTTCTTTCTCCTACGCCAATGCAGAAGACCTCGACTTCACTGAGCTTCCTGTACTGCCTGACTTCAACATACAACATAGCAAAAATTCGATCCGTTTCCATGTTATCATTGCTTCCAATTGCTATAACAGATCTTCCTTCCTTTCTGCCGTCGGGCCATTCTGAGGGTCCCAATGACAGTGTAGCGTTTAGGAGCTTCGATGTCGACAAGTCCTCAATTCCGTGGTCGAGGCTTGGTTGCATGCCCTACACGCTGTCAATTTCAGATCCAGCCACACTGAGTTAGGCTGCGCATCTTTTAAAGCGGGACAAAGACTAGACATGTACCGGGCAGTCCAGTCCAGGGTCCAACTCGCACCGGATTGGATCTCGCGTCCTTTGTACGAGAACAAAGGCTGGCAATAAACATGAGTTTCCGAAACCCACATCGGACCATGAGCTTAATTACGATAATTTCAATCTCGATGGATGAGGAGGACCAACATTCTGAGATCTCCGAAGGTCCTTCTAGAGGCTTCAAACCTCTTCATGGGTCAGAATGCGACCAACGAGTCCCTGGGAGGTCCTCCACCAAGGGTGATTTCAAATTACGTGAGCGTTCCATATTCGATAGCTCCCACATTCAAGGAATTGAGACGCCAACAGCATCAGTATGCAATCAACAACTTCTTGGGAGTTTACCTGTTCATCTCAACTTACGAGGACCCAATTTTCCAATATCGGACGTCTCCATCATGACAGGAGGCGCCACGCCATTCTCGGCGATTGATAAACTAGGAGAAGGAGAGGACCACCGTCGTGATACCTTGAATCTTCTAGGTACATGGACGGCAGAGGGCGAGCAGGTTTTTCATTTCCGGCCATCGGCTGCGTGCAACGCTGACTATATACAGGCCATCACCCGTCCTTTTCACTATATCATGTCTCTAGTGGGCAAGAACTTCCGTTCGCAGCTTCTTTCTGCATTCAATGTTTGGCTTCAGGTGGACGAAAAGTCGTACAATGTCATCGACAAGGTGATTGGAATGCTTCATAACGCTTCTCTTCTGTGAGTCTGTCAAATGTGCCCACAACAGATGCTGACTTTTTGCAGTATTGACGATATCCAAGACGGATCAGGTCTCCGCCGTGGCTCGCCTGCTGCTCATCGGGTGTTTGGTGACGCACAAACAATTAATTCTGCAAACTACGTGTACTTTCTCGCTCAAAAGGAGCTTCTTCAATTAAAATATCCTTGGGAGGCTTTCCAGATCTTTAACGATGAGCTACTGAACCTGCACCGCGGCCAGGGCATGGAGCTCTTCTGGCGAGATACTCTGACTGTGCCCACAGTGGAGCAGTATCTTCAAATGATATCGAATAAAACCGGTGGATTGTTCAGATTGGCAGTTCGATTGATGCAGAGTGTCAACCCCTCGGACCACGACATTTTACCCCTAACGGAACTGCTTGGGCTGATCTTCCAAATTCGCGATGACTATCGTAATCTATGCTCTGACGAGGTGTGTGACATATTTTGGTTCTAATATCACATTCACTGACGCTCGCCCGAAGATGGCATCTACAAAAGGGTTCTGCGAGGACCTAACGGAAGGCAAATTTTCGTTGCCTGTAATCCATTCCATACGAAGCTCGACGACCAGTAACAATGAACTGCTCAATATTCTCAAACTTCGCACCTCTGATCAGAACCTGAAATCCTACGCACTGGACTACATACTGTCACAGACCAAGAGTCTAGACTACACAAAGGACGTCCTGATCCAGCTCCACCAGCAAGCGCGGACGGCGCTAGCCCAGATTCCAGGAAAGAATGGGGTCATGGAGGCCATAGTAGCGAAATTAATGCTGGATTAATTGTTCGGCTGGCCATTTGTTCGAGATTGCAAGCGTACAACCATTGTCAAGGTGGTTTTAGTTGGACAGTATACGGCCTTTTGTAGCCATCAACCGCATATATTGAGGAGCCATGCAAGAATCCAGATCCTGAACGGCTTTGTACGCAATGAACAAGCTGCCGAATGATGACCACCACAAAGTCAAGGCGTAGTACGGCTCTCTGGCTCAACTTTGGTCAGCGTGCGAGGCTCAGACAGTTTAGTAATCGTAAATCAAGAGCATCCTCATCTTCGGATATCTAGAATACAGAGTAGAAGCATAAGCATGTACATGCTAGTGACATACGGTACCACTTCTGGTATCTACGGCACTGCTCCACTCCCGCCAATCAGGATTCAGTAAGATGCTAGATATGAATTGGCTAAAGAAGGTTCGCCTCATAAGAGACACTCGCCGGCTGCAGAGTATCTGGGTATTGCTCGCCGAAAGTGGTCCAATCGTAGGTACTCGTGTTGGGCGACTGGGATGGGCAGTGATCAGGCTGTTACGAACAGGACCCTTTACGAACAGGACTGTCCAGGACTCACTGGAATACTGCAACAAAGCACCTCCTTAGCTAAGTCGTACTTACCTCCTCGTTGGACCCATCCCTGCTAGGGCTGACAACGCCAAGCCGTTCACTTGGAGACGCCACAGGGCTGTGGGGCCAATACGGCAGCGTAAATGGACCAGTGGGCCAACCCATGCGGGAAAAATCAAAAACTAAAAACCATCAACCAAAAACTATTAACACCACTAAATTACCTCTACCATCACTATTCTACTAATATAGCTAGCTATTACGTATATCTATATATAAAAAAATATAGGCCTAAGCTTATAGTATATAGCGATAGTAAATATATTAATATTATATATTAATAAGAAACGCTTTTTTTTAGAACTAGTTTTATATAATCTAGGATTTAAACCTAGAACCTTATTAATATAAAGTGATTAAAAAATATAGTAAATAATTAAATCTCTATTACTAAGCTATAGCTAAATTTAATTAAAATTTATAATATTAAAATAATATTTAAATTATTACCCTTATTATAAAATCCTAAATAAATAAATTATAGAAACTTATTAACGTTAATAATAAGAGGTAAATATTAAATAAATAGTATATAGTAAAATAGTTACTAAAATAATTTAAAAAATAAAGAGAAAAATAAAGAACTTTATTCTACTAAATAATACTTTAAAGGGGAGTATTATAGAGTTAAAATATTATTAAGACTAAAGTACTTTTAATAAAAAGAGTGCTATAATAATAATAATATATAAATAAAGTAGATTAATATAAATATATAATCTTATTAATAAGATATAATAATAGGACTAAAATAAAAATAAAAAAAATATTATAAAGATAAGAAGATAATAATAGTATATATTTCTCTAAAAAATTTAATAAGAATAATAATAAGCTAGCTATTAAAGCTATATATTAATAAATAAATTACTTTAGAAAAAAGATAGCTTATATTCTAAAGCTTTAATATTAGAATTATATAATAAATATATTAATATATCGCGCGCTAAGTAACTAATATTTATAGTAAAAAGTTAATATATAATATTTACGTTTTTTTAAGTAATCTTTTAATTACTATTATTACTATAACTTTCATAATAAGTAAGTTTATATTTAATAAAATATATTATATAAATATTAATTATATTATAATCTCTATAGATAGCCTTAATATAATTATTAATAATAATTTAATATATAATCTACTTTACCTATTAATTAGTTTTATTTATATTTATAAAATAGCTTCTTTAATCACTATTTTTCAAGTCTTTTATATAGTTAAATATATATTAATTATTTCTTTATTAGTTCCTCGCTTACTTTCCTAAATATTATAATATTTATTAAATCTCTAGAGGAATATATATTATTACTTTTACTAAATATATTAATATTATATTATTTAAATCTTTTAATAGTATAAGCTATCCTTAAAAGTTAGTAGCGCTATATATTTAAATAATTATCTATTAAATATATAGATTAGAGTTATAATATCTAATCTAAAATAAATAACTAATTATAATTATAAGACCTATATCTACTATTTAAAAGTATAATAAATTAATTTTAATATAGCTTATCTTAAAGCTATTTTTAAATACTATTATAGTAAAAAGAATTAATCTTTTAAAGCTTATAAATATTATACTTAAAAGTATAAGTCTTATAAATATTTTTTAAGTAAGTCTTATATATTACCCTTAATATAATAAGGCTTATTTACTTATTTTTTTTAGACACTATTTTTAGAGCTGCTTAATAATTAATTAAGTTAATAACTAAATAACTATCTCTAGTTACTAGGAATTAATAAGGAACCTATATATTAACTACAATATATAGAAATATACTTATTAATTTATTAATTTATTTCCTAGTATACATAATACCTTTCTTTTAGAAGAAAAGGGCGCGTATTACCATTATTCCTATTAAAAATACTTTAATAGAATTAGGAAATATTAAGACTATAAATAACTCTCTAACTTCTAATAATATTTTAAAATTAAAACCTACTTTATAGTAGGATAGTTTATTTATTAAAAATAATTATATTTCTTTAAATACTTCTATTATAGTTATTAGAGCTAGTCCTTTATAATTCTTTAAAACTCTTCTTATTTTATTTTAGAATAACGTACTTCACTTAAGATTTATTTTATAAATAATAAAAAAATAAGATTAAAGCTTAATTAAGTTTAATTCCTAACTCTATATATAATATATTATATAGTGGGGGCTAGCCTTATAGAGTATTAAATTATCTTTTAATTCTAGTATATTAAGGCTTTTATTCTAATATTACTATAAACATAATCAAAAAGGGGGTAGAGAATATTAGAATATATATAGATTTATTTAAATATTTAGTTAGTTTAATATTAAATTTAGAACATATTAAACATCTTATAACTAGTAGATTGATTTATATAAAGTTTTTATTAAAACTATCGTTCTACTTATTATCCTAATATAATAATTTAATACTATTATTATTAAATATAAAGATTTTACTATATAACTTTACTTTATTTTCTTTATAGCCTTCTCCATAACCTTGCCTAAAAGTTATGAAATACTAATATATAAACTTATACGTAGACGCTTAAATATATAATATAAGATTTATTCTTTATATTATAGGACTTTATATAAAACCAGTCTATATATTTACTACCTAATATATATCTTATTTAAATAGAATAGTCCTTATAAGAACTTCTATAAAGTAAATAAGTATACGCTTAATAAGGGTTAAAATTATAAATTCTTTTTTTAAAAATTAAAAGCCTTCTATTAATAGATAAAACTCCTATTTAAGACCTCACTTTTTTTATTAAATCTATTTTAAGTTTATATAAAGTAAGGAAGCTTTTTTTAAATATTTTAAGTATAATAGTTTAGCGAGTAATATATAAATATATATTAATAGTTTTTAATATTCCTAAAGTTTTTTCAAACCTTTAATAAATTATTATAAGTTTTTATTATAATTAGTAGTGATAAGGAAGAAGGTTAAATTACTTAATCTTTTTAAAGTAAGTCTATAGCCTATATTTATATAAATTAAGCTAATATCTTTTAAATCTCTTAAATAACTTTTTTATTAAGATAATTATAAAGAAAATCTAATTATAATTTATAATATTACTTAATAAGTAATTAGCTAAAATAAAGTTAATTTTAAAGCTAATAAACATTATATTCTTTACTTCTTATTTTTTACTTATAATTACTATTCATCTTCTATTCTATTAAGCTTTAGCGTTATTATATTTACTACTATTAATATATCGCCTTATTACTATTAAATTAAGTTAATATATACTTATAATTATACTTAAATATATATTATTAAGACACTACGCGAGTAAGGGATTAAATATAAGTAATATACTTTTAAGAGATAGCTATAAGTATAGAGGCTTAAATAACTTTATTATATAAATAATATCTTAAATAATAAGGCTAAGGCTTATATTCTTTTACTATTCTATTAAAACTAGATAATAGATAAAGAGATTTAGATATTATTATAAATACGAAATATTATATTAAGCTCCTATATACTTAAACACTTTTATTAGAAATATAATTTAAAATAATAATAAGCTTTATAAGATTAAGAGATTTAAGATTAAGAATTATAAAAAAGAATTAAAATAGTTATAATTAATAGTATCGCTATAAATTTTAGTTATTAAAATCTCTATATATATCTTTAATAGTATACTTAAGAAGTTGATGGGTAAATATATATAATAAACCGCGTAATATATACTATAAAAAGTATTAACCCTTAGAGAGTTGCCTTATAAAATATATAAATAAATAAATATAAGATATAGTAGCGTTCTCTAGATCTTAATTATATATAATTAATTAATAGCTATTCTAAGCTAAATTAATTTAATATTTAAATTTATATCTATATTAACGCTTACTTTTAATATATTATTTAAATTTATATAGGAGTCTCTATATATATTAATATTAATATAGATAGATAATATCTTAATATTATAAAGAAAATTAATATAATACTACTTAAAATATAATTAGATTAAGAGTTAGAGATAAGTATTATAGCGGATATATATTAGAATATATAAATAGCTTTAAGAGATTAAATAGATCTAGATAGAAAGTCTAAGTCTATACCTTTTTAAGATTATTATATCTTTAGTAAAAGTATAGCTAATTAGAAAATTAAGACTTAATAAGCTCAACTTTAAAATAGATATCTTATTTAATAACTAGATTTCTTTAAAAGAATATTATAAGAAGGAAGTTATAAGTTAAATAAATAATCTTATAAAATTATCTTCCTAATAATCTATATACCCATTCTATAGGATAAGATCTTTAAGTTTTAAGAGAATTAGAATACTTATAAAATTCGCTTATAAAGGAATTATCTATATATTCTTACTAGTAAACTATAGTTTCTATATTAAAATCCTTAAGTTTAAAGTAATAAATAATAAGATCTTAAACCTAATTAGAATATCTATAAATATATTTTAAATTAGTTTCTATATAATATTAATAAATACCTATTATTAGTAACTCTAGAGTTCTACTAGATAAAAATAAAAGATTTTAGATTTAATTTAAATATTTTATTAACTTTAGCTATTAAAGCTAATAATACTTTAATATATATTATTATTTACTAAATACTACTTTAAGAAATTTATATTTATTTCACAGCTAATAATATTAACTCTATATTAAAAACTTCTAAAAAATCTTATAATAGCTATACATAAATATTTATAATAAAAATAAAAAAAGTTAAATAAACTAGTAAGAAAGAAAAAGAAGAAATAAAGTAATTATAGTATCTCTTTAATAATAAATTTATAAAGTAGTAGAAGGTATATAAAGAAAAAAATAATATATAAATCTTATTATCTTATTTAAGAGACTTTTAATTACTTCTAACTCTATTTATAAATAAGATACTATAATAATTATATTATATATATTTATTAAATAAGTATACTAAATATTATAAGTGAGGTACTATATTAATTATATTATATATATTTATTAAATAAGTATATTAAATATTATAAGCGAGATATTATAATAATTATATTATACTTATTCATTTAATAAATATATTAGATAGAGAGATAAAACGCTCCTTATCTATCTATTAATAAAATCTTAGTATTATATAAACTACTTAAGGGTAATCAACGCTTAATTTTAATTATATTAAGATATACTAATCTAGTTTCCTAGACTAAAATCCTAGTATAATAACTACTTATTCTAAAATATATTAACTATTATTTACTAATCCTATTATATCGTTAATTATATTATTTAATAGTCTTATTATATTGTTAATAGTATAATATACTTATATATACCCTATTTCTACCTATTCTTATTATTCTCTTAATTTTACTAACTATCTTCTTTATAATAAATTCTATATATAAAGACTCTATAAGTTAAAGAGCTACTAATATTTACCTATCTCTATAAAAAACTTAGTTAGGATAGTAATTAAATACCTTTTAATCCCTATAATACTTATAATTATTTACTAATAAGGGATTAATACCTATTATATCTTTATATAGTCTATTAGGAAAGTCCATTACTTAATATTATTAACTTAACTTTAAATACTCTTATAACTATCCTATAATCTTATTATATAGTTTTAATATTAATAAGTTCTATCTCTATTTAATCCTCTAGTATCCTAATTAAATAAAAGATTAAATAGAAAATACCCACAATTAAATAAAAGACCCTTATATTCTTAGAATTTTATAAACTATAGATTTAAAGAGTTTAAGAGACTATTAAAGAATATAATTAATAAAAAGCTTATTATAAAACCTAAATATAAAATTAAATAAAACTATATACCAGTATTAATATAATTATAAATTAATTTAATATTAAAGATTATAAGTTAAGCGGAATAAAAGTTAAAGTCTTTACTATAAATATAAATATTACTAAGTTTTACTATATCCTATTTACTCTAGGGAATTATAAACTAAAGTATATAAATTTATATAATTATATAGCTAGTAAGTTTACTTAATATTATCTAATACTCTTATTAACTATTTCTTAACTAGTAAGGTTCTTTATATTTTAAATTATAAGCTAGACTAATATTATAAGTAAAAGTACTTTATTAAGATCCTAGAAAATATAAAATTAATATTAAAAAAATATACACGTCGCTCTAACGTAATATATATATAGATCGCTTAAAATATAAAGAATAAACTAAAAAAGAAGTCTTCTAAAATATTTTATCTTACCTTTATAGATAATTATTAAATAGTTATTAATATCTATAAAAGCCTAATTAAAAGAGATAATATAAAGTAGATATATTTAATAGCTAATATTCTTTATATAGACCTTAAAGAGGAATTAGGGGACTTTAAAGATAAATTAAATATTAAAAAAAAAGCCACAACCTTAATCTTTATAAAAGAATGTAAATCTTAGAAAATCTCTACTCCTAAAGCTAGATATAAATATTAAATAAAGGATAAGACTTTACTAAAGAGTAAACTCTTACTAAAAATTAAAAAGGAACCCGTATCTATAAGTAAGTAATTAATTATTAAATAAAAAGAAATAATATCTTTAATTAAAAAAAAGAAGATAATAAAATACTATAATAATATCTTTATTAAAAAAGATAAATTTTTTAATAATAAAGAATACCTAGGCAGCTAATTACCTAAAAAAGATATTAATAATAAAGTATATAATTATACTAGACTTATATATAAAAAGTAACTTACTATCTTAAGTCTTATTATTAATAAAAGAACTTCTAACAGAGCTAAAACCTACTTAATTATTAAAGATATAAATTTAAAAACGGCCTATTTTATCTTTAGGATATATATTATCTACGAAATTTATTTAAAACTATAATTCCCTAAGACTATTAGTAAATAATACTTAAAAGGGATTAAAAATATACTTTCTAATCTAATAACTCTTAACTTTATATAATTAAATACTATTAATCTTATTTCTTTTATTTTAGCAATTTTAATAGTCCTAATTTAATATTTAAGCTTTATAAATTTTTCATCTTTATAAGACTTATAACTAACTCTTCTTTATTACTAGTAGTTTATACTTTTCTATTCTAAATAATTTTCTTTTCTTACTATAATTAATCTAATCCTTTAGAACAGCTTTTTATAAGATATTTATATTATTATTATTATTATATCGCCGTTACTAGAAACTAATTATTAGAAAAAAAGATATCTTAGTAAAGATTATTAATCTAATTAATATATATTAATACTAGTAACTATATATTACTCCTAGCAATATTAAGCTATAGTTATTCTAATTAATTCAAATTATTACCTACTAAATACTTTAGTAAATATATAGATATTAATAATTACTAATAATTTATAATTTCGCGTATAGCTATCGCCTATTTAAAAAAAAAAAAAAAAACCTAGAAATAGGAATACTATTAGCTATAGTTTTATACTAAATACTATAACACTATCTACGTATTATATAGTAGATCAGAAAAACATAAACTTTTTTTTTAATATAAAATATTTAGATATTAAAGGTTTTTATTATTTTTTTTCTACTATATAAAGAGTTAAATCTAGGGTTTTTAATATAACTTACTTAATATTTTATTTACTGTTACGGGCTGGGCCTGCGTTGCCTATCTGCTTGCCACGCTACCTACCCGGCGCTCGCTTAGCTGCATACCTACATAGATCCTTCGCACTCCATAGATCTTCCTTCCTTAGATTCAATATACTCGTTATTCAACACCCCTATGCTACCGCGCTAGGCCGGCCCCTAACATTATATTGAATCTCCATCGAGGCACGATGTAAACCTGCTGCCAGCGACACATAGACACCTCCCTATGATCAGCTCTAGGTGACACCGACTATGCTAGCAACACCGCATTTCCTCCGCCCTCGTCGGCCGGATCAGCGAGGCTAAACAAACGATCTGGAGCTCGTAGCCAGGCAGCGAGTTAAAACAAATGTCGTGGACCCTCTGTACCTACACTGTCTGCGAGACAGGGGCAAGGGCAGATCCACTGTACCTACACTGTCTGCGAGGCAGGGGCAAGGGCAGTGAAGAAGTGAGCCTGCTTGGAAGGCATAGGCATCAGCCTGATACGAATACCAGGACGCGTCCTGAAGAGGCATCGGCCTGATTCTGCATATCTACCCCCAAACCTGTCTTAGGACTCAACACCAAAAAACCCTGTTTTCAACACCTTGAGCACCTCGGCCTACGTCCCTCTGCTCACCAATCTGCGGTATACGCAACGGCAGGATGCCATTGCGGACCAACCAACCACCTAACCATCGATCTCACCTCACCACCAGATTCGACCGTCCTCCCGAATCGCCTCACCGATCCCTCGCGAAACCATTCCACTGAATCCTCACCGATGGTTTTTGACATAGTCAAGAAAGAGCATAGGTCTACACAAGCAAATTTGGGATATACACAAGCTGTCACCAAATTCTGCGGGCGCGATGTTCGGCTCCCCGCATCACTGCAGACTACCGTTGCTCAACAACCGACAAGAAAGAGCTTGGGTCTACACAAGGAAAATTCGGGATTTGCACAAGCCACCACCGATTTCTGCGGGCGCGTTGTTTCCCTCCCCGCTCAACCAACCCGACCGCGCTGCAGACCCGCACCGCTGCTCAACACACCGATAAATGGCAAAACTATGCCGGATCTAGCATAGTCAGGTTGCCAAGCCAGGTGGAACGCCACCATTTTTTATGCTTGCCTTTCGCTGCGCGAAAACCACATGCTTTTTTAACATTTTCAACTTTTCAACTTTTCGATTCTGCCAACCGACGGCATGCCATCTATCAACATTGACATATTCTTTCGACATCCTGACACCTGCCGTCGCTCACCATGGACGATCCGATGTACCGGGGGCACTGTTCACAAGTGATTTATGTGGTTGCCGTTGCCTACATTGCTGTCGCCAAATCCTGACTTTTGGGGGAGAAAAACCTTGGCGCTCCGCAGCTCCGCACCTGCTCCGATCCGCTCAACGCCGCCGACGTCACAGGGTATGGATGGATGGATGTTTGATGGATGAATGGCTATGGACGGGAGGATGGCTACTGGTCTGCAGGCATCAGGGTCGATGCCTCGTGGAGGAGGGGGGTAATGTTACGGGCTGGGCCTGCGTTGCCTATCTGCTTGCCACGCTACCTACCCGGCGCTCGCTTAGCTGCATACCTACATAGATCCTTCGCACTCCATAGATCTTCCTTCCTTAGATTCAATATACTCGTTATTCAACACCCCTATGCTACCGCGCTAGGCCGGCCCCTAACATTTACCACTATAATTATTACGCCATGCGGGCTTTATATAAGTTAATATATTAAAATCCATTATATAGATAATCTAACTTTTTAATAATAGAAAAATACTTCTATTTACTAAGCTTTAACTCTTAATTATAAGTATCTTCTTATAAATATTTAAACCTTTAAAGATTACTATTTAACTTATTATTTATACCTCTATATAAACTATATATATATAGAATATTTAATAGTAGGAAGATATATTTATTTATTAAACTTTAGCTCTTAATTATAAGTACTTCTTTATAAATATTTAAAACTTTAAAGGCTATTATTTAACTTATTATTTATACGTTTATATAGACTATATATAGAATATTTAATTACGTAAAGATACTTTTATTTATTAAGCTTTAACTCCTAGTTATAAGTACTTATTATTATATATTAAATATTTTAAAGATTATTACCACCCAGATTACTATAAAGACTATATATAAAATAAAATATTAAGAATCTAGAATTGGTACTTCTATTTATAAGATAATATCTATATAATTTATATACCATCTCATAGTTGGTGGTTGCGTGTTTTGGTTTTTGATTTTTGATTTTTCCTGTATGGGTTGGCCCACTGGTCCATTTACGCTGCCGTAGCCAAGTTTCTGCTTAGTCATCTTTGACCGCGGAACAGATACTACATTACGCTCAATTAAACCTTCAGCGCTGCTCACCCTCTTTATCTCTATCTTCGTAGACTGAAAATCCATTGCCAGCCTGTTATCAAAGTAAACCACAATGGCAACTGGACTCGAAGCCGTGGGGGCAGCAGCAACAATCATTAGCGTTGTTGGATTCTCAGCTCAAGTCTTCGATGGCTGCATCAAAGGATTCGTTCTACTCTCGACAGCACATAACCTAGGACGAGATGCGGAAATATTACGCTCCATGCTCGATTGGGAGCAATTCAGGCTCGAGCAGTGGGCAGAGATGGTGGGCTTGCAAGATCCAGCCAAAGCCGATATCCTCATGGATTGGAAACTCATCACTGAAACCCTGCAACACATAAAGCACCTGACTAGCGATAGCAATGCTTTAAGGGAGAAGTATCATCTTGTCTTGGTAGATAGAGCCCGGCCACTGGACCAGAAGTCGACTAATCAAGACCACGACCCAGCATCAATGAATCGCTTCAAAAGACTTTTCGGCCAATCTGAGAAGTTTCACTCGAGCGCTGCAGCAAAGGTCATACAATCAAAGAACAGTGCGACGAAGAAGCTTTGGTGGGCAGCAGTGGATAAGAATAACCTGCAAAGGCTTGTTGATGACATTTCCCGTTTCATTCAACGTTTGCACGATTTGCTTAACCTTTCAATCCAAGCACAAATGCAGAAGTCCATCGATCTTCTTCTACAGAAGGCAACAACGCAATACAGCAATGTACCGGATCTCGAAGTTTTACGGGAACTGGCTGCCCGGGCTCGCTGTGACCCTCCTGGCTATGACCGACCTGAAGATGGAGGGATCGCTGAGGAGGTCGAAAAGAGATTCAGACATTTACTATTCTCTTCGATCAATAAAGGCGACACCGATCAAGTGCAGAGTTTACTCGATAAAGGACTTAATGTCCACACGAACGATGTCATCGGTTGGCCGCCACTGGTTCGGGCGGCTGAACATGGCCAATTAGCTGTGGTCCAGCTTCTGCTCGACAGAGGAGCTGACCCAATGAAGGGAACTATAGGTGACAGAGTGCCGCTACATTTCGCCGCAGAAAATGGTCATGGGCCAGTTGTCCGGCTATTGCTTAATCAGCCAACAGTCGACCCAAACAAGAAAGATTTTCAAGGGCAAACAGCTTTGTTCAAGGCTGCTGGTAGAGGTCATCACGTAATTGTAAAGCTCTTATTAGAGCAGGAGGGTATCGAACCGGACAACGTGTCCAAGGACGGTTTTACGCCTCTCCTACAAGCAATATTCAAAGCGCACGAAGCAGTCATACGGCTGCTCCTTAACAGATCGGATGTCAACCCAAACCAATGTGATCTTTCGTACAAGCAAACACCATTATGGATGGCCGTCACTGCTGGGGAAGCGACTTTCAGGATGGTACTAGAGAGGAATGATGTTGAGGTCAATAGGCGAAGTCGCTGGGGAGAGACTCCATTGTATCGAGCAATCCAACGGGGCCGTCTTATCGAAGCTCGGATGCTATTGAACGCCGGCGCTGATATTAATCTAGCGAACGACAACGCCCAGACGCCCCTCTCGTGGGCAGCCGCTGAAGGCAGCGAGGAGTCCTTGGAGCTGCTACTACAACAACCCACAATAGCACTTGAGGTGACAGACGGATTAGGACGAACGCCACTCGCTCGTGCTGCTGAGAACGGTCACACGAAGGTGGTTCGGTTTTTGCTTGGCAAAGGGGCCAATATCGAGAGCGTTGATAATGACAGATGTTCTCCATTGTGTCTGGCTGCAGCGAACGGTCACAAGGTCGTTGTTAAACTTCTGCTTAGAAACAATGGGCATATCAACGTCCAAGATCGGAAAGGTAATACACCTCTCGCCTTGGCTACTGAAAACAATCACGACGCGGTTGTCCGCTTGTTGTTGGAGAATGGTGCCGATCCTGAGCTACCAGATGAGGATGAAGAGACACCGTTCGAAAAGGCGAGAGATCGGCATGTAGACCGCATCGTCGATATATTCAAGGAGATCAATCTTCATAGACGGTCTCTAGCCTCCAATATCACTACAGGCTCACTCCGGACCGCATAAACAATTTCTCATTGGTCACGTAAGTTCCAGCATTAGAATGGGAGACAAGTCGACTTGCTTTCGAGATAATGAAAGTCTTTGGTTGCAGCTTCCATGATTAGAATAATGCTCGCCCTTTCCTCAGAAAGCTTTTCTCAACGTCCGCGACCGACTTAGGGGATTGATCTCTGTTTAGGTTTGACCTGGTAGCATTCAGAGCACTTACATACATTGATCATATGAGCTTACACTATCCATTGTCCCACTCGAACAATAGCTTTTCAAGAGGAGAGCGATAGGAAGGCACAGGACTTTGGGTGTTCGATCCCTCCATTGTTTGATTTTGATTCAAAGACTAATAGCACCGTTACTAGCTCTTTCATTGCCTCATTCTTACGCTTCCGATATCGCGCAGCCTATCAAAATGCTCCCAGCTTTACCATCGTATGCATATCCAGCCAACGGACCACCGCCTAGGCCATCCAACCCGCCTGGTACTTCATTATTATCCAGCATGAGACAAAACCAACCATCAACTACCGATGAGGTGGATGTGCAGGTCTATCTGGACCTATGGCAACAGGTACTCGCCAACACCACGGAGCCACGTGATGAAGGCGATGAAGCTTTTGTCTCTGGCATAGTCACGCAGAGCGACTCGCGTCTCACTCTGCGAAACCATCTTCGGGCTCTTAAACTCTCCGGAGGTAATGGTGCCCAGCGCACCATGTTCTCGGCTCTACAGGCTGCGATCGACAAGCAGTCTTGGCCCTTAATCCCACATATCAGAGAAACTCATTTGGTGAAGTCAGAGAAGTTCCCTCATCAGCCAGATATCCTACTTGGTTGCAACGTCCGTAGCTACGCACTCGATCAGCGAATAGGGACCCTGAAGCTGCTTACATTGCGCGGTGTTGTGACTATAAGGATTTTAAGCGATTCTGTTGGCAGTATCGGCATTGACCCAAATATCAAACATGCATTGAATTGTATACCTAAGGGCGGTCAACAGAAGGTCATCCGTAAGGCATCGTTTGCTCGGCGCAAAGGAAATGGAAGCAACGCGTCACCATTTCTTGTCTTCGGTCTACTTTTTGGGAGCATGAGGGAAATGGGCTTCATATTTTGCAAAGATCCGGGAGAGCCTAGGAGTGGTCCCACTGGTCATGTTACGCTTACATACCCCCCAAGTATGATGGATGATGCATTAAGCCGAGAAGAATCTTCCAAAGGAAGCAAGAAATCGGAGGTTTCCGAAGCTTCTGCCACTTCAGACTTCGTCCAAGAACCAGCGACTGCAAAGCCATTTTGCTGCCCGTACTGCTCCAACGGCTACACGTCAATGAATGGTTTGACATCGCACTTTCTAACATCGCTCAAAGAGACACCTGATTCAGACAACAACCATCCCGAGGAAGAAATCAGTGATTTCATCCGAAATAGTCGCAAGAACATTCTTCAAAGTAGTCCCGTGCATTGAGTGGGAGCCGCGAGACCTAGGTTTCGCGAGACGGACGGCAAGCCAGTGAAGTCATAACCATAGAGGAGCATTGTGAAGTCGGGCGCTAGGCAACACAATTCAATCAATTGCACATTTTCGTGGATAAGCCCATGACACTTAATGGCTGCTTCGCTAGTCAATCTCTGCTTCATCATGTGTCCTGTCACACCTGTCTGGGCCACGAGCCTGGTCGCGGCTGCCCTTTTTCAAGCATTTGTCCACAGCAGTCACGATGCTCTAGAGTCATCTTATCAGCAAATCACCCCCAAACCCAGCCAAACAACATCCAGGTCCTCATTCAGATTCATGCACATCGCCCTCGAGTGTATCTTTATTGCAAAGAAGCTCCAAGAGTTCAATCCAAGCGACCCAATGCTTGTCGTACGAGTAACTCTATCATCGCGATGAATAACACGGTCCGAGACGACAAAATCATAATACAAACGATACATGCTTCTCAGACGGGTAACTCTATTATCGCTATGGATAACACGGTCATGGACTACGTACTCTCACTCAACATGCACCAGGTACGAAGCCAGCTCACTCTACGCTCGCTTCCCCGTAAAAGTCGGTCAGACTTAGACTCGCGCGCGATTCTGGCCGGCGACTACCAAAAAGACATTAACGACGGCTGGTGGCTCGACCCTGACCGCCACATGCTCCTAAAACACGCCAACGAAAACGCAGGTGTCACCCAAGAGACGCTGTCAGTTGTAGGCCGTCGACTCGGCTACATCATTCCGGTCGATGAACACTATGCGTACGTGTATCGAGTCGGCTTGTCAGGAAGCGAAGATCTCCCTTTACTCTTGCGGCCTGACCATGTGCATGTGGACAATTGCTTGGGCATGGATGTCGAGATTCAAGACATCCTGGCCGATACGGAAAACAATCATATCGGCGGGCCGCTGATACGCTCGGCCAGAACACTCTACTGCCGACCCCATGGTGGAAACGCACGTCTAGTGTTTGGCCTACAGTTCGAGGAAATGCATAAAATGGGTCTCATTTACTGTCAGCTAGGCCGAGATGTACAGGGCCCAGAGCTCCGCCTGTCTGGAGATGTGGGCCTATATCCAAGAATTTTTCTTGACTGGCCGGATGAGAACACCCACAGTGACGGTCAAAGTCTTTGGCGCCGTGGACCTGCCCAGGAAGAGTTTGAGAGCATACGGAGAGGTCGTCTTCAGTAAGCTTCGGCCTCGCTGTCCCCCTCTCGCAGTCTTGTTTTGGTGGAAAGGTGTGGGTGGTCTTGCTGGCGACAGTGAAGCATGGACTGTGGATGAGCTTCGGTACAGATTCTTGGGCATTGCGTTGTCGGCATTGTACGGCAAACATCTTTACCAGCGTATTATAAAGAAGGAGGCAGACTAATAAGGGCTTAGGAAGATGATGCAAGCTGTCTTTGAGCTCACACTTCTCTGCCGTTATAATGTCAGCATTATACACCCAACATTCCTAACATTGTATTATAAAGAAGAGGGTGGACTCTTATGGGTATGAAAAGATGATGCAAGCTCACTTTGAGCTTACACTCGCTCCACCATTACGACTCTACCGTTGCAGATATAGCTTGAGGATTTGGTGATGTGGGGAAGGGACATGATCTGGGAGTAGGCCAAAAGAGAAGACTCCCAACGAGCTCTCGCCCCACATGATCGCCATTACCATGCCAGCATTGGACAGTCTACTTATCTAGCGCTGTATGATACTACTTTTCAGCTAGCACCTCATCCAACACCTTCACATACTCGCTCACTTCCTCCTCTGCAAACAATATCAGCACTCGAATTTTCGCACTTACACAAAACCAAACTATAGATCAACTCACCAGTATTATAATGCACCAAACTGACCCTCACAACACCCTCATCCCCCAACCCCAACACCTCCTCCACAAGCCTCTTACTATAAAAATGGCCCCACCTACACCCAAAGTTACTCCTCCCCTCAATCTTCTCCACAATCTCCTTATTACCCCTACCCTTCACCGTAAAACTAATCACCGGCACTCTCAACTTCCTACTCCCCTCCTTCACACCCCAAACCGTTACATCCTCCCGTCCCCTCAAATACCCCAACAAAATCTCCTGCAACCTCTCCTCATGCTCAGCAACACCTTCCCAGAAGCTCTTCTTCTCCGGTCCGAAGTAATTGATTATAGACGGTATAGCGGCTACGAGCTCGTAGCTAGCGGATGCGAGACCCAGTTTTGTGGTTAGGGAGGTGCCGGTGTGGAAGTAGTGGCCTAGAGAGCCGAGGGTGCGTTGGGCGGGACGGGAGGCGTAGAGGATGGAGATGTGGGGGCCGTAGACCTGGGGTGATGAATAACATTATCAGCACTCTTGCAACCAATAGGAGAAAAGGGGGGAAGGCGAGAAAATTGGAAAGAGGTAGGGTGGAGGAACGTACTTTATACCAACTAAAACTATAAAAATCCACCCCCAACGCCTTCACATCCACCTCCCCATGCGGCGCATACGCCACCCCATCCACACACAACCTCGCCCCTTTGACCTTATGCACCTCCTCCGCTATCCCCCTAATATCATGAACAGAACCCAGCACATTACTCGCATGCGTGCACGTCACAAGCGCCGTCTTCTCATCGAGCAAGGGTCGGAGGTTTTCGGGCGTGAGGAGCGGGGAGGTGGGTGGTTGGGAGGTGGTGGTGGGGGAGGGCTTCCACCATTTTATGGTGTGGTTTTGGAGACGGGCGAGACGGAGCCAGGCGGAGATGTTGGCTTCGTGGTCGAGAGAGGAGAGGATGAGGGTGGAGGAGGGGGGAGGGAGAGGATGAGGGAGAGGTTGGAGAAGAGTTGGGTGGTGGAGGGGCCGATTACTGGAGGAGAGGAGGGGAGGGATGTTAGTGTATTGGATTGGATTGGATTGGTGGGTGGAGGAGGAAGAAGGAAGGGGGTTTGGGAGGCCCGTATGCGTACCGACTTCGTCAGGCTCTGCATTCATGAATGATGCCGCTGCTGCCAATCCTTTCTCGTGGATTTCGGTGGATTGCTTGGCGACATTGTAGGAGGCGCCGAGCTGGACATTTGTTTCTTCGAGGTAGGATTTTATACTACGAGGAAGAAAGGAAATGTATCAGCACAATTAAGAGACGCAGGCGCCTAAGTAGGAATCCAATGGGTTCAGCAAAGTCGTTGTGCGCGGTGGAAGGGTGCGGGCGTACGAGGAGGAGACGGTGCTGAGGACTTGGCTTCCGCCTGCGTTGTCGAAGTAAATTTGGTGGGATTGCTGGAGGGCCGGGAATTGGGCACGGGCTTTGGTGACGGAGAAGGGTTGGGTCATGGCTGCGTGGTGGAGGGGTGAGATGAGGGAGGAATTGAAACCCTAACCCTGAAGCTGGCTTGGTGGTAGGCGGAAATGTGGTACTACGAGTCAAGAAACCATATACCAAATGGACAACTAGACTCGCTGAGGGCTGAATTGTTCTTATGTATTCACTTGGTACGAAGTCTGCAGTATCGACCTTCCTGATTGGGATTTACACATTCATGATCCGTCATCTTGAGGCTTTTATGGGCGGGGAAGTAGTGCTGCGTTGGTTAGTCTCCTTGGTGGATAGAGTATGAGCACTTGAGCAACGATAGGTGCGGAAACCTTGAAGGTCAAATACCTTATTTTGGCGGGGTCCTCTCGCTGAAATGTGCAACTCTACTTCTACGATGAGCTAAATCATTAAGAGGAGCGCTGAATGGTAGGTGACTCGCCATATCAAGACCTATTGATATTGAAGCAAGCTTGATAGAACCCACTAGCCATATGTATCACTCAATATTCGCAACGGGCTTCCCAGATTACATACAGACAAGGTTCTCACCGAAACACAACTGATACCAAACGCCAAGCGTGGCATGAAAGGATCCCCTCTGCTAATGAAGCGCTTTGAAACATAATAATATACCGCTACCGTCTCAATATCTGGAACTCGTCTCGAATCTCTTAACACGATCCCTATACTCTGCCGAAACCCTCGGCGCGACTCTGTTGCTATCAATAACGACTTCCATATGATCAGTTCTTTGGATTCTGTTCGAGGGGAGGATGTGCTCTTCACTCTTATACTCGGCGACTGTCTCGATAGGGTAAGGATATTTGGGCCCCCTCTTCCCGCGGCCGTTCGATGAGTCAAACATGAAATCCATTCTGTAGCTCGGTCTGCTATTCTTAGCGAAGCTCGAACCGCTTTGTGTGGTGCCATCGCGACCTGTGAAATGTAGGAAGACGAGCCGGAGGGTAGCGACGTCGGCTGCAATGACGATGAGACATGATTCGATGCTACTGGCTGTCAGGATGATGCGCGCAGGAGATGGATGGTTTTGCTTGGCTGACTCACGATGTCCAAATCAGGAGGTTGCTCGTAGCATCTATTGTTCAGAAGAGTAAGTATTCATAGCTTTGCTTTTGTACTTGAGTGGCCCGCAAGAAACACTTACAGATCCAGTCTAAGTAATTGTTCAATTCTGGTAACCTGGTATTTTTGTATGTAGCGATGACACGAGCACTATGAAGAAAATCAGTGTCCCCCGATGATTAGAGCGCCAGCGTTCACTTACACTAAACCGATTCCAAGCACTATAGTCAATCCGAGTTTCTACTTCCGATTGATCTTCAATTTATATATGACAAAGGCAGGATAGAGTGCTAGGTAGAAGTCTGTGAATGCTGCGAGTGCTAGATCCTGTCAGGTATGGTCGGGCCGCTGAGACCGAGACTGATAGGCTTGCGTCCTTGTGCGATCGAAATGTTTGAGACCACCACAGGGTTCCAGCATCGAGCTGTCGGAGCAAGGAGCAGATTCCACAAAGCCGCTGTGGGTTTGCATTGTTGCCACACCAGAGCGACAACAACACAAAACCAAGCTATACAAGAACAACTCAAAGAGTACATGAAATATTTCTGGTACTTGGGCGGATTTAGAAGCCTCGTTCAAAGTAGCGTTACGGACAGCTTGGGAATGTTCAATGACATGATTCCGGGCACGAATGCTATCAAGGTCCACTTGATTGCCTTTGACGTCTCCTCCAGACCAAGGTAATAAGGATGCCTCCCGAAACCATCTTTAATGGCGGCTTCGGCGAAGCCTGAGAAGATCAGATTGGCAATCTAGACACTCTTGTATTATGGGTCCACCATTACAAAGCGAAGCGGGCTGGGGTATACCATTGTTATGGTCATCCAGAAGTCATCCCAACCCAAATTCCTTGTTACTCGTAGCCGGCCATAGAGGCGCAAGATCACAGTTACCAAGGCTATAGAGCTGAGAATCCCACCGATTATATCAATGGAAGGGCCTTTGCTGCTATCTCCCCAGCGGGCGCTGTGGGGGTTGCATGTTTCGGAGGTAACGATCGTGCGGTGAGCACAGTCGACCTGCATTGAGGTAAGGGTTGTATGTATGGGAAGCTTGGAGGTAGGTTGCGCATGGTAATAAGGTCTCCGCAGACACAGTAAGCCTTCGCCGCCCACATTCACTGCCGCAACCCAGTTGAGCATACGGTGGATCTAGAGACTAGATGATCCTTGATTGGCACGTGCTTATGCTCTACTGGACGCCCTCGTAGTGGGAATGGGGGAAGGCATTCACGAATCCTAAGTGGACCGGCAGTCATATTGCCGAGTCATGTTGCCGCAAGCCAAGAAAAGTGTCAACAAGGCTACCTGTTGCGTACAAAGATGATGGACAGCGTAAAGCCACTTTTAGCAAAATGACAAAGTTGGACCCAGTTTTGGCACATGCAATCGGTCACTCTAAGCAAATTGTGTAAACCACCCGTCTTGGCCAATAATTCTTTAGTGTGCGAGAGTAAAATGGCGCATTCATTGGCTCTTTTATGGGAGTCGGCCCCATAACATCAAACCGATGAGAGTCTACAGCGTGGTCTGATATCTGTTCCTGCCGCCTCGCCAGCTGGCTGCAGTCGCCAAAAACTTAGGCGCAAGCACCTTGGGATTGTCCCGGTGAAGTTTCCCAACTTCATGAGACAGTGTGGACCAACATCTACATATCCTGCACGGTTCACAGCCCACCTTCAGATTGATGTGGAAGGTCATTGCTTTGCGAAGAAACGAATGAAACGAAAGGGATTCGGCTAAAATCTTGCAGGGTCGGCGAGCTCGCCCAATGAGTGAGCTGACGACTCGGCGCACACCTACTTTGTTGGACACCTCGCGGGTCGAAGGATCTGGAAATTATGCTGGGCTAGAATTAGTCAGCTGATTGCATACGTAGCATCCCTCGAGCGTGTTTTGAACACACTATCCGGTACTTGGAGGCCCCAACTCTGATCCTAGAACAGCGACAGAATTTTCCACAATCCTCCAGGCACAGTATCTCATATCAGTATAAGCACATAACGATGACAATGGCTGTTGGTTCGGCAGATGCACAGGATGAAGGAAGAGTGGGAAGAAGAAGATATGAAATATTGAATGGAGGAGATGCCTGTGTGCTGAAGTGGAGGTAGCTGTCAGGCCCAGCCTCTTGAGGTTCCGTCCCGAATAGCGCTATTCCGTATTCGGTGATTAGCTGCATCTCGTGCGCTAATGCGATAGGCCTTCAACAAGTCAAAGGCCAGCAAAGGTCAGTCCTGTCCCTGGCAACCTCGCACTGTATTATCAAGCTATATGACCCTTTCCCGAGCAAATTCGTCAATCTTCAATGTTAAGTTCCGAGTGTGTATATTACATATGTATATTGATTATGAGATGCTGGAGCAAGATACACTTCGCTAACGAATGATACTCGACGCTTCCACCCAAGAAAATGACAACAACCGCAGACGAAGCTATGTAGTAGGAGCGTGCTCTATATAATGAGACTCGTAGTTATACCTTTTTCTCTGCCGTTGATATTCGTACCATGCCAGCGATCAGAAAACCACCACTGAACCAGATCACAGCACTGGAACACATCCCATCTTGGGTTCCTCTGCTCCAAACCCGGATTGGGTATGTCTATCAGCCTATTTAGGTTTTCGACCGTACGCAATATGGCTAATTCCGCGTATTAGGCTATCATGTTCGATTTAGAGAGGATATCGCCGGTTTTGGACTTACAAGTCGAATTGTGCGTGGATCTTTGGATCTCTGAGATCCTTGCGCACATTGGCAAGTAGCACTTGCACCTCCTCTGCTGACCAACCAAGAACTTGCGTAAACAGACGCAGAGTGAAGCCTTCTAGGCCGTCCTCGATTTGAACAAGGTTCCATGCGCCAATAGTTTTCTAAGGCTAGGTCAGCTGCAGAAACTCTAATGCAGTGCAAGACGTTCACGTCGTCTAGTATGGGCCTACCAAATGCTTGTCCTTGGGCCAGGGTCCAATTGGCATCCTATACTTTTCATGGTGGACGTCTTCAAACCCAGCATCTTTCATATACTGTTCGAGTTTTGATCCAGGGGAAGGATCTCGCTTGAAATCTTCAGCGGCCTTCAACAAAGTAATGATCCATTTCTGGACACTGTGTTCCTCCTTAAGGGATCCATCTTCAGAATAGTATTTGAGATCAAAATCTTGGAACTCCGCCCATTCACCAGGTGCAGTAGCCTCAAAAGCCTGGCGCATCAAATTCGGCCAATTTACAATAGCAGCGGCCATGTAACGGACATGCACATAGTCAAACTTTTCCCGGAATGTCCACGGTTCTTCGGCATCGTCAATCTCGAATTTGACGTTCGGAGGTACCCTAGTACGGTTAACTTCGCAGACCTCTGGACCGCAAATCATCAAGTCTACCAAGAAGGCTGTGTGGCACTCAGGTCGGTGCCGATAATATGGGTGTCGGGATATGCATCGGCCATCTCTATGGCCCAAATGCCCGTCCCTGTACCAATGTCCAGTATGTTCTTTGGTTTCTCCCCGATAGGGGCAAGAAAGAGTTTATCGCCCAGCGTAATGCGTAACATTTGATGCGTCAAATCAAGACGATCTAGCTCGCTCTGCGCAAATCGTTAGCATTATTACACCTACAGAATAGCATATTGTAAGTCTACTTCATCGTTCGGCACGATATAACCTAAGATTTACCGTATATTAGCTCTCATACCATGACAAGGTTTTATTGACTGACATACTTCCCGATTTGAAGCTAATCAACAAAGTACATCAGTGCCGGACTCTAGACCACTCCAAGCCAAAAAGCACTTACGCGTGGTATCTGAGGGCGACTGATATGAGCATTCTAGACTTATACAAGTGACAGGACTCCTCGCACTTACCTGCGACCATTTTCGATGGGGTATCGCTCAATGCTACTTGTCAACGACGCAGTATATTTGGACCTATATTCAATTTTCAGTCAACCTGCTATTGGACCGTTAACAATTATCAAAGTATTCATACACCTCGTCGCCAAGACTAGAGTCGGACCCATCGTAGAGCTTTGCCATCCGTCAGCCACTTATTTTACAGGACAAGTACTAAGACGCAAAAAGCTCACATCTGGATCGGCCTCCAATTGCCCCCCAACATCAGGGGCTCTTTCTGGGATTTGGGCCATGCTATTCTTTGCTTCCTTTTGCCACTGACACTTCTGACTACAGCAATACTTCCAATCTCCAAAGTTTGTCACGAATAAGAAGGAAGAGGTTGCAATTAATAGGTGGCTTATCGGTGGCAGGATTCTATGTGCGCGGGGGCGAGGCCAATGGAAAGGTAGCACGTATGCATTGCAACGGTCTGCTGTAAGCTGCAAGGCCCCACACCTGAGTGGGTAGGCCGATGGGGCTGATTGGGATGGGGGGGGGCCGATTAGAGGGGCAATTGGAGAATAGTGACCAATATTGAAGGGTGGGCACGAGGGGTCAAGGATACAGCAGACGGCATGTGCGACACTTCCCGTCCGGCGGTCCTAAGACTTAGCAGTGTTTAGCGGTGGTTTAGCTTAGTGACCGGAACAAGGTGATTGATTGAAGAGCCCTTAGCCAGCTCGAGAGTTGCATCACATCACCGCTGGTTCAAGCCGGCTTTCTTGACTCGCTTGGCCGCTTACCTTCCAGGCTTAGCTTTCTTGGGGCAAGTGTCAGAGTGGGCCGCAAAGCCGCAGCGCTTGTGCTTTACTATTATAGCCGCATGGCGCTCCAGGGGACACTGAACTTGGGTGTAGTATCACACGGTAATATTACTGGCTGTGAGCCTATCAACACCAGAGCAGCATTCAAACAAGGGCAAAGTCAACGACCTCTCATGCAGCACGGTCACGGAACATTCCGGCAGCGCTATTTCTGAATCTTATGAGTAAACACAGCTTGGATGTTTGTTGGCATGCCGATAAAATTGATCGGCTTCCTACGATCTCGGTTCTTGTTAGAACTGGGGACCGCGTTGCTGTAAGCTCATCGAGTATGAAATCATGCCAGTATATCGGTGAAATCCTGCCGGTACATCGCTACGTACAGTCGTGTAGGTTCTATTAGCTCTGTAAGCTGTCAGACTTGAACCGTTTGGGGGTGGGGTGTCTACTAGAACTCAGGTAGGTAAGGTAAGGCAAGGTAAGGACCCTATTCTGACTCGGTCTCGGGGTTCAGCCTTACAAGCTGAGTAATCCGCGGAGCAATATCGTCATGTTATCCGGAGGCTGAAATTTGTTGCTCTATATTTGTCCTACGCCGCGATCCCCCAGGACGCCAGCATTAACTACCCCCATCATTCTTTCTACTTAGTAAAATGAGAACTTGCTGACAGCAAATTTTCCTATCATGGATGACGACGTCCCGCAGAACCAGCGAGGCCCACCCCCGGCCGAAGCGGCCAAAGCCGAGACCCGATTGAAGGGCCATCTCGGCCATCTTACTAAAGAAGAGGAATCTTCCTTTCAAGAATTCAAGAAGCTGTGCATAAAGGAAGCTCTCTACACACCTTCCACAGCGGAGACAAAAGCCAGCCACGACGATGGGACACTCATGTAAGTTGTCCTACCCCCTATCCACCTAGCTCAGCCGCACATCGCTAATGTGACCTTCTCTAGCCGATACCTACGAGCTCGAAAATTCGTGCCTCAAGATGCCTTCGCTCAGTTCAAGGATACAGAGATCTGGCGTAAGGAGAATGACCTTGACGCGTTATACGAGAAGATAGACATCCGTGATTATCAGGAAGCCAGGAGTGTGGTTAGTGGAAGCTCTCCAAAACAAGCAAGCTTCAAGCTGACCATCCAAAGTACCCACAATGGACAGGTCGTCGAGATAAGCGTGGCATACCTGTATATCTCTACGAGGTTAGCAAACTGGATTCGAAGAAGATGGGTGCATATAGCTCTTCCACATCCAAGGCCAAGGTCAAAGGCCCTTCACCAACCAGGATGCTTCGGCTTTTCGCTCTTTACGAGAACCTCACCCGCTTCGTCATGCCATTATGCTCTGCTGTGCCTGGGAGACCGAATCCAGAGACACCGGTTGATCAGTCGAATAACATCGTTGATATCTCGAAGGTGGGACTCAAGCAGTTCTGGAATCTGAGAAGTCACATGCAGGATGCCAGCACGCTAGCGACAGCTCATTATCCCGAGACGCTGGACAGAATCTTTGTGGGTATCAATCAACTTTTGACACCCTTCCTTGAGCGCTGACAAAAGCCGCTCTTAGATCATTGGTGCACCATCCTTCTTCCCTACCGTCTGGGGCTGGATCAAGAAATGGTTCGATCCCATCACTACCTCTAAAATCTTCATTCTCTCGAGCCACGAAGTCTTACCTACGCTTACTACCTTCATCGATATCGAAAACATTCCTAAGAAATATGGCGGTAAACTAGATTTCGAATCCGGAAAATTGCCAATACTCGACCCCCAGGTTAAGCAGTGTTTGACCCTTACGCCCGGCTCTGATACTGAAAAATTGTTCCTCACTGCGCCTGTACGTTGGATTGATGCTGGTGAGGACGGCGAGATGACAGCCCTAGGCGTCGGCAGCCTGGATGGAAAGCAAAGGAAGGAGCCTGTCGCAATTTTACACTCACTCGCTACTCGTATCGCTACACACTCAAGTCATGTCCAAAGCCAACGCATGCAGAATAGTTTGCCCAACAGTCGCCCGGCCACTGCACACAGCCAGGCCGTTTCACAAAAACAACCACTCACCGATAGCCTATCAGCCCCACGAAACACAGCTGCCACTTCAAGTATAGGCACAAGCATACAGCCTCCATCAGATTTAGAGACCGCAACTACATCGCTTCAGAATGCATCGCTTCAGAATCAGCCACCACCTCCTAGTGAAACCTTACAACATCCACTTGCAAACGGGAGACCACCAGAGGGAATCAGCATACCTCCACCACCTGTCCAGATTGAGAGGACAAAGACGGAATATGTTACACCGCCGAGTGATCCATCAGAGATCAAGACTCTTGCATAATTTATCATTCGAAACGAATGTTGTCACCTTCATTCATTCTGTCAGCAGCCCAGCCTCATAAGTAGCGAATTGGGCCTATAGACGCTTGCATACATAGATACCTTATACCTTCACCTCCTCCAGCAATACAGAAGCAGCCTTGTAAGCATTAGTGACTCTGCGGCTGTATTGATCTCACGCTAGATTAATTGGAAGAGCAATTGGTACGCCAAGGCCATGGCCACCTTATATGATGGCAAAGACGGCAACCTCGCATCTGTATTCTTTTAGATTCGCGCTGTTCTAGTTTCCGAACTCACATGCTGCCTACCGTTATTCTTATCTGTTTCCATCCGCGCGCGAGAACACCTCGAGGCGATACCGTAAGGTAGTGTTTGCCGTTAGGTTTCTAGCGAATGCTTCTCATGTGGGTTTACGCGACACTCTGCTTCGCTTCCGATTTTCAGTGTTACTGTTATTGTAGCCTTCATTTTGACACGCTCATAGATTTCGTCGAATGTGGTTATACGATCGGATATGGCAACATGCCTTATTAGGTGCTTTTAGCCTGGAATATCGCAACAGCCCCGCAATACATATTATGTTGATCGACTCATCTCGTAATGAGCCCATGCGGTCTCACACAAAAAAGGTGCAGCTGGTCTTACAAGTGCATTGGCTTTATGCAACGATAAGGCTCTCGTTGCATTTCAGATTTGTGCCTCAGCACTTTCCTTGGCCTATGAAGACTCCTGAACATGACGACTACAATATCTCGTTTCGTGGTGGTCTCGCTTATTAGCCTTTCATTTCTGGCAAACATCTGCATAGCGCGTACGAATACTGAGCCGTACATCATTTACCCAGCGCTTACTGTAAACCAAACCGAGAGTGATGATCTTACGCATACCATCAGAGTGATCTCTGAGCAATTCTACGATTATACGAGATGGGAGAAAACTATTCCAGAGTTCTGGGTCGCGTGGTTAACCCCAACAACCTACGCACGGATCAGGAGTGATCCCCGGGTAAATAAGATGCCATTCTTGGCGCGCACTCTACTAATTGGAGGGATCAGATAAGAGCAATTCATCTCAGCAAGGTAGTTGCAGAACCAGCTGTCTCCGTAGAATCAGCGTTTTTCAACAACAGTTTTCCCGTGGAAGCTCCTAGCGAGGTTGAAGCAGATATATCAGTGGGATCGAATCCAGGTTATGCGACACAGATATCGCCAAGGGCGACAGAACTTCGACTTTTGTCCCAACCTCCAGGGCCTATCTCCTGGTCGCAATACAAGAACTATGTTTATAAAACAGGCGGCATCCAGACTTATATATATCACGCCGAGTCAGGTGTTACCCCAGGCCTAGATGTCCGAAACTCGCGCATCGAATGGCTATATACTCCAGAAGCATATTTCTGGGGCCAAGCCAAGCCAGGCGAATTGGACATACCAGGCGAGCGTCCAGGCCATAGTACTTGCACAGCATCCAAAGCCGCCGGGATAGCGTATGGGGCCGCCAAAGAAGCAAATTTGGTTGTTGTTAAGATGATTGGTTTTCTCGAGCCTTCTCTAGTTTCCGTTTTCAAAGTCATTGCTGACGATGTCAAACAGAAAGGCCGTGGAGGCAAAAGCGTTGTTAGTATATCATGGTCTACTAAGGCTGAGGTACAAGACATCATGGGAGACACTTGGTTTATAGAAATGCGCGACGCACTGAAGGAGCTTTATGATAATAACGTCATTGTCGTATGCTCTGCTGGTAATTATGCACTAACTCCCGGAGCTACAGGGTCACTCCGTGATCGTGTAGACACCGCCCCGGCTATTATCAATCACGTAATCACTGTGGGAGCCTCGTACTTCGATGGTAGAAGGTGGGAGTTATCCCAGAGACTTATCGGCCCACAACTGTATGCCCCTGGCGTGCGCATAGTGTGT
This sequence comes from Cladonia rangiferina, assembly GCA_023065455.1. Taxonomy (NCBI): domain Eukaryota; kingdom Fungi; phylum Ascomycota; class Lecanoromycetes; order Lecanorales; family Cladoniaceae; genus Cladonia; species Cladonia rangiferina. The sequence continues at coordinate 192,475 of JAJREH010000030.1, forward strand.
GCTGAAGCTTCTGGCCAGGTGGCCTATCGCACGGCGACTGGCACATCATTCTGTGCGTTACGATTGCCCTTTTGTACGTTAAAGTCGTTGCTAACACCACATTTCAAGCTGCACCACTTGTGGCGGGCGTAATTGCAGGCTTCTTGGCCTTAGGCCAGATACCTATGCCCCTAGATTGGGAGCAGCTAACCGACTTCCTCTACAACAAAGCTAGCTGGCGGAGGGGAAAAAAGGGGGAATACGTGATATGGAACCTGGTCGACAAAGCTCACAACGAGCCGATCCCCCCGAGCGGCAACGCAACCGTTTCTAATCTGACTGCTTCTTTCTATGAGAGCAATGTTCCAGGGAATGGTCAATTTAACCTCACGACAAACTAAGCAGACGTTGAGAATGCTTGTGAATACTAGCACGAGGCAGCTCGGATGTCATGGCCGAAATGGCTCAACAAGCGATGGGCAAGGACTTTAGGTATGAGGATACACCAACCCAGGCTCATTCCTGATTGGAATTAGTTCGTTTAGAATGAATCTACAAGACTGTCGCGATCTGATTTCATGTTATTGAAGATTTCAGATCATCACCTCAATGTCACTTCTTGCGATCATAAGCAATTTACGAATTCGGGCTCTCCTCAAGACTGGCTCGTGTCAGAGCAAGACCTGTCCTCATTATGGCATTCCATCTCGCAATACGCTGCACTATATAACGCTGCCTACGATATCCTGTACAACCGAAGAGAAAGAACGCCCAAGAGCATGCAAATCTGTCGGATTTGTCATTTGGAACAAGCTCACTCCAAACAACCTTATAGCCTCTGGCACTCGCGCCATCAATCTTCCGAACCGAAACATCTCTTTCTCTAACACAACCACACTTCTGAGTGGCCAGCTTGACATCTCAACAGACAACTGATCGGGTGCGACTTTCAAAATACATATGAAGCACTCCCGTAGATCATGCTAGGAAAGCAAGTTAACTTCCGTAGGCGAGCTGCGTACCTCGATACTATAGGATCCAGAATAGCAAAGCAGCTTCGAAGAAGAAATCAACTGGAATCCTACTACTTCAGAGGAATGGGAGGAAGAATGGATAGGAAAGTTGATAGATATAGGAGCACGGCCTTCGCTCCTCGCTTTCTACAATGGCATGATCCAACACGCTCTATAAAGCAAAGCAAAGACGCGGCACTTCGGCATCCTGCCTACAGGCAATACACTACCCCCACCCCGCCGGTAGAATAACCCAATTCAATTCTCATTTCCGAGTCAGAGGAGGGAATGTCTCCAGCTCGGATGATTTTACGAACTAGAAAGAAAGGGTTCATACACATTCCTCAGCGCACTCAAAACATCGTCTCAAAAACGGAATTCAATCATTCCAAATCGGCCAACAGTGAATTCATCTCATCTGCGCTATTCATTTTCACTACAGCTCGAAACCAGGACAACACTCCACATCATCCCCCAAATTGCAATAATGACACCACCCCTCTCCCCCAACCAAAAACCTCCCATCTCCGACTCGATCCTCATCATTCAACAGCAGCAATCATCCTCAATAAACTTATCCATTTTCGGCTCCAGTGATCCTTTAGCGGTATCGGATTTTATTTCCTCGATGGCGTCGCTGAGGACCCAGCCGCCGAGGTCGGTTTCTACGTTTAGGTAGAATATGAGGGGTGGGGAGGAGGTTTTGGTTGGGTCGGGCTTAGGATTGGGAGGATCTTGAGAGGGATCGGCTTTGGGCTTCTTGGTTGGGGTGTTCTCATCTTGGGGTTTCTTGTCCTTTCGTTCGGTGTCCTTGGCGGGATCGGATTTGGAAATTTTGCCATTAGCTGTATCGTCGCCTACTTTGTCATCTTTGATTTTCTTATTGTCCACCGCCTTCCCATCTTTATCAGCTTTGGTATCGCTTTTGGCCTCATCATTGTCGTTGGCAGAGCTTCCAATGCATACCAGAGCACGAGTGCCCTGTGTCCGTGGAGCGAAGTAATGAATCTCTGCCGAACGCGCTGATTTGGGTAGTAAAAGCGACTCCCTAGGGAAGCATACTAGGTCCTTTTTCTGGCCTTTCGGAGATGCAAATAGCTCAACTCGGAATAGGGACAAGTTATTAGAGGGGCTGCTACTCGAGATGAAAGCGTGATCTGGTGACCAGGTGACTTGTATGGGCGTTTCTGGGGAGCTCTGCTTGCCCAAGGAGATTTTTACACGATGGATCAGTAATGGAGGACTTCTTGTGGTCTTACGTTTCGAGAGACGGTGGGTTGATATGAATGCTGATAGAAATGTTGAGGGAGTAGTGCCCTTTTTGAGCTCTTTCTTCGTCACTGGCTGTACTTGTGATTCTAGAGATGCGATATGCAGGTACTTCCCACATGGCGAGAAGTGGCATTTGACGAAGTCGTGACTGGCTTTGGTATTTGTTAGACAATCTTTGAGGTTTACCGCAAAGGTGGAAATACATACCCTTACGCGTAGATGGTCTGAACTTCCTGATGAAGTAGGAATTTGCCCGGTAGTCGGCAAACAGAATGTCACCACCACTTAAAGGCCATACCACCAATGGCTTCGTGGGGTGAATAGCTGGCGGTGAATTGTCCAAGACGGCGGTCAAAAGATGTGAGAATTTGAAAAGCTGGACAGGGTTGCCGTGATTGAGGTCATACACCATTAGCAATCCCTGCTGTCCTTTGGATGAATAACGCTTAGCTCTGGATCTTCCGTACGACCGCATAATAGCTTCGCCTTCACTGTTCCATTCATCACTGTCATCATTAGGCGGATAACAAGCATCCACATCCGATTCGGAGGCGCCGTCGTAGGAGTCGATGTCATCCAGCCAATCGAGGTTCTGTTCTCCACTGTCGTAGTCGGAATCTTGCAGAAGCCCGCCTTGGGTTGCTACAGGGGCGTCTGAGGAATCCTCCTTTAAAGATGACTTGCTGTCGTTTTCACTATCCGTTTCCGACTCATTCGCCTCAGATGATTCGTCTTCGGACGACTCTAAAGTTGCTAGTGCTGCGTCGATGTCTCCATCTGCCTCGCTCGAAGCTTCGCTCCAGCTCTCCTCGGCTGAGTTCCATGCTGACGAATCCGGTCTCGAAGACGAAGCTGCGGACTCATCATCGGCTTCCCCATCACTGGCTATATTTGTCAGGTCTTTTGATGATGAAGCTATGTCCGAAGAAACCTTGTCTTTCGACTCGTCTGGGAAAACATTCTTGGTTTCTTCCTTTGATGCTGTATCGGCATCCGGCTTTTCATTCACCTTGCCGGCTACCGGTTTTTGCTTTCGATCATGAGTTGGGATTATTGCGCTTAATTTGGTCCTCGAGGCTAGAACAAGATTCGAGGTTTGGAGCTCTACATGCTCGAAGTATGGTGATGACTCTTCCGTCATCAGCTCCAGGTTATTGAGGTCCACATAATTACCGGTTTTCTCTTTGACAAAGACTCGAGGCCCAATACGTATACAGGATAGATCAGGACTGAACGAAATGACTTTCGGATCTTGAGACTTCGCCATCTCGGTTATCATGCTCTCGTCTCTTAACCCAAGGTCTAAATCAAGTGTCCCTTCCGAGAGTAACATGGGCGCGCTGCGTTTCTCTAAGCTCCATTCATGTATGGAATAAGTGGGTGCTGCTAGCTCAAGGGAGCTGAAGATTGAATTTACAGCAGTTAGCTTGCATTCAGTGACGAAACAGCCACTGCAATGGTAATGAGTTGATTGAATTCGTCAACTCACGTAGATTGAGATCGCTGAAGTACAACAACGCTACTACCATCTGCTGCAAAGCCTGTGTAGTACGATGCACTCTCTTTTGAAGGAGCGACATCTTTGCCAAATACTGTAAAATTGTCTAGCGAGTCCCAAGTACGTGGGGAAGGAGGACAGGTTTCAGAACCCAAGTCGCCCATTATCAGCGTTGCATAAAAGAATCTTTAACAATGACAGAATAGAAAGAGGTTTAGATTCTTGTAATAACAGGTCTTAGAGGACGAAACATAAGAGACATCTAGGTACGAAGGGTATCAGTGACGTGAAGTCCAGACCGTGGGCTGTGCAGTCCGTGCCTTACTGCTTAGTCAGCAGCCAGCACTACGAATTTCAGCCATGGCTTAATTTTCAGCACTGCTTGGTATGCACGAACAACAAGATTGGGCTCTGTAAATGACGCGTGTAAGAGCAAGCAAGCTGATTGAAGATGCCTTACTGGAGCGGAACAGTGCTCAAAACTTTGTGGCGGCACAGGGTTCTGTCAGGTGTGCACAAGTGACCCACAGCTCAGCCAGTAACGGATCGCAGAAGGCCGTCGGTGAGCATTGCGAACGTCGTCCTAGGCTGCAGTAGGCAGAATTAAGATATGAGTCACTCTCCATTTACATGACATTAATGTATGCAGATGACACTTACGTAGTCTTTGTTCTGTCATAGCTGAACGATGGCACGCCTAATTGCGGCTGAGTACGGCGGGAGCCTTATCGTATCAGCCTTATCCACTTATCTAGCTTCGTTGATAGTACGTCGACCATTTAATTATCCGATTGAAATACGTTCTCCATCACTTTCTTCGAAACCTCTCCAGTATTCTCACCACGTTATTGTGACAGTCCATCGAAATGCATACAACCTCTGCAACCGACGGAGAGCCAGTAGCAGTCTCAAACCCCGAGAACCCTGTCACGGGTGAAGCTGGTAAAGAAAACATCAAGGAAGAACCTCAATCCTCCAAGAGGACGCCCGCCCGCATACTGCGGTATGCTGAAGTGCAAGTCCACACAATCTATTGCTTCAATTAGCACTTGTCGCTAACTAGAGTTCCCTGTAGCTTCGACCTGTGAGCTAGACTCTTTTATGGTTTCTCTACCATATGCAATCATACTAATATCAAATGATGCTCAGACGGACCTATACGACCAAGCTTGTGAAGTCAGGCAAACCAGATAAGAAGCTTGACAAAAAGAAGCCTGTTCTTGTTGAACGACGCATTATCAATCACAAAGGACAGCATACGCATACTGAAGTAGACGTAAAGAGCGAGGCCTTGCGCCAAGTTCTTCTTGCTATCAACCATAATGTCGAAGGGTTGTCTCTAAAGAAAGAACCACCATTTGTAAGAAATCTGGGCTCCCCATCATCAACATTATGCTGATCCTAGTAACTCTACCGTGAAGGCTGATCCCTCACTATTTTTCTATTCCAGAGCCGGACTAAAGGATAGACTAACGCAAGAGGAGAAGGAAGAACATCCTGATTCTTCGCTCGTAGCGGACTTGAAGGTAGCACTTCAATACATTGAGGAAGAGCATGGCAACAACATTGCCAGTCTGGAGAATATGCTTCCCGATAACGAGATTACATGGAAGCTATTGTGGGCGTTGTTCAAACCTAACACAATGATGTACCATTTCCACGAGTACACTGAACAGGCTCAAGTGTTGCAGATGCGCACCATGAAGGTTAAGTACAGGAAGGACAATACTCCATATTGGGTTATAACATGCGACATGATTGCGGATGACGGACTCAAGTTCGGCTACACCAAGGTGCTGGGGATAGCGAGCAGGCCAGTGGAATCTCACGACTTGGAGATTGACCAATTTGACGGAACGAGGAAAATTCAAGATTTAGTTGTGTATCCTTTGGAATTTGCTCAGGATCCAGAGAAGATAAGATCTGACCTGATAGAGAGGGGTAAGAAATACGTTCAGATGGTTGGCCATACCTTCTGGGAGACCAAAGGCCCCGCCTTACGAGAAATCATAAACGACAAATTTGATATAGAGCGCACGAAATTTAATGTGAGTGGTATCCTTCTTGTCTCTATTCAGTTGTTATACTTCACGTCATCGAGTCATGCTAAAATGATTCCAAGACTCATGGCCGTGCTATCATCGACGCTGCGTCTTTCAGATCCTGGAATCCTAGATGGGCATGCATTCCAACGGTCCACTCTTCAATTGACAGGAACAAGCTTACGGATGATCAACTCATGCTTTGTGCGCCTTACGCCGGAGGTTTCGGTTTTGGGGACAAGAAATGGGGTTAGTCTCTGCTCCAGAAGAGGGGAACAACTCCAATATACTAAAATTCAATCAGGGGGCTTTCCTGTGTCCCGTCTGCAGCAAGTTGTATGGAGCGATGATCCATTCCAATCTCTTGTTATTGGAACGAAACAGAAGACACTGATCCACTCACTTGTCAAGCAACATTCTCAAAATGGTGGATACGATGACGTGATACAAGGGAAAGGCCTTGGTCTCATTGGACTCTTGAGCGGAAACCCCGGCTGTGGTAAAACCTTGACTGCAGAAGCGGTTGCTGAAGTCACAAAAAGACCTCTTTATCCTGTGAGCGCTGGTGAATTAGGCACGGAACCAGAAAAGGTCGACAAACAATTGACTGCTATCCTCGATATTTCCCATAGGTGGTCAGCTATACTTCTGCTTGATGAAGCGGATGTTTTCCTTCAGGAACGTGATGCCAAGGACGTGGCCCGAAACGCCCTAGTGTCGATCTTCCTCCGGCAGCTGGAATACTATCAAGGGATCATGATCCTGACTACTAACCGTATTGGTGACTGTGACCCTGCATTCGAAAGTATGACCAGCACTGAACCGTGTAGCTGTGAATATTCCGCTAAACATTACCCGTGCACAGGTCGTATACATTTCTCCATCCATTATCCAGATCTCGATGTGAAAGCGCGTAGCGTTATATGGAGAAGCTTTATTGCAAGAGCCCATAGCAGTGCTGGGACGAAGTCTGCATTCAATGATGAAGCAATCGAGGATCTAGCGAAGCACGAAATGAACGGACGCCAGGTTCGTCCACACCCAAATTCTACCCTGGGTACTTGAAAGTCTCTTGAAACGTAGCTGATGAATCGAGCAGATCAAGCATGCGGTAGGAAGTGCTCGGTCCATAGCTCGTGAAAACCAGCAAACGCTGGATGTGTCTCATATCCATGCTGTACTGGAGGTCGTCGAGGCGTGGAACGTGGCCAAGGCTCAGAAATAGACTGGACAATAGAAGCACATCGACGTGGCCGGCATCGGGTCCGAAGTCGTGCTCCAGTTATGCTCTAGTGGTGTGAGGGTGAATAGGATGCTAAATTGTAGCCGTGGTTCGATTTCTATTTAACGTGTCAATAAAATTCATAGTCAGGATTTAAATATCTCGCCAATAGGCTAGACATAAGGGCCGTGCGTTTCTGAGCCAAGAGGACCAAAAAGTGCAGGAAATCCACGCTTATATTTTACTGGATGATGTTACGAGTGTCACTGTGCGAAAGTAGGATAATTCTTTCTCGTAGATGGCTGGGACTTGAGCATGACATTTGGCTGGAGAGGCTAGTGATCTAGCTGAAAGTGGAAAAAGGTGGCGCCGGAGCTCGAGCTTGTGGATCGTTGAGTCTGGATTCTAGTACTTTGGGAGGCTGTCTTCTTGTCCTTCTTGCTTTGGGTAGTTTGTGACTTCTGATTAGGAGAGTCTGTGTTCTTGTTATATTTTGAGCCTGGTACATCGTTTGAAGGCGCCCTGACTGAGTTATCGATTAGTGCTACAGAGTTGGTGTTGTTTGCTTTGCGTGTGAGAGCCAGTATACGTGGACAGCTTTGGTCTGAAAGGGTACTTTCCATAGACCAAGGGCGAACAACTTACCTTCGAAACCGAAACTTGCGCAACTTCTCAACAGTAATATAACGAGCAGGTTTGATTAGAGCTTTCCGCAGTAAAATTCCGTTTTCCCTTTCGTCGAATAAACTTGCCGTATAGTTAGAAACTCCAATACCAGGATATGGGACAATGTTTGGCAGCAGAGTGCTCTTCTAGTCTTTTCTTCTGGCGCGAGCTGAGGTACTTTCTCGGATGAAAGTCCCCACGGTTAGTGACAGGCTATTTCTAAGGAGAAAGAAAAAGTGCATCCTTGTTATGCTTAGGCTGGGCTTAGTCGCCTGGTTTGACGCTTCTGGGTCATGTTTTGGGACTCCATGATAAAAATGTCTCATTGGATGGACGGCAGAGAGATGCGGGCTCGGCGAGATCGTATTTCCGAGTGGGTTGCACACATTACCTCATGCAGACTGTCCTACCTTGGAAGACCGTCCCGAGACACTCTGATAGCAACACTCTATTGGTAAGAAATTCATTCTCTTGACTGCATTGCGGACATGCTCTCTATATCCCAGATTGAAGAGCAAGATCCTAGTCCAGAGGCAAAGAGCTGCGCATGGAGGTAAAACGACAGCTTTGGGCTGAGGCTGCGGACTTGGCACGAGACAGCACCTCAGGCGTGGACCACAACTCGATCGGAAGCCACATCTCGGTCGAGGATGTTCATGCCGCTGTCCGGAATAAGCTAGATGAGTGCACGCGAAAGAGATGGAAATACATCAGGCGCGATGGCCAGAAAGTGGTGCTTTGGGATGTGCTGACCAAAATTATGAAGTGGGTTAACAAGTTCAAGGAAGTTGGCGATGTGGCCATTCAATACGATGCGGGTCATGTTGCGCTGCCTTGGGCCGCCATCCGTTTTATGTTACAGGCTTCAGTCAGTAGCGTGGAGACATTCGGTCACATGCTTGAGGGGGTCGAGCTTAGTTCAAAAATCATAGCGATCTATGCAGAAGTGGAACGCACATGTCTGAATGGGGGATCCAGACTCAAAAATCAGTTGGTAGATGCATTCGTCAAGATGTACGCTGGTGTCCTAGCATTCCTCTCAAGAGCTAGGCAATATTTTGGACAGAGTGCTGGTAAACGCGCTCTCAAAGGGGCATTCCAATCATACCAGACCAGCGTGGCTCCTTGGATTGAGCGGATCAACAACGCTGAGAAGGACGTGCTTAAGTTAGTTGGTCTAGTCCAAGCTGAAGGTTCGTTCCCTACAACCATTGAAACCTGACCGCTAGCCGGACACCAGGGGATAAGCTTGTCCGGCTTTGGGTCACGAGTGGCTAACGTTTTCTAGATCAGGAGAATCTCCTGGCCACAACAAGACGCGAAGTGCTCGACATGAAAGAAATTATGACCGGCTCGAAGGTGCCCAAAGATGAGCGGCGCCGTCTGGTTCACGGGTGGCTGGGGGGCATTTCGACAGCGGAAATCTTCCACAAAGCCCATATGGTTCGTCATGAGAAGACCTGCAATTGGATCTTTGCTCGGCCCGAGTTTCAGGAATGGGAGTCCAGGACCGATAAGATTGCTAGGCCCAAAATACTCTGGATTCACTCTGGTCCTGGTTTCGGAAAGACTGTTCTATGTGCTAAAGTTATAGATCATATGTTTGAGAATGAGGTGCTGCTGGTATACTTTTTCTGTGTCGCAGATGAAGAGCCAAAAAGACAGCCATACGCCATAATTCGCTCCTGGATCGATCAGCTAGCGCAGGCCAACGAAGAAGCGCTAGACATCGTGTATAAAATGTACGAGGTGGTCAAACCACGGGCCCCCACGCCAGCAGAGCTGTGGAGGCTTTTCAAGACACTCGGTGAGGGCCCTATGACTTGAGTCGATTCTAGCCGTAAGAACATATTTACTGCTAGACATTGCGCTCTGCTCGCAATTTCAACGCGATTGTGCATACATACGCAATTCGCCTTCCATTTGGCCAACACTGATCCGAACCATTTCTATAGGTAAAGCAATCAGTTGCACATTCATAATTGATGGCTTCGACGAGTGCTCCACGGTAAACAAGAATTCAAAACGTAATACAGCGGACGGACGTTCTGAGTTTCTTGAATACCTCGTCAAGAACACTGCAGACACGCGAGCACGGGTGCTGATCCTCAGTCGTGACAGTGAAGACATTCGAGCACAGTTAGGAACACTGACAAAAGACACCACCCCTATGCTCCTCGAGTATGGCATCTCGGCCGATGACACGAGAAGTGACATCGATCATTGCTCATCGCACATGGTCAATACGAGATTGGCTAATAAACCTACAGAACTCAAAGCATATCTTGCCTCCGAAGCCGCTCGAAGATCCGATGGTATGTTTCTGTGGCTTCAATATCTAAGTCATGAGCTGGATCCAGGCGAAAATGCAAAGGGACTGCGCAGTATTGTATCAGAGATGCCAGCCGAGATCAATGAGATGTACGAACGAGATCTTGAAAAGGTCCAGAGTCTTAAACCCGCTAAGAAGGTAAGGGCTATTGCAGTTCTCAGGTGGATCTTGTTCGCCTTGCGACCTCTCACCGTTCGTGAACTTGCCGAAGCCATAGCTGCGACTATTGATGACTCCACAGAGACGTACCCTCACAACGACTTACCGGACTCGTGGGATAGTGGATATGTTGATGAGCAATATGTGAATTCTTACATCAGGCGGTCTTGTGGGTCGCTTGTTGAATTGCGTGGCCATGCCGAAAACAAACCCTTGGCTTTGCATACGGTGCACTTCACTCACTTTTCTGTCAAAGAGTATCTGCTTCATTCCGATAATGTCAGCAATGGCCAGACCCGACTTGAAAGAATTTGCTTCCCTGACGGCGGTAAAGAACATGATCGACTAGCCCGGTTGTGTCTGCAGTATCTTTGCTACGATGTTTTTGGAGAGAAAAATGATTTTCGTGATGGAAGAAGGATTCAGGTATATCCATTCCTTGCTTATGCCGCCACGTCCTGGTACATGCATGCCTTGCGTGATCAACGTATGTCTGAAGATATCGTACCATGGGCTGAGAAGCTCTTCAACCCGTCCACCTCTAACTGGATTCTTTGGTCAAGGGTCTTCGAGGGTGACCTGCAATTACATGACAAACCATCATCCGCCTGCTCGCTACGCGACGAAGATGCTTCTGTTACCTCATCGCATGAGGCTGGAGCACCTGGTAATGTAGATAACCGACCGGGTCCAATATACTATGCTGCTCTTCTTGGCTTGACTGATGTCGTCAAAGCTTTACAGTCACAAGGTCTTGATTGCAGCGCACGTGGTGGTATATATGGCTTTCCGTTACAAGCTGCAATACACAACTCGCATCAGGAGACTGTAGAATATCTCGTCCAGCAAGGTATAGATTTGAACCAGCGAGGTGGATTTTATACTCTGGCGATATGCGCCGCGGCTGCGCAAGGGTTGGATAAAATATTGGAAATTCTTATCAAGGCTGGCGCAGACCTCACAAGTGAAGACCAAAACGGAAGAAACTGCCTTCACTTCGCTTGCATGCGGGGTGCTCGGGCCACTGTAAAGCCTCTCTTGGAGGCCGGGGCAGACCCTTTGAAGAAGTCAAGGCTGGGCAAAACACCGTTCTACGAAGCGGTCGAGTCTGGTGACCGTGAAACTGTTTCACTTATATTGGATGCTGGAGCCAGTGCGAACGATATGAATAAAATAGGGGTTCCTGCAATTTGGACGGCAGTTTCTCTCGGTTTCGAAGGAATTGTCGAAGAACTCCTCAATCGTCATGCTGATGTCAACCTTCTCAGTCCACGTGGGCTCACTTGCCTTCATGAAGCCTTCATTAAAGGTCACACAGCAATCATTGAGAAGTTGCTGGTCAACTCAGCTGAGGTCAATGCTCAGGACCAAGAAGGATGGTCTGCATTGTGTTATGCCATCGCCCTGGAGAACTTTACAACAGCCGAGCTGCTAATTGGTCGAGGCGCTTATGTTAACACTTCAGCTAATGATGGGTGGACGCCCGTGCAGATTGCTGCCGAAAGAGCAAGTAACAAGATATTGGCCATGTTGCTCAAACACGGTGCAGCAGTCGATACTGAGAGTAGCTCCAGGAATACCAGCGTTTTCTCAGCAGTGTTCGGTCGTTGTTTAGATTGTGTCAAAATATTGCTTGCTCACGGTGCCAGTGTCGCACAAATAAACAACAAGGGAAACACAGTGCTGAACGACGCCATTGAGTCTGGGCAGAATGATATCATCGAATACTTGCTGGACGATCATGCTCTATGTGGTCTTGGACGTCATATACAAGGGACGAGTGCTTCCCCAACTTCGATTGTAGCAGCTAAAATTTCCAAAGCCATATCGCGAGGGGATGAAGATCTGGCATCCCAGTTGATCAGTAACCGTGATTCAGCTCTATCACAGAGCGATCTCAACAGCGCACTGCAATCATGCAGTTTATTCAACGCCCCATCCCTTGTTGAAAGTCTTCTGCAACGAGGGGCAAGCCTGTCGGCATCAACCTATAACGAGCGGACTCCACTACACTTTGCTACCCTGCACAACTCTCTTAAGCTAACCAAATTGTTCCTTAAGCATGGCGCCACCATTCATACGGTGGACGGCAGCGGCTACACACCTCTTGACTTTGCAATCGCTGGGGGACGCGCCAACATTGAGACCACGAAGTATCTGGTGGAGAATGGCGCACTTGCTACTCAGGGCGGGGGCGACACAGCAACCGAGACGAGCACGGACCCCGCCTTGGAGGGCCACTGGAAGGGCACATATACGTATGATCATTGGCTAAAAGGCCGTGTAGACGCGACAGTACTGACGATCCGATTCGCCCCTAGCTGTCTGAGCTCCAAGCATCCATTTTGGAAATGCAGCGATCGTGACGTGGGTGGAATGTTTGATGTATTGGGCCATCTTTTCGCAGATAATGCCATTCGATTTGCGAAACTTTACGAGTCCAGTGGGTGGCTATATCTAGGGGTCTTCGACGCTGATGCGATGATAATTCGGGGCACTTGGGGTAGGAGCATGACGTTACGCCATGGTTCCTTCGAACTGAAGAAAGTTTAGCAGCGGATCCCGGGATATTGTGTTATGCCATTTCCCAAATGTGCCCTACCTTGTGAAATGTCTCCAAAGATATAGGAGTCCAGCACTCAGTATTCTGCTCTACAGCCTGCTGCAGACTCTGGAGCAGTGTTATCTAATGGTGAGTGGCGCTTGGAAAGGAATGTTTCCTTATTCTAGGTAGTTTAAGCAAACCATCTTCCGTGAATATCTAGATGCCTTCGTACAAAATATCACCCTCGCGCAGGAAAGATCCTGGTAATGGTGGCAATGGTCGAGGAGAGCGAAGCCAAAGTAGGAATGGTAATATCCCCGTACCAAGTGGTTGGGCATCTCAAGGTGTGCAATGGCAGCTATCAATTGGAGGGCGGAGCATTAATTCGTGTAGGACATCATGCAAAACTAAATAGAGGGAGGACAGCACTAGCACCGACGAGCGTGGGGTCCCCACAGCGGGGTTGCCTTGCTAGAGAAAGCTCTCAAAACACGACGCCAATGCTTGCACCAAATTATACTGTTAAGATCGAGAACTTTTGAGAAACAATTGAAGCACAAGTCAAGATGAGTGCAGTAGAAGACAGCGCTGATGGACCAGTCCCGGTGATCCAAGTCCTCTTCGCTCTCCACCCCTCCTTCGGCGCCCAAGAGCTTTGCGGACCCCTCGAAGTCCTCAGCAACGCATACCACAAGATCAAAGACCCAAGTAAGTCAACCCTATCTAGCTGTTGTTAAAATTTGTGCCCTTTCCTTAGCCCAATCCGAGCATCAAGCTTCTCAGTCAGTACATGGCAACTAACAGCGCGGTTCCCACCTAGCGACCAAAGCCTTCGAATCCACCATAGCAGCCACATCCCAAGGCGTGACCTCCTCCTCCGGCCTTACCATCAAAGCCGACATTGACTACGATGACGCCCTCGAAGACCTCAAAGAATACGACGTCCTAATAATCCCCGGCGGCCCCTCCATCGACACCATCCTGAAATCCGACTCCCAACCCCTTCAACTAATCAAAGCATTCGCCGAACTCCAGCAATCCGACCCCAGCAAAGAGCGCACCTTAATGTCCATCGGCACCGGGTCCCTCCTCTGCGGCCACGCCGGAATCCTACAAGGATTGGCAGCCACCACGCACCCAGATCACTATACCAAATTCGAGATAATCTGCCAAGAAGCCGCCCGGCGGGGTGACTTGGAGCAGACCGACGTGATGGAAGAAAACTACGTCGTCAACAACGCGCGTTTCGATCTCGGCGACAAGCTCGAAGAAAACCCTTTCATTCTCAGCAAACGGCCGGACGGACGCCGACAATCTATTGCGCGAAAGGGGAGTAATGCGTGGAAAGAGAGTGTGAAGCGGCGGGAGAGTAATGCCAGGAGAGCGAAGCTGAAGTTGGGGGGGTTGAGAGTGATTACAAGTGGTGGGGTTACGAGCGGGTTGGATGCGAGTTTGTATCTTGTTGCGGCGATGGTGAGTCATGAGAGTGCGGAGGAGGTGGCGAGGGTATTGCAGTACAGTTGGAACAAGGGAGTTACGGTTGAGGGGATTGATGTGTGATTTTGCAAGTATATATCTAGCGCTCCGTGGTGAGAGCGCAGAGATTTAGAGAAAAGTGGCTGGGCTTTGAGTAATATCATTTGGTGTTATCATCGACATAATCAGCTATAAGACTTATTCGCAAAAGCCTACTTGATCCTGAGCCCTTAAGGTATGTCACGGTTGCAAGTTAACGCTCGACATACCTATGCACCCACCTCACCATCATCATCTTCTCACAATCCAACGCCGCCATCCACGCCCTCTTGCCTAGGAAAAATCACTCCCCCTTTCATAACTCCCTATCCATATATCTCCCAACCATTATTTTAAAACCACACAACAAGAACCTTCCCTCCCATCTCCACCACGACAATCCTTGCGCTAACCTAACGCATCCATCCGAATAAGCCGTCATCTCCGCGCCCTCAGCAACTCAGCCCCAGGGAATATTTTGGTTGCGAGTAGATGGACAAATATGATCTGCAAAGATATCATAACCAGTCTTGGATAATCTCTCAATAGATACAACATCGAGGTCTTGGCAGGGGCATGGACTAGGAGGTGCCGCTTACGTCATACCCGTCATGCCTGACGTTAAAATCAAATTTCTTTCAGAGTTGAAGAATGCGCTGTTGATTGTATCCATGCAATTTCGGTCTTGGGACAATGCTCGGTACCTGCCTTATTTTGATCTCGCGAGGCTGCTGATATTGTTGTTGATGCTGATGATGGTGGCGGGGCAGTCAGTATATTCCCATCTTGTCGACAAATTGCAGCAGAAAACGCCTTGTTGGTGCTATATTTGAGTCTTAACTATTTTCGTCCCTTATGTCATACCTACGCATTGGAGATGAGCTATCCTTTACGCTCGTATATCGGTATTTGATATCCTAGGGGCTGATGAGCTATTCTAAGGTAGTATGGTGCTTGTAAGCCAATTGCACCACGGCGGGTGACACTTCGCTGAGGCACGATTCACGTTCTCCTGATTTTCTGTTTGTGAAGTGAGGACATCATGGTATAGAGCTTTCTTCTTGGAATGTAAGATACAACCCCAGAATGGTAAAGTAAAGTAAATAATGTCTTATTATCGCCGTAAGGACTCGATTTTGCAATGGTCTACAATAAAGCCGAAAATTGGCTATACGAATGCAGCAACGCCATCCCACCACCTTTTCAGAACCAGTAATTCAATGCCAGTCCCGGACAATACAGATATCTCATGTTCGAGCCTAACAACCCGCAGCATCAAAATAACACCCACAGTTAGCAATACACCAATCCATATTCGCACTACTCTGCCCATTACCCCCTCCGCACCGTTCATGGCATTCTTCCTGCTGCGGGGATAGGCCCGCAGGAGCTGTCGTCGTTGCAGCTGGCGGTGGCGTCGACGAAGTTGTTGTGGGCGAAGTCAATACAGCAGTTGACGTCGTAGGAGTCACCGAGCTGAGAATAGTGATGCTAGATGAACCTATCGACGAAGAGGAGGCATCAGAAGTGCCATTATCGATACCCTGGGCCCAGTTGCCGCCGGTGACATCGCAGGCTATGTAGTTTGTTGAGCAGTCACATTCGTCAGGCGTGCCTTGGGGGCAGGTGTCTTGACGGGGGAGGAAAAGATGGGAGAGCGAGTTGGAAGGTGGATGTGAATGTGGGATTGTTGAGGAGAGAACTAGGGACGCTGATGTTGTAAAGAAGATGAAGGTGTAGAAGTGCATATTGACGACTTGATGAGTTGTGTAGAGTCGTTGATGCTGATGAATGATATTGAAGAATTTAGATGATTGATATCGAATATCAAGGTGGAAGTAACGGTGATAGGTGCAAGCTAATATTCATAATCCAGACCACGCCCCTCTTATTCATTCAATCATGCGATGCACTTACTATTAAGATGCTGTTGTCGTGCAGAACGAGCCGCACATAATGGTGCGTTTCAGGTTTTGAGTTGCGGCGTATGTTCCCTATCTAGCCCTGGCGATCTACCTACTCATTCTCCACTTCTGCCGCACGATGATTCAACCTCCACGCTTTTCGGGCGGTCTTCAAGCCATAAAGTACTCAAATGATTGTTTTGATTGCTGATTACCGAATGCCGGATAGCGTGGCCCCCAAATGCTGCGGTTGCATAGGCTTGGCTCTCGGCCCCCAATGTATTCCCGTTCTCGTGATGCTTCGGTGTTTCTTTACTATGTTTCAAGTCATCCAAGGCACAGCCTTCTTAGTGTCCCTTTCGGGGATGAGCGCCGAATCTAGATTTGATGTGCTTTCTCATCATTATGTAGTATGTAGAAGGATTAATGACCCAACCTCGTACTTCATAGCGCGTCCACCACATTGCTTTGTTTGTATAAACATTCGTGGTTTCCCCTCGTTTGATGCTCCATATAGCAATGATGAAGGGCAGCCACACATATAACAAAGCCGGTGTGCTTATCCTGACCACTCTCTTGTCATCATTTCCGTACTCACAAGCAGCAAATTGCAATACACAAACCATATCAGGAAGTCCTTCCTCGAGCGCCATTGCCTCATTCCTCACAAATGCATTGAACCAGCAAGGCAGTGGTATCTGCGCGGGAGGATTTCCTCCCACTAATCCCTTAACAAATGTCTTCAACGCTGATGAAATGGATTTCAACGTCACCCGCTCAACGTCTACTGGGACATTGAACAATTGTAACGCCGCCTTCACAGACATAATCAGTCAATGTGTCCAAGGCCAAAACGTGTGGGGAGGGAATTGGTCCGTGCCTGGCGAGTTCTACTCCATCACAAATGCGATATATCCGGGGAATGCGATTGTTATCCCTGGCGCGAGTTCCCAAGCTTCGTCAGGTACTGCTCAAACGACTCAACCCCCTCCCAGTACTGCGCAAAGCACTCCGGCTGGAAGCCCCAGCAATACTCCTGGTGGAGGCTTCGTGATAACTTCAGGCACAAACGGCCCGATCACTATTCCTCCGCAAACGACCACTGAGTCTGGGAAGTTCAGCACGTCGTATATGGCAGGCATCACGGCAGACACGGCTACTACCACCACACTTTCTGATCAATCAGGTCCAACAATATTACCTATCTGGTAAATTTCAATTGTGCATGGTACTTTGACTTAGATTTAGCTGATGAAACCCAGGTTTTGTCCAGAATGCATAGCAGCAGCCGCGGGTATCCTCATCATACCAGCCGCTGCTCCGATTGCTGGTGGTCTCATTCCTCCACCTCCTGGTTTCCCAGCTCTTGCAATCGGGCCTGACGGAGCTCCAACTCCCACAGGACCAACATCGGGGACCCAGCCCTCCGGTGATCCGCGGACTCAAAATCCTACGGGAAGCGCACCGGAAACAGCCACTACGACAGATCCGAGTACCAGTGATGCCCCCACAGGAACGGCCAGCGAAAGCTCTATTACCACACCTGAAGTTACGGGGAGTTGCCGTAAGTGTGAGTCTCCGTTTGATTCCGTTCAAGACTAAAACGGTCGCCGCAGAATATTGGGAAACTAGCAACAATGAGCGCGATATTAAACCCAGAGCAATTGTCAAGACTATCCATGTAAGCCGAATCGAAGATCCATGAGTAAGGACGCAATCTAATAACATTCACAGCGCGAACGAACGATCGAACGTGATGTAGACGAGCGACGAGGTCTTGACTCATCAGGTGAAGTAACAATGAGTGTGCAAAGACCGCTCATATCTGCCATTCAAGCCATCGGAGGCCCTGGCGGTATAACTTCTGCCGACGGCCTGACTCTCGTAACAACGAAGTTTCCCAAACCTGAGTAAGGAAGCCTCGAACCCATCATGATGTACCTGCATCGTCCTTGCTGACAAGATATAGCATGGAAAACCGCTTCATAACCGGTCTCCAAGGCAAAGTCAGCCGGCCAATCAACGAGAACTACAACGGGCAGAGCATAAAAATGGCCAAAGGAGATCTGTTCCGCATCCGGTGGGACTACGATCCCACCAAAGGCGTGCACGTCAATGCCGAATTTTTCGGCACAACGACGACGAAAATTGCATTCACACCTAGCACGCAGCCGATTGTGAACCCCCCTGGAAATGCGAACAACGTGCTGTTCCAGCAAGTAATCAATGATCAGAGTAATTCGCTAGATTACCAGACCAAGCCTAATACGGCCTCTCATGTGTATACGCCTGAGGAGAGGACGGGGGAGCCAAGTGCAAGTACGCAGGCGCAGACATTGCAGAGTATGGCGCAGCAGTTGGCGCAGAAGTGGGCGAGTAGTTATTGTTGAGGCGGGTGAAATTGTATAAAAAGGTTCCGAGCTCTTTCTTGTCCTATCGATAGGACTGGACGTTTTGAATGGTAGGGAGAAAACCTTGATGTCCGTGACATAAGATCTGCTACGCTATGTTAGCAATATTTTGGATTCGATACATGTAGACATGTCGAAAACATGGTACCTATCCCCTCGAGCGCGTTCTCAGTTGCTGTGGGAGCAGGAAGCAGAGGACCGGCGGCTAGACGGTATGTCACCGTCAACTTCAGTCATGCTAAGGTCTCTATGATGGGCGAGAATTCTAGCTGTAGGCTTTCGGTCAACTGAGGCCGGATAGATTATAGCTATACATGTTAAGGTCCCCTAGCGTATGATAAGAGGTATGAGATGTACTATAGCATTATTATAGTGATGTTACAGGCCCACAGGATAACCTAGGTGGTGCTGTCTCGTATGTGGAGTGAGCAGTGGATCGAGCAGTAGACCGAACTTTTAGTAGGTATCTTAAATAGTAATATCTATCCGGGAAGTAGATTGACAAATCTCGAGAAAGCCTGAAGCGCCGGAAATTCCATATCAGTAGAACTGAAAGTTTAGAAAGCAGTTGAAAAACTCGAAGGACCAAAATCTTCCGTAAAAACAAAATCAATGCCTAGCTTGCCAAGTTTGGAGGCTTCCTGAAGCACCAAAAAGGGAAAAGCGGCAACCTAACCTGCAGAATAGAGAACACCTGGCCCTTCACGGTAGGAACCCCGTCATGTCGGCAGTGAGGATCACTGCAGAGGATTCACACATTTTAACGCGTTAGCTTCCCCGCCGGAGTCCAGCATAGCTTGCAGCACTTGTAGATCCAATAGCGCTTGCTCAGGTGCCGCCCTTTCATGAGCTCTCCCAAATTTGATGCTGTGCGCAAACGCGAGGATCTCGGCTTTCCCACCGGTACCCGGCCTGACCTTAGTACGCTTTTCTTTCAATTCTGCGGCATAATTCTTAGCCAAACCGACCTCTGCTGGTAGCACCGTGACAGCTCCCTTGTCAGTCACGATTTGTAGTTCAAATCCGGTCTTGAATTCCGCCCCGAGAGAGAGGCTGAACGTCCCGCTATTACCGTTGTCGAGTTCATAGTAGCATGCACGGTATCGAGAGGGGCTAATTTGGGTTGCAAGAGAGACGTGAATGCAGATACCTGGCTGATCGATCGGCCTGCAGCTGCTAGCAGCTAGCGCGCGCCAGCAATATAACGGATGTCTCCATCTAGAAGGAAGCCGCCTTGATACTCGGGCTTCTGGCGACTAGCCATGCAGACCTTACATATACCAATTACCATCAGGGTCATATGTTGGATTCGAAGGCTTACCAGGCCGTCCGATAGAACTTATCATACTCATCCACGAAGCCGTAGGCTGCCACACTGAAGGTCAAGACCTTCCCACCAAGTATTTGGATCTGACAAGCGCCTAGAGCAATGGAGTCAAGGAACCTAAAGTTCGCGCCGACAAGCCATATTGGCTTTGCTTTGATGGCATCATAACATCGAACCAGTTGAACCGCGGTCTCGACGTCCCTCGCTATAGGCTTCTCGCTCAGCATGTGTTTCCCTGCCCTTGTTGCCCTTTCGATTACTTCTGGTTGTACTGGAATTGGCAAGGCTATTATGACGGCGTCTATGTCTTTGCGGGCGAGGAGGTCATTGAGCGAGCGTCCCGCTAGAGCAGGCGTGTCAAAATAAGTACTGACAAGCTTAGTAATAGCTTGTACTAGCTGCTCGGCTGATCCTTGTGATCTGGAGTATACGGCTTTGAGGGAGAGGGGGGCGCATGTTTGCACTGCTGGGAAATGCTCTGTACGGTAGTACTCGTTGTTTGACATTGAAAAATCCCATTTCGATTGACTCGCCATCGTGTACAATGTAGCCTGCGCCAAGTATTGCGACTCCCATGGGCGTCTTGCTTCGTTGCTAGTATGAAATTTTGGCGGACACTGGTTGCTGAAACCTAGGAATGGATTCTGGGATTCAACCCCACACCCATAGAAACGATACTGCCGCAGAGCCATCATCATAGGTAGGTCACTAAGGTACGAGCTACCGACACAGTGCGCGCCGGCGGAATTGTCGTATTCGTCACGTCTTGACCTTGTCCATGTAAAATACCCATAGGAGGCATTGAGATGCCCAAAAAGACTTTTCAATTGGCGAAGACAGGTTACACGACAACCCTGCCAGCAATAGCGTAACCTGTGACTATTGACTCGGCGCAATTGTTGTCTGTAGATGCTCGCCAATGTGGTCAAGGTGAGCCCCTTGTAGTCAAGTTCTGCGACTGGCGGAAGACGAAGAGATGAGTTATGTCCGCTCGTCTTAGGTCCAGCTGTCCCAGCATTATGGTACCCCTAACACATCGCGCGGCGCGCTTTAGACTATCAAGCGAATGGCTTGTTAGAGGGGCGAGCATTGAGACAGGTATAAGGCAACCGCAAGGGCAATTGGAAGTGTAGAAGAATGGAAAGGAATGAAAAATCCTCATGCTGGTATGAGTGAATGACCTTTTCGTGCAGCTCGCAGCTAGGAGGATGTGAGCACTAGCGTGATGGAAGCCCTAGCCCTAAAGTCCGACACTGGGGTATCTGTGCGGACTCCAGCAAATTTCCTTTCAAATTATTCCCACTCGCAACCCACACCACAAAGTGACATGTTCCTTGTTCTGTTTGTAGGCTGAAAAATGAGAATTCAATACAAGGCAAACGAGCCATACAAGTAGTGTGTGTCGCCCAGAAAATGACTTGCACTATTGATCTCGACTCTCAGGGCTGTAAAGGCTCTCTTGGACCTTTGGGGGATTCATTGTTATCCGATACTTCTAATTCCTGACCATTCTAGAGAATGATGGTGTGCTTGCGCGGCCTGACAGCCACCGTCTCTGAGACCGTCTGAATTATATTGGCCTGCTCTATTTGTCATGGTCTTCATTGTTAGCTTCTTAAGACTGCCACGTATCTTGTTGGCTTGACTCTGCCGGTCGCAGATCTATCTTGCCCTGTATGAGCTGAAAACCAATGGCAGTATGCCAGCTCGCAAACATGCACGCAATTGCCGAGATGGGTGTGATGGCTGATGACTCGAGGACAGGCGAGCTAATCACTTATCATGGATTCAGTACAAGTACAACCTTTGCGGCCTCGAGAGATGGCTAGGAATCCCCGGGGTCTGGGTTCTCCCTGGCACTGTACAGTACTGGAAGGTATCCTGAGCTTATCGTACTCCGCAAATGTCCAGAAACTCCAGACCAGGCACCCGCTGGGCAACATCAACTTCACCTTTCTGTAAAACGTTCAGAGCTGTGTGAGGTCCGCGTAGACTATCGAAGCGGCGACGATAGAATGTACACTGGTCTTCCAAGCAACCAATGTGCTCAAAAGCTTACTATGGGTGTGAACCAACAGGTTGGTATTGCCGATAGAGCCGGTGTGGCCGAGAGCTCTTTACGTCACTTCACAGCTTGGGAAAGTCAAAAGGAACAAATTTGCTGTGGGGTATAAGGATGTTGGTTCTTTGGAATAAGTAATAGACCTCTTTCGACCCATCAATCAACCCCTAGGAAGGCAACATGGCGCAAGAGCACATCCCGGTTAACGGTATGGCACTCCAAACCTCTCTCTGCACATCGCACGCCATTAAGCGCTACCGATAGACTTCAATTTCACGAAGGACATCCATAATGATACCTACCCAGCCATCGATCCTGCCTCGAAATCTAATCTCAATGGTAAATATGTCTTCATAAGCGGCGCCTCCAAGGGCATTGGACGTGCCACTGCGTTAGCCTATGCCAAAGCTGGCGCGGCTGGAATTGGTATAGGAGCACGCTCTGACCTCTCGAGTCTAAGAGAAGAGATCCATGATGCAGCAAAGAAGGTCGGAAAGAGCGCGCCCAAAGTGGTGTCTGTGAAGCTGGATGTTGAGGACCGCGCGTCGGTGGAGTCTGCGGCAAAGGAGATGGAGACTGGCTTGGGAAGGTTGGACATATTGGTCAACAACGCAGGATACCTTGAGAAAGCCAGACCGATCATAGATAGTGATCCCGATGAATGGTGGAAAACCTGGGCAGTGGTGAGTTATGATGACCACCCGGTCAAATATACAGGATGAACACGCTAACGCTCAACCGAACATCCGAGGACCCTACTTAATGACCCGTTCCTTTCTCCCACTAATGTTAAGGGGAGGGGACAAACAAATCATCAACCTCTCCTCAGTAGGCGCACACATGGTCCAACCAGGACTGAGCGGCTATCAAACCACCAAAATGGCAATAGTACGTTTCTCTGAGTTCACAAACGCAGAATACGGCGAGCAAGGGGTCGTGGCTTTCTCGGTGCATCCGGGTGGTATCATGACGGACTTGGCGAGGACTTTGCCTAAGGAACTGCATCATGGTGGAGAATCCGCAGCATTGAACTGAAGTTATTCGGCTAATAATGCACTTACAGTACTTACCGACACCCCCGAGCTCGCTGGCGATACCATCGTTCACTTGACGCAGAAGAAGCAGGATTGGCTAGCGGGGAGGTACGTCAGCTGTAATTGGGATATGCCAGAGTTGCTTGCGAAGAAAGACGATATTGTTTTGAGAGACATGCTGAAATTCAGAATGGCATTATAAGCGTTATGACTCGGATATCAATGGTGGTGGATTATATATGAAGCATATAGAATGCATCTGAATATCGACGGAGTCGCATAAATGGATCGAGTTCAAATAAATTCGATCAACTAATACTATCTTGGTTATTCGAGGTCTTATTGCGAGGTGTATGCAGATTTTCAACCGTCACGCAACTTAATGTTAATTAACTTTCAACAGTTCACCAACAGCACCCCAACCCTTTGTGCATCACAACGACCAGTCAACGCGCCACCAACAAGCTCCAAACCCTTATGACTTTCAATGGTGTAACTCCCGAAAACCCCAATTAGGTTAGCCGCTACGCTAACTGTGTAAGGCAAGAAATCAGAACACATGGAGGAGCAAAAGGATTCATTCCAGAGCGGCGATGAGACCCGCACGAGCGTCTTCG
The DNA here is from genome assembly GCA_023065455.1 of Cladonia rangiferina. NCBI lineage: Eukaryota > Fungi > Ascomycota > Lecanoromycetes > Lecanorales > Cladoniaceae > Cladonia > Cladonia rangiferina. The sequence goes on from JAJREH010000030.1 coordinate 216,073, forward strand.
AAGGTAGGAATTGTGGGGCAAGATAGGTAACAAAGCTGCAAGTTCTGGTGATAGAGATGGCAGCGGAAGGAGGGTGACAAACCAAGTTTAGACATCGATACAGTCCTTTCCACCAAGCAACAACCAGATATCGATCAAACGCCTCAAGAAATACCAGGAGCGCAACGGCGCATACATCCTAGGTAAGAAGTTTCGAAACTTTATAGGAGAATTTCTGGCGTCCTCGCCACCTCGTCCACATCTTCAAAACAATGCCAATGCCCCAACCCCTTCAAGGCCTCAGTACTCGCATCTGGCACCCTCCTTATCTTCCTTTCCCGCCACAATCAGCGTCAGCATCTTCAACTTCTCAACCTCGAGCGTCGTTCCCAATTCATCTCCCTCAGGAAGTGAGATTCGTGAGACCAAGCTCCAGCAGACGTGATACCAATCTGCATCCCCTCCCATCAACCACGATTCGGGCCTCTCAACTGCTAGCTTCTTCTGCAGTTCCTCCGTTCAATATACGTTTTGCTTCTCCCCGGTCTTGTCCCAATATCACAGTCATACTCCGATTCTTGACGCAGTAGATCCCTAGGCGCAAGTTCAGGGCTCAGGGTGGAGCAGATAAAGCCAAAGGGTGAAGCAGGGTGAGGTCTTCACAAAGTCATATCTTGGTTAATGCCACATTGCGCAGCTGGAGGACTGGACACGCTTTGATCATCGCTTAGAAGGATGCAGTTGTCTGCAGGAAGGTATTCATTTTCTCGACGCGTCTGAGCTAGCTAAACATAGTGTAGCCTCTTTAAGGTAAACTCTTTTCTATGTTAATAGCTTCAAAAATGTTTACATTGCTTGTCATCTACCCCGATATGTGCTCTAAAGCTAGCCGAGACGGCTTCAGCTGTAATTGAGCTTGCCATCGGCTTAGTATATAACCATCTAGAGCGGTTTACCTTCCTGCTAATTTCCTCATGCAACACGCTGGCCACTCCAACGCCACGTTCACTTCAATACCACCGAGCTTCTCCTTCAGACCCAGAGTCTTGGTCAGAAAGTGATGTCACGCGTTGGAGGTCGACAGTTGGCTTCCCCGAGCCTACATTGCCGCAGATGGTCCACTTTCAAGTATTTATAATTGGCCAGCATCAACCTGAAATCTTCCTCGCATGTTTTAGTGGGGAAGTTGAGGTACTTATAGCTGCTTGGGGATAAGTTACGCTCGACCCCTCTTTGTTAATTGCAGAATGTGATAATCCGGGTAGTCGGTCATTGGGTAGGTAAGGCTCATTCTGTACGTTGGTCAAGGAGTCACAGTTTCATTGATTATAAGCGATTTTGCGTCAACTTGGACGGCTCGTGAACACCCGACGTACATAAATGCGCACATCTCGCGCCTGGACGTCAATTTGGAAGACAACCAACACTCCGAAGGTCCCTAGATTCCTGCTACACAGTGCCAAATTCAAGCTTCAACCCAGACCTTGTCTGGTGTGCGCTGTAGCCATCATGCAGATATGTCCCGTACTATTCGCTTCTTTGTTATTCCCACTCAGGATTTCATCGCTCGCTATCGAACCTGTTTCAATCAGCTTCGACAACCACAACATTACTCTGGTCAACCAGTCCCTACCCTCCAACCGGACGAATCCTCATCTTGGCTACTGTTCGTTGATTATTGATCGGCCAGATCTTTCTCACTTCAACCAGGAGGCATGTACTGAGGCTATACCGATCGCATGCTCGAACCTTACTTTTTTCGAACCAGAATACCCACTCAGAGATAGGTGGATCTGGACAAATCTACCAGGATGTTCTCTAGCATTTTTTGTACCCATGGCAGCAGAGTGGGATATCCTGCCTACCAAGCAGCAGTGTGAAGTGCATGTTTTTGGATTCCTGGTAGAGCTGTGTGTTCCATCAAATGTGTGGAATTTGGGGAAGATTAACGTCTTCTCACCACCAACTCCTGGTGACCCTGGCCGTGCTTGGGTTCAGAATCATCCGAGGTATCTGATTTCTCCCAAGCAGCTGGACATAGAAGCTCAACCGCTTTGATGTACCTATTGCGACATCGAGTGAAGCAAACCTCCAGATCTATCACAGATGAAGACCTGCCTTTTACCAGTCTACCTAAGACGATCCTCCATGATTTGACTTTGCGACCATAGATCATTCAAAAGCCACGGTGGGACGGAGCCAGCCTTATCTGACCTGCAAGACACCAATGAATTGTGTAGTGTAATCGAAAGCACCAGAAGTCATCCTTGAGACACATGCTCTACCTAGCCTTTCAAAGCCTTAACTTCCACCTTTGAGTAGACAGAAGCGTCACCGAGGAACTCGAGATTCATATTAAGCGTGAGAACACAATCCCAGAGTACTCAAAGTCTCCTGTACATCCCTAGAAGTCGCCTCAATGACCCGTCTGCGCTGCCCACTCCCTACCTTTAATTACACAGAAAATAGTTTCAGACTTCCAACAGCACTATGATGATACACCGTCCCCAGATCCGCCGACACATTCATATCTTTCGCCTGCACATCTTTCGCAAAGACGGTATCAAATGCCCATAACATTGGCGCAGCAATCAACAATACGCTTCGTTCCGCTAAATGCATGCCAGCACAGACCGTCCATCTCTGGCAGCGCAAACATCGGCAATTGCACTCTTGCTCTCACCCGACCACCATATTCTAGAGACTTCAACTCGATTCACCCCATCATGTCCATACCGATCCCTCCCATTGCATCAGCCATCTGCATATATTCAAACGCGCTCTTATCCCAACCCTCATACCGCTCTGGCGAAATTCCTCCGCTCTCCTGTGATGCCCTTCATCATGATGCATGTTCCAAATATTCCCATACACAATGCTATCCTTCTGGATCCAGCACCCCTCCTACGCATCATATTCCATACTACTATGCGAAATCCCCAACGTGATTGCCGGCCCTCCACCTAATCACCTCTTTAGCAATCTGATGCTTGTGCGGCGTGTTGCCGGAAGATATGCGGATTGCAAGCTGACTGGGAAGGAAGTTGGGAAAGGATGGAGAGACCCCAAAATGAACTACTCGCCAACCTTGTCCGTTGGGAAAGGTAAGTCTGATATCGTGATATTTTGCTCATTGGCTTGGAAACAACAGCATGGAAAGAAATTCAATCTTGCGACATTTATACTCTTTGAATTTAGTCTAGACATAGTCCCATATCCCGATATATACAGAACACGTGATTCTTAGTCACTTCCCCGTCGTTCGAAGTCCATGTTTAGAACCCCATTCCACGCCTGAAAATTTCCAATTAATTAAAGACTCTATTTCTCTTAGACTTTCACCTCATTAGCATGGGATTCCATGCCCAAGACCTCCAGACGTGACTTTTGTGAAACACGGAAACGGATTACGAACAAGAAGGAGGAGAAGAAAACGGCATCTCATTGTCTGTGGGCGAGATGGTCGTTTCTAGGGGCCGCCGAGAGGGCGGTTCGCGCTAAGCCCGGCCTAATCGCCGCAATTTTCAAGCGTTGGTGGCGTCCAACTTCCCCGCGGCATCCTTAATGTCTACCCCTAAATTTGTGAATGACATACTTGATCACGAGCTTGGCTGATATCAGACCTCTGGACCTTATCTGACTACGTTTCCCCTCAATGCTTTCTTGGCTCAAGCTGCCCGCTTTTCGGACCGGCCAGAAGCTACCAATCTAGGTCAGGCATCTGCTCAACGGACCCGCGCTACTGAGGTGGATGAAGGAAGCTCCATTCCGACGATACAGGGTCTTGTGATATTCTCAGCACGCGAATACGCTTGTGGGAGAACCTCCCAAGGATGGCTCTACTCTGGAATGGCCTTCCGTACGATGAGAGACATGGGGATTCCTGTTCATCCCTCAAAGCTTAGCCACCTGGGAGGACACCTCTCGCCAGCAGAACTCGCTCTTCGACAACAGGTTCTTCGAAGTTCCTATGACTGAGACGGAAACATGAGCTTATGCTTAGGAAGAACCCCAGCGATGCATGGCCTCATTTCGACGCCTACAGCCGAGATTTCATTGGGTGGCAAAGGAGCAGAGAATGAATTAAGGCGGCCTAAATTTGCTACAATATCTGCGCTCGAAGTTGGTGTGACTCAGCAGGCTAGGACCAGTAGTTGATTCATTGCCTACTACCAATTATGCGTGGTAAGATCAATACAAGGCTGTCCACAAGGCTTGGAAACATATAACTGATCATGTATGCCTACTTAGGTCACCGACGAGGTCCTTGCGACTCTGTACTCCCAGCCCCACTCTGCGCACAATAACTTATAAGGCTTCTTGGACTGCTCCATCGAGACAATGGAGATTTGCGCTCGTGGACTCCCTCCACACCTCTAGCTGTGAGAAGACTGGCAATCGGTCTCATGTCCGGCCCTTTACATACTCCTACTGAAGTAAGCTTCAAGTTGCGGATCTTAGACTTGGCTAATCTTCTCCCAATAGCCTACTCTACCATGCCACCATCAGCCTCCTATGCCATCCTTATCGATCAAAACAACAACGAGCTCGAAAGCTAGCAACAAAAGCCGCGGAAATGATTGGTCGGCTGTTCATACGGCATATTCGGAGATTCGGCCTCCGTGTCATCACATGCCTCGAAAGTCACACTATGTTCGTAGCTAGTACAGACAAAATACTTGAACTGAAGGATGGAATTGATGAAGAGGCTGCTGGAGCTAGACTCGCCTTAAGTTTAGAGGAAAACGAAACAATGAGCTTTGTGACCAGGCAGTACTTCAGTGCTGCGTCAATCAACTATGAACGAGACCCTTAAAGAGGGAAGGCGGCAATATTCAGGACAGCCTCGTCCGGGCTAGGTCGAGCTATCGAAGTTTTACAATGAGTAGACCTTTCCTGTAGGTAAGGTGATCGTATCCCATAAATTGAGCATTCGCTATCAAGCGCCTGCAATAGCCTCGTATGCATCTGCGCCACTCGCCCTTCGACTACTCTGCTGAATCTGATATGTGGCCCAGCAGTATTATCGCAATGTGTTATGAATCAGAGCACTGCCTTACGAAAACGCACTGCATTATGCATGCATTATTTGGGCGAAGTATTGCGTGCTGTGCCGCAAAGCCAATCAGAGTGTTTCGCGGTCCAGTAATTCGTGCCGCAAATTGACCATCTGTCATTCTTAATGCATCCCAAGTGCAACTGCCAATCCATTCACACAACAAACTGGAACACACATGATCACGCTGCTTGTGGGCATTAATTGCCACTCTCATACGCCAAATCTAATGTATATGCTCGCAGCCGGGGTACGTGGGTTCGGTATCTTAATGAGTATCTGTTATCTTCCCCGCTGAACCGCGCAAGAAGAGCGATATGGAGGTATTACCGGATCTTGCGTTCCACTACACCACTGTAGTGGCTCACTGCCCCCTGCAGGTCTGTAATGATGCACATGCGGTCTTTTGAATATCAATGCAAAGCAGCCTTGACCAATCAGCCGGTTCGAATCTTGGAAGTACTATCACTTTTTCTGCAAGCTGTGCCTTACTCTGTGGAGCAGACATCAGACTCTGGGACTAGTGTTTCTCACTGAAAAGACGCAGGAAGATTTATAATATCTGTACCTGTGGTAGCTGGGCCCTGAGTGTTCTTGGAATCAATTATATGAACACTAGCATATCCTCTGTCTACACGGCCCCCCAAATTTATAATTGTCATTGTAAAAGGTAGGATCTCGACATCTGAACCATGGCAACAAAAGCCGCACCGCGGGTTACACCTTCAGAATCAGAGCCCTATTATGGCAACCCAAACCCACTATATGGTTTTACGCTTGTCACAGTCATACTCTGCAGTTCTTTGACAACAATCTTCACCGCTGCCCGCCTCGTCACCAAGCGGTTGACCGCTAAATACGGTATTGAGGATTGTGAGTGCCGTTCAAGTGTCTCCTACATGTGATACATGTGCTGACCCATGAAATCATCTAGTCCTTTTACTTGGTGCTTGGGTGAGCAACTAGCGGTTTCGTCTTCCTCTGTTCAGACAAGATTGGTTAATGTAGAGCAGCTATTCAACATCATTTACGACTATTACTTTCTTGTGGCAGCGCTAGCTGGGTTTGGCCACCATCTAAGATACGTCCAATTGGCGGAATATGGAAAGCTCGCAAAGGCATGTTGAGGACTTTGTCCTAGACGAATACTGATCCTTTACAGTTCAGCTGGACCCTCGAAATTCTCTACGCTCCCACGATCTGGCTAGCAAAGGCGTCTTTAATCTTCCAACTGATACGCATCTTCACGCCGATGAAGTCCGGCGCCGTGTACTGGGCTTGCCACACTTTGATATGGGTCAATCTAGCTTTTTACATTAGTGTGGTTTTTTTACTTCTCTTCGAATGCCATCCCATCAACGATGCCTGGAGTGCGTACTACGCAGGTCATTGCATCGACAGGGACCTTGCCCTAGTCTTTTCCGCTGCCGTTAACGTTTTTTCCGATCTGTTGAATCTTCTTCTACCCATTTGGGCCATATGGCACTTGCAAATGGCTCCGAAGCGGAGGTTTGGTATTACTGCCATATTTGCTACCGGACTCCTGTACTGTCTCCCCTTTCACATGCCCGAATCCTTCAAATTCTGCTGGTCAATCAGCGAATGTCGAGACTAACGACGCTTCAAACAGGGGCCTTGTTGCAAGCATCGTCCGGCTAATATACTGTATCCATTTGTTATACAGCAACGACGTTACCTATATTCTTGCCCAGATTGGACTATGGACGTAAGTCTTGACCTTCCATGCCCTTGCTCTGAAATCGTACTCACTTACCTTTCCTGCTCTACCAGACTTGCAGAATTTGCGAGTATCATCCTCTGCACCTGCTTCCCGATGATGCCTCGTCTGGCCAAATCGGTTGTCGACCGCCGCGCCAGATCCAAGTCTTCTACGAGGACTTTATGGAAACGCGCTAAGAGCGGAAACAGCGAGTCTGGGGAGTTGGGCGATGTACATCATCCTCGACCGAGTGAGGAAGGTGTGATTGGACTTGATGGTAGATCTGAGGCGTCACAGCAGAATTGGAACCCTATTAAGGCATAGCAGAGATGATTTCGGGATAAAGAAACTTATGGGAAGGCTAGTAGAGCTAGTGTTGAATTTTCGATACGTGTCGACTCGGAGACTGACATCACGCTGCATCATAGTATAAGAGTATTGGTGGTCGGATCAGGTGGGAGGACACCAACTTGTGCCTGCGCTTTCTTATGCTTTCTGAAAATGATTTCCTATGTTGGCATGCATCTTTGACTATTAATCCTTGTACAGTATATGTTTGGAGCGGTAGTCGACCCTAAAATACTGCGCATTTTCAGCGAAAAATTGCCTGAATTGATATCTTAAATACTTTTCTTGATCGAATAAAAAATTATTTGAGGCGCTGGTATCGTTCATTTCCGCTGTTTAGACGTCTACCTGTTAATTCGCCTTAGCTAGGCACATGAACAGTTTCTAACATGCAGAAGGGGAGTGTCAACTATCAGTAATCGGAGCAATATCGAGCCGATGTCACCCATAGTGAGCCGCCTCTCCCAAGCTTCCGAGCAAGCAAAATGGAAAGACAAGCCTTAAGCCGCCGCGCGGGACATTATCTATCATATGTCAAGCTCTTATGACCGGGACCTTGGACCACGAACGCAGCAAATGTCAAAGGTTTGGTGATCAGTAAGTTGAAACACTAGAAAACGAAGCTTGTCAGCTTTGACAATGGAATGGTGTTATTGATAGCTAATACACTATGTCAAAGCGCTGAAGTCCTTAGAACGCTGCCCTACTAAGACATCAGACAGCTTCGCAGATGACATCATGGTCATGAAGGGAGCTTCCAGGAACTTGTGCATATTCTCAAACAAAACTTTCAGCAGAAAGTCTGAGCACTTTGCCTTGATCGCTCTATGAAGATGTCATTATTAATCAATCTGGATAGGGTGATTACATTGCTTACTTCTTTCGACGAAATGTTCTTCGTCACGAGTATCCCTGGCCCTTGCGGTGACAGTTCCATATTTATAGGTTCTTGGGAAACGCTCCCGTTGTGCGATGATTTGCCTATGTATGTTCGCACGCCCGTGAACAATGGCGATGGTACCGTCGGCGAGTCATCATGCGACCTGAACTGCTTGCTCCATATGGATCGTGACAAGAGACCGTTCTGTTGATTTGGCGACTGGTGCTTCGAGGCCTTGTGAGCGACGAAAAGCGCTCTAAAGGCGGTCATAGAGACCACGATCACTGCAACGGCGGCTTCGATCTGGAGCCAGAATATAGCCCACGCAGAGTCAACTTGACCATGATTTATGTTGCCACCAGCGACCTTAACTACTGCGGTTATCATCGTAAAGATACTGAGACACAGGATCCCCCAAAGGGCAAACTTTTGCCGCAGGCTAATCTGAACATTCCAGAGCAGGGCTACCGGAATGGATATGACTGTTACACAGTCAATCACAGATCAACAGCATTTCACTGGATATGGATCTTACGGAAAGCATCTGTGCATACATCCAAGATCGTGCTCGCTTTCAGGATTCCGTTCTCTCGGGCTAGTGCCCCCGGAGTCACGCATTTGACTACGGGCAATCAGTAAAATTTGTCTAGAACGCTGACTGGGAGAGAGGTGGCAAACCAAAAATTCGTTCATCAAAATATGGACAAGAGATAAGATTGGAGAACATCAGGACTGCAGCAGTGGGAATGAGGAGAATACAGATGCACCACCACCAGATCATCATCTTTCTTTGCTGTTTTGAGAGACTTTTAAAGAAGAATAGAAAGGAAAACTTCACACTACTGATCGTAAGCCCCAGCAGTGTTGCTGCAGTATCTTGAAGTTTCTCGTCTCGAAGAAGCTGAGGAATGAAGTTTGCAGGTTCAGCGCGCAAGCCGGCCTCCACATCCTCTTGCAGATAGATGTATGGTATATCGAGATAAAGGACAGTGGTCCCAGAGATGAGGGCCAGGAGGGCAAGAAGGAAGAAGCCGTCATCGACGGTGATACGGTGCGACCTGTAGAGGCGCGCTGAAATGCGACCCGCGGCCACAGTGACTGCGAGACCTAAGAGGACTCCAATAGAAGCCTATATTCATGTCAGCCGAGCGAGGATTGCTGCCAAAAGGGGATTCTACAGACCTGAAAGGCCGGTTGACTTATTTTCGGCGGTTTACTTAACGGCGGAGAACTACTAGACATGTTTGCTATCGACACTCAAATGGCTGATAGAGATGGTTTCTGATCTTGAAGGAGAAAGATAAGCAGAGGATTGCTGAGGCTTATGTTGAAAAAAGGTTCTTAGTGACTCCCGCAAATACGGTGTAATGCTTCGGACCCGGCTTTTAGATCTTAGCCATTATGGCCTTATAAGTAGCTACATAAGCTCGTTCCGAGTAGCCTGATACTCTAATGAGTTAGCTTGCGTCTTTATGGCACCATGCAAAATGCCCAATAAAAAGGAGCGTTAAACGAAAAGGGTCCTACAATGACAACCCTCAGGTTTCCCACGTCGACTTGTAGGAACAATGACAACATTTGACCGAATGGCTACAGTAAAGAAACACGACGCAAGCTGAGTACGATCGACAATGCAGGTAGAATCGGCGCGAGGCACAGTCAAAAAAGGCCATTCCCTAGTTCCTTGACTTCAGATCGAGCCTTAATAGGCACGCACACGCCCCAAATGCAGGGAAATCGATGTAGTGCCACGATCACTTCCGCTCCCTGGCTGTAGTCCTAACGGACACTGGCCGCATGATAGCAGAATCTCTGCGTGCTCAATCCACGCCACACGGGATTTCTGCGCTTCCAGCACGGTCAGCAATCTTCAATCTTGCGGGAATATCGCCATCGTGGGCTGAATGCAATGGATTCCTAGTGCTTACAGCTATCGTTGGGCATAAGCACCTTAAGAGCGGAATTAAGGCGTCCCACGGGAGCGCGAAGGAGTAATCATGCCTAAGCGAGGGATGCTCAATGCCGATCTCCGCGCTGACTCAGCCAAGAATTCTATGCCACATCTCTTCTTAGGCGTAGACCATCATCAACCCACCAAGTTAACGTGGCAGATATCGTCATCTGCATATTATCAACGTCATCTCCAGATATGCCTTAAACGTGGTGAAACATTTACGTGCCACAGCCTTGCCTAGTCTTCATTGGCTTCGTGCGCTAATAGCTAAAATTCGCTCCGATTTAATTGGGGGTTAGAAGGGTTCATCTATCAACTGTACACACATCAACTATACAGCCCTACAGGGCTGGACCTAAAGCTGGTGAAGCGGGCCCTAAACAACCCCCCAAGAGCCTCTGAGTCTGGTTACCTGGGCGATAAGAATGATCCCCGGAGCATCCCAACTTTAAGGTTCCTCTAGGGCCTGCTTCGCCAGCTTTAGGTCCAGCCCTGTAGGGCTATACAGTTGATAGGTGTGTACAGTTGATAGGTGAACCCTTCTAGTGCTCGATGGCGTCGCCGCCAGCGGCCGCTAGCTCACCGACGGCGGTGAGCTGGGGAAATGAGGATCGCCGCAGCGAGATTAGTAGGGGGCACCACCCATTTCTGCTCCTCATTCCTTTCTAACGTACTTAGCAACCATCGCGAGCTATTCTCGGGCTGTCTACATCCGCTTTTCCAATTGATAGCACGTGGCAAGTTGATTGCTGTGCACTAAAGGATCTGAAGTCATCTAGCTAGTATCCAAGTAATGCACCATTCACATACAACATCGAGGCCATCGGCGTGTTGAGCTCGAGATTTCGATCTCGACAGACGTTTAAGGACTGATCAGGACAAGTCCCAATTGCTTTGACGTCCTGCACCAGCCTTTCTATTAGCAGCGTACCGGTATCGATTCAAAAACAACATTGCATCAAGATGAACTGGATCGTGGTACTCGCAAGCATCCTTGTCGCCTCCTTCGGATGGACGACTGTTTCTTTCATCTCGAATTATATCGCTGCCCGCAAGATTGGCTTACCCTTAGTACTCAGTCCTGTATATCCGTTCAATCCGTTCTGGATAATTACTTACAGGGTATTCCCAGTCATATTTTTGCTAAAGTATCTGCCGTTTAGTCTTGGTACATGGGCTAGATGTACATATATAGGCTGGCAATTTCACGAAAAGCATGCTCTGCATGATGAGCTTGGGCCCGTGTTCCTCATCGTCACGCCAGGTGGAAATGAAGTTTCTGTGGCGGATGCTCAAGTTGCGCATACAATACTTTCACAGCGCAAGGAATTTATCAAGCCAATTATCATGTACGGTATGTAGGATCTAAGCAGTCGGACACAGTTGATCAGCTTTTAACAACATGCAGAACCACTTAATGTCTTTGGGCGTAACCTAAACACGGTAAGACAACTTTTATCGACGATAGCCTTATGGCCAAGGCTGATCAGATCACAGGTCGAAGGTGAAGACTGGCAACGTCAGAGGCGGCTCACAGCACCAAGCTTCAACGAGAGAACCAGCTCCTTAGTCTGGGCTGAGGCTTTACGGCAAACAATAGAAATGGCCCAGTCCTGGGCCGACCAAGGAAAGATGGGTACAATGGAAACCGTCCCAGACACTGCGACAATCGCTCTGCATGTGTTAACATCCGTGGGTTTTGGCCTTTCCTATCCATTCCACGGTGGGCTCCGAGATCTTCCAGACGGTCACACTATGACTTACCGAGATGCGCTTTCTCTGTGTCTGCGAAATACTATCACTTTCAGTATCTTTTCCCGGAAGACCTTGTCACGCTCATTCCTCCCGAAAAAGTTGCGTACTCTCGGCCTCGCCATAAAGGAGTTCCAGACATATATGGAGGAAATGCTCTCAAACCAGCGAGCGGGAGTTGAAGTAAACGAACAGGAAAGCCCAAATTTGATGAGCGCTCTTGTACGAGCTTCCGAGGAAGCCCGGAGGGCTCAGAATGATTCGGATCCGCGTCGTCTTGGCCTGAGTGATGACGAGATATTCGGCAATATCTTTATGTTCAATCTTGCGGGACATGAGACCACTGCAAACACCCTGGCAGCCTCACTCGTGCTTCTAGCCGCTCATCCTGAGTGTCAAGAGTGGCTTGCAGAGGAAATTCATCAAGTCCTAGAAACTTCAAAGGGTTCAGAGGATTGGAAATACGAGGTTGTTTTCCCAAAATTACAAAGATGTCTTGCTGTCATGGTAAGTCAGTCCGGTTGTCCTCGATTTGATCCAAGTTTTTCCTTGCTAACACGAGGAAGTACGAAACGCTACGTCTCTATGGCTCAATTGTTTTCATACCTAAGACGACAAGTTTTCATAGTCAAACTTTAACACTGAAAGACAGATCGCATGTGCTCCCTCCAAACACCAGCATTAACATCAATGTAGAAGGTCTCCATACCGATCCCAAAACCTGGGGTCCTGATGCACTGGTCTGGCGCCCCTCTCGCTGGCTTAGACCCTCACAGTCTGAGAAAGCCACGAACCCAAAGACGACCCAAGAATCCTTCATTGAGCCAGACCCTGGCACATTCATTCCTTGGGCAGATGGACCCCGCTCCTGTGTTGGGCGGAAATTCTCCCAAGTTGAGTTCGTGGCGGTCTTGGCTACTCTGTTTAGTCAGTACCGAGTACGACCTGTGCTACGGGCAGGAGAGTCAGAAGCAGATGGACAAAGGACGCTACAAAGCATGGTTGACAATTCGGCCATATCAGCTATCACGTTGCAGATGAGGGAGCCGAGAAAAAGGGCACTTAGATGGGAGAAGCGGACACTAGATGGATGAGGAGTAGGCTCAGAGTAAGATAATGAGAAACGGAGCTTTCGCTGATTGTCTTCGAGGCACAACTTGTACGAATATGAGGCTCTGACCCATTGCAATAGCGTGAAAAACAGGTGTGGGGAAACCCCTGGACCTAGCCCGGAGGTTACCCTTAAAGTAAGCCCTAAAGCCCCCAAGAGTGTTTGTTACGGGCTCGCTTAGGAAGATTCGGGCCGATGGCAAGGCCTACCTTACTAGGACCTATGGAGAAATCGGCTGCCTTAACCTGCCGGCTCCCTCCTCCCTTTCTTCCGAGCTTGCATGTAAACTTCCCAGCATATCCTGTGGCCAAATCCGATAATTGTGAGGCTTTCACCCTATTATTATGACGGAAATGCACGTACCCGATTGCCCTGCAGTCATACAAGCCCAACCACCATATCGGCGTCGTCCCCAAGTTGCGTTTGGTGGTACAAGAATTCGCAGACACCCGGGATGGCAGCCTCCAAGGCAAGAAAGCCTCTTAACGAACAGCACCATCCTTGATCATATCCTCAAGAACAGCTATGGTTGGCACGATAAGGATATGATATTTGGCTGCTGATCATGTACTCTGTCTGCTCCCTTTTCCGTGACTTGCATATTCCCATTTTTACATAGTCACAATTTCATCTCTACGTGCGCATCGAATGGGTACAGCAGGTTTCTTAGTAGGTGTTGTTTCACGTTATCAAGCACGTTTAAGGCTACCGTGCCCTTCGTCTTTTTCCGGAAGTGGTGGAACCTCGGGTGCTCATACGACTATTAAACGAAGGAGGTGTGGCAGCCTAAAACAGTTGGGAGTTGCTTGTGACCTGCTCAGCCTTCTAATGACTTTCAAGACATCAACTAGAGTCTCCAACTTTCTATCGACTTTTCAGTATCTGATACGGTAAGTCTCTTGTAACAAGCCTTCACTGGGGTGTGAAATTACTTGGTTGCCTTATCACGAAAATAATGAGCCTCTAACCATGCATAGACTCCCAATGACGCTCAAACTGAGCGAATGATGCTGCTTGGAGGGATGACATTCGACAAAAGCCTTTTTAGTCTTCCTTCTCAACAGTGAGAAGCCATATTCGTTATCGGACAGCTTTCAACACTGCACTGGATTCCCCTCAACCTCCAGCCCTTATATCCATCGAACCTACGCTAGCCACAACAGTCTCTATATCATAACCGATTCGGCTATAACGAGATCAGAGTCGTCGAGGAGCATCTGTTCCGGTACAAACATGGCGACTACCAGCAGCATAGCAAGTGGCCGTCCCAGCTTGCCTACCCGTCATACTCACCATGGCTGTGGGCCATCCACCAATCAGATGTTGTCTTTCAGCTACGAAGGCCACCTTTTCGTACCGTCAGAGCATCATTCTCGTGAAGACAAGTGGACGTCTGCACAACCGATCAAAATATCCGTCAGCCAGGACGACTTAATCAACGAAGTAATCAAGCAGCAGAGAAGTGGAAAAACCGCGCTCGAGGAGTTTTGTGGACCTCGAGTAGATGATGCTAAACGCGGAATGATCAATAACTTGATCAAGGAAAGATCCAATGCCGAATCGGGATCCACATATACCCTAGCTGCTATCAAGATTGACAGAGACTATGTCAGTGACAAAGAGCCAGATTTTGGCAAGATGTCCCTTCGGGATCATGAATCAAAGAATAAAGAATTAAATAAACGAAGAGAGGAGACAAGCTCCGTACTGATCATCCTTCAGAGTTCAGTGATCCACTGCCCTGACCACGTTCAGGCGGAATATCCTCAAACCTGCAATCCTAATTCGGCCAACACCATAGAAAGTCTTAGCCCAGCCGCAGGGAAAACCGTGTCCTGGACTGCTCCGTGTACACCTACCAGCAGCACACCACTCAGATACATACCTTTCTCATACCAGAATATTGACCCAAATGCGAACGGGAGTGACCAATCATTGACGCCTCAACAAGTCTACCAGCGGAGTGACGACACTCGGACCCTTTGCTCTGAGAGATCGTCTTCGGTAACCTCATTCGACACAACCAGCTCTTCATCACCCTTCACCCCTACGAGTGCCACAAGTAACGACTGCTTTATAACTGTGGATCATGCCAGGAATCATAACGGACCACAAGTTCCCACGCGTCCTTCGGCGTATGCATCGTCAGGCATCTCGATGTCTACGGAATCAACCACGGAGAAAGTCTTGGATGAGAACGCACAAAAGCAGCAGCCATTGAGAATGCAACACCCGCCTACACAAGCCACCGAATCAGCTCGGCCTTATGCTGTCATTTCAAGTAGTTCCCAAACCGACATTTCCGTCACTGACCCTTGCGAGGATGGCCGACATGAGACTTTGGACATTCTCAGATGCAGTAAGGGCGAGCTGGGCCGACCCAGTACAGCCGATCATGGACCAGAAAGTGAAATTATGTCTAGCCTGCCTACCAGTGAGAATCACACAATGTCAACGGGGGATTTAGTGCACGATGGTGATTTTCCGCTTCACCCACAAGTGCCAAGAGCCAGAAGTCCAGATATTTTGGAGCGGAAGCCTTCGTGGATGGACAAAATGGTTCCAGGTATGTTCCTGAAGTAAGTTGTCAATTTCGAGTCTTATGAATGGTAGTCATTACTCCACCCGCGGAGGTGGAACCCATCGACACTGGTCTTGAGGAAATCAATGCTGAGTCCCCAGTGACTGAAGACTATGTTTCAAAACGTTCCAACGAGAAGGACACAGAGCATCAGAACGCGAGAAAGGGCTACCAAATCGAGCACCAAGAAACCAGCTACCGGCATTCCATGTGCGAAGAGTCTTTGGCGGCGTTACCAATGCCTGCTAGGGAAGACATCCAGGCTTCTGCATATAGTGCAGAGGCAAAGGGAAGAAACCCCCTGAGGCCACAGTACACCGAAAAAACTGAGTACACTGACTCGCTTTCTAAGACATCCGCAAGGGGGCCAGCTAATGAAGCCCGCTATCCTCCGCAGACCCTGGGCAGACTACGGTCGTACGAAAAGCCGAGACCTGCAGATCATACCTTCAGGAAGTCACACCAGCCTATAGACCGGCAGGAAAGTTACGACAATGTGAAGTATGGTGCTACAGATCCAGAAAAAAGCCACGTCAGTACCTCATGTCCTGTGTCTCCCTTGGGCAAACCTCCCTCGTACGAGAGGCTCAGGCCTGAACTTCCTCCTACCACAAGTGTGTCTCAGCCTGCAGGAATTCGGAAAATTTACAGAATCAAGAAATACAACGAACCGGATAAGGCTCCTGAGAAGCACGTTAAGTTTTCAAAACCACTCGCCTCTTCATCGTCACTGGATGCGCCTAGCGGAAGTAATATATCGTGTCCAGATACGCCTTCCCCCTATTCGCGGACCACGATTGCTAGTGATCCCACAAAACCCCCACGCACAACGAGTCAAGCTACAAGCCGGCCTCCTCTTCACAGACAATCGAACTATATACCTGTACACTGCTCAGATACCAGGGGCTCCCATCACAGCTCTTCAAAGAATAATAGCAGCAAACAGTCTACAAAGTCAACATGTCGCGAGGTGAAATCCTCTGACAGCAAGCGTGACAAGGAAACCGACAGCTACAACAGCTGTAAACCTGATAATAACTCGGACAGTGAGCCGAAGACTAACAGAGGCTTATGGGCTTGCCCTTACAAACACTGTGACCGGCATCGTGGACGTCCGTACGCCACACATGAGGAAGCCAAGGAGCATTTACGTAATGCACACAAAAGGGATCGAACTGGGCGTGAGTAGGGTCAGAGAGACCAATAATTCAGATGTTACTAACGCGTGCTACCGATATTCCAGGTTATCTTCTTCTATAGACCCGTGACAGTGAAGAATCTCGGCACATAAGGAGAGTTTGGATATGGACAGGCCTTTGGTTCAGTAATGGGATGGAGTGGAAACCATGCATAAAAAGTTTGTGATTTAAAAGTTTTCGGATTTCTGAGCAGCATGCTCATATCGAATTGAGACCTTAAGCGGAAGTCGTTCATCCACGCACTGACTGAGCACTGAGAATATCCCTTTCACGGGAACTTGGCCCACAAATCAAGCTTGTAACATTCCTCCAAGTGTTAACAGTTCACGCCATGCATTTTTTCATATAGCATCCATCCTCAGCACAGATATTCCCGACTGATTAGTCCCCCATTCCCGCCTGTCCTCGGAAAACCGTCCTTCCTAGAGGTCGCTTCTTCAAGATGCCCAAGACTTTTGATCTACTCGTGCTATACATAGTAGGAAAATGGAATATCGGTCGTGCTTACAGAACGAATATCTGCATTCGTACGGCGGAGCATATTAAGCAGTGGGACCCGCATTTTGGAAAACCGAAAAACGAAAAAACGATAAACCAATATGCGCAACCATCAACCATGAGATAGTACATTGATTATATAGGTGTAGCCTAGTAGTAAATAGAAGTATCAACTCTAGATCCTAGTTATAATGTTTCATACATAGTCTTCATAGTGGTCTGGGTTGTGGTGGCCCTTAAAAGTCTCAATACGCAGTGGCAGGTACTTGTAACTAGGAGCTGGTGCCTAGTAAATAGAAGTACCTTTGCGCGATTAAATGTTCTATGCATGGTCGACAGAGTTTTAGATGTTTATAGGGAGGTACTTATAATTAGGAGCTAGAGCCTAATAAATAGAAGTATCTTCTCATAGGAATCCGAAAATCTATCAACCACCTGGGGGATACTCTAGGGGGGTATTCCAAGGGGTGCTCTAGGGGACGCTTAGGGGGTGCTCCGAGGGTGTGCTCTGAGGGACGCTTAGGCTGTGCTCCGAGGGATGCCTTAGGGGGTGCTCTAGGGGGTGCCTTAGGGGTGCTCTAGGGGGTGCCTTAGGGGTTGCGCTAGGGGGGTACTTTAGGAGCAACTCCCGGGGTGCTCTAGGGAGGTGCCGTGGGGGTGCTCTAGGGGCTACTTAATAGGATTGCTATAGGGCGTAATATAGGAATCTTAATCATAAAATGGTACTTTTAATTACTAGGCTCCAGCTACCAATCCTAAGTACCTTTTTATGGACATGACTTTCTCAGTACCCAGGCAAAGATGTAAATAATCAATTAACTAGAATTCGGAGTTGATACTTCTATTTATTAGGCTATATCTATGTAAATAATGTAAGAGAATACATCATAAGTTATGTATATAGAGAAAAATTTTGTATGGCAGCCCTATAGGGCTATCGACTATGCTGTCGCTATTATATTATCACTCCCTCGCTATCACTATCTTGCTACCACTAAATTTATAGGGAATATACTTATTATTAACTAACTAATAGCGAGTTTAACCCCCCTTTACTTTAACTACTATATAGTATATCTCTAGCATCTTTTTGATCTATTTTATATAATTATAAGGCTTTATCTCATCCTATAGATCTTATACTACTTACTTTAAATTATTTATTATAGTTAGGAATAGCTTTATTTAAGTAATCCTTTTTTTTATTCACTACTATACTTTTTCTATTGGATTAAGGTCTGGCGATAAAGGTAGTTATAATTTAAATCTCTTAATACTAGTATTTATACGGACCTTTTTAGTATATTTTAAATAAATCTTTACTTTATCTTTTATAAATATACTATCCTTCTCTTTAATAGTTTAGAGAAATAGGATTATTACTACCTATTTTTATTAGCTAAGATTTATTTTTCTCTAGAGTATAGAATTTACTAGTAGTACTTATTTAGAATATATTTTTAAATTAATTCCTCTTACTTCTATTGTTTTTTCTAAAAAAATAAGCTTAGATTTAAAATTTTATCCGATTATATCTTAGATTATAAAAAATGAGTAATTAGATTAATAAATTAACTTAATATAATTAGAATAGTAGCGCTTATTCTTTCATTATATAATAAATATTCTTTTATATTTATTAATTATAAAAGAAGCTTTATCTAATTATATTACTTTAGTCTAGTTATTAATTATTTAGTTTAGATAAATTAAATATTATAAAAAACGCCTACAACGTTAATCTTTATTTATAAATAGTTTAGAATAAGTAATATATTTATAATATTTAAGCTTTTTAAGCGCGCGTTAAATAGTAAGAATTGAAATATTTAAGTCTATACGCTTAATAAGTTATTTATAAGTAAGATAATAATCTATCTATTTATAAGTAGTTAATCTAGCTAGATATCTAGCTAAGTAATTAATAAACTTCCTTAAATATTTAGTATAGCCAGATTAATTATATTAATTATAATCGCTAGTTAATATACGCGAAATAATAAATTAGTTAATAGTGATATAATATTTAGCTTATATTTTATATATAATTTATCTTTAGATTAGACTAGCGTTATTAAGGGCCTTAATATATACTTTAATAAGAGTATAAAACTCTCCTTAAGCTTTATTTTAAGGAGGGAACGATTTAGAATTAAGAATTATTATTATTAGGTCTAGAAAGATATTAAGAGATATCTAGAGAAGTACTTACGCAATAGCTAGATATTAATTTAGGGATTAAAATTTTAATATAAGAGCTAGTCAGCTCTATAGCTCTATAAAGCTACTATATAAAGAACTTAAAAATTTAAAAAAAAAATTTTTTCTATATATATAACTTATAATGTATTCTCTTACTATTTCATAGTTAGTGGTTGCGCGATTCTGCGCTTTACACTTTACAATGGTTAATAGTAAATACGGGTTAACTTACTACTTAATATAGATATACAAGTCAGTAATATATTACAAAACCCTTAGTAATATACTACCTTAATTTTCTGTTAAGGCGCTAGTTATTAACGCCGTCTCATCTATAATTTACGGGGTTTATAAAGATTATCTTAACCACTGCGATAAATACTCTCTAAGGAGAAAAGCTTTAAGTTAGATCTTTAAGGTTTTAATTTAAAAATCCTTTATTTAATCTTATATAGATAAAGGTTAGCAAGCTACTATCGCTATAATAGTAACTCTTATAAAACCTAAAATATTATATTTAAAGACTTTATTTTATATCTTATATATTTTATTATTAAATAATAATAAGTACTAAATAAGTACTTCTTAAATATTAAAATAGTATTGTATTAATATTAAGGATATACTTATTAATAGGAGTATTAAGGCAGTACTTACTTAATATAGATACTTAATATAGCGCTAGTGGCTAGCGCCTTAGTAGAAAATTGAGGTGGTATACCACTGAGGGTCCTGTAATATACCACTGACTTGTATACCCCTTAATATGCTCCGCCGTAATTCGGCTACTCAATACTTTCTCAAAAGAATGCCTAGGGGTTTGGCACCTGTTCACTGGAAAAGTTTTGGTGTTGATCGGATGCCCGAAAGGACATATACGCCACTCAAAGATGTTGGCATTCTTTATATTCCTGGGCTATAATCCCTCTAACCTTACTGTCTAGTCTTGTACACGCCTTTGTCTCGCTCCTTCACGGCTATAATATATGTCTCTAACTTTTCACAGCTCACACCGTCAACCCTCAACATACAAATCTTACATCCAACATGTCTATTTACACGATCCAGGTTGTTCCAACCACTCTCGCTCTACAGCACTCCCTGACGGCTATGTCTCCTTGCAACCAAGAATACCATTGCTTGAGTTGAAGGGGGCATGCCGCTATCTCTAAAATCCTGGGGAATTCTGGGTGGCACCAAGGCCCGTTCCCATGTACCCCGAATCAATCAGTGCCGACGGACGTGTTCAAAGCTCCACCTAAGGTATTACCAGCCAGTACACCCTCTGGCGGGTCCCCAGCCTTAATAACAAACACGCCAGCCGACTCCGGATCTCCAGGAATCCCATTCCAATTGACGTTATAAGTGCACTCTCGCGAATACAACCACGAAGGAAATCGTCTCGTCTTATCCAATAGAACGAGCCTGAGGGCTTTCCAAAGATGAAGCAGGTCGTTATACGGGCATTGCCAGCTGCTGGCGTATGACGAATGCCATTCAACCAGTATGGGCTCTATGTATGATTGGATAAAGTCGGGCGTCTCTGCCCCACGACCTTGATCGATTTCGCCATCGATGTGTTTGATGCCTTGTAGGAAGGCGGCTTTGAGGGCCGTAGAGTCAAGGCGAGTGGAACAAGCGAATACGTAGATAACGTATTCTGTTCCCGGTACGGGGTAGCGGTAGATATCATTGGTAGCGTCCCTAATTGTTTCAGGAATTAGCAGGTAGTCATCGCCGCTAGGAAGCGCTGCATACGTGGAGTTCCCAACTGGTATGGCATTGATCGACGGAAGACCATTCAGGACGGTAATATTTGAAGAATGAGTGTCATTGTTGGACTGTTGCAGTCCAACTGGGATGATAAAGCCATCGGACGCCACAGGTACAGCCGCAGCTGTCACACTAAGTCTTAGGGAGCAGAGAGCGGTGGTGATGATGAAGACTGAAAAGAACATTACTGCGCAAGACAATCTCTGCAGATTATAGAAAGAGCACAATCGCGTCGATCGACCACCTTGGGCACGCTGATGGCGGCCTATGAGCTTTGAACCACTAGGATTTCAAAGGGGAAAAATTTGACAATCCTCTGATCTAGGTAGACACTAATCACGCATTTCGTGCCCTAGATGGTATGAGCGCAGCGCTGCAAGTACCCCTCGTCGCGAGAAGGTTCTCACACGCGAAAGATCACAGCTATGACTTTATCGCATGTTACACCTCATTGCCGTACCTTAACTTTATGCGTTGTATTTCCAAGCGCAAGCAATGTTAGGCGCGTAAAAAGCTGATGAAAAACTTCGCTTCTTCCAAGTCTAGCCAATCTCTTACCTATACAATTCAGAGATTGTAAGCGTGGCCTCTACCCAATGATATGATCCAGCACGCTCATCAACGCATCTTGATAATCACATGTGTAAGCCGCAGAGAATGATCTCCATCCGTACCATCTTCTATAGTTTCAGACAAGGGGTATATGACCGATAGCTCATCAGATGGAATAGTGATCATCCAACCCAACGCCTTGCGCTTTGAAATATCCGTATCCAAGGCCCCATCTGACCCCACTCTTCATTTTTCCCATCAGGTACCCAACTGCTGACTCCAGAAAGAACAGTCCTCTCAACGTGTGGCATCAATGCGAGCACCCTCCCATCTGGACTTCTGACACCAGCAATACCAAGAGGGCTGCCGTTCGGGTTGGCAGGGTATTGCTCCGTTGGCTGCAAGTAGTTGTCTACATAGCGTATTGACACTTGCTTGTGAGCTAGCAGCTGCTCAGCTGCGTCAGTCTGTGGTTCTGTAGCGAATGAAGCCCGGCCTTCTCCATGAGCTGTGACAATTGGCATTGTGGCTAAAAGCGAGTCAGCAGTCACTTAATAGTTAGGTGTTCCAAGATTTACTTACTGCCAGCCATGCCGTGCAAGAACACCGAAGGTGCTCGAGGGTTATCAAGAACCTCGACCATACATACACGAGCCTCGTACTGCTCGCTAATATTGCGAGCGAAGGTCGGCCAGTTGTGAGCTCCAGGTATTAACTCCTTAAGGCGACTAAGGAATTGGCAACCATTACAAACACCTAAAATCATCTCAACACCTTTCCAAAGTCAAGGGCAAAAGAAAGGGCATACCCAACGCAAAGGTGTCCTTGCGTGTGAAAAATTCTGAGAATTGTGCACGAGTCTCAGGATGAAGTAGAACTGATTTAGCCCAACCTTGGCCAGCCCCGAGGGTGTCACCGAAACTGAATCCTCCACAGGCCGCAAGACCTGATGACGATTAGCTTACTTCTGGTTCAGAATTATGAATACTACCTTTGAAGGCGGCCAATGAAACACGCCCAGAGAGAATGTCCGTCATATGGACATCTACCGCCGAGAAGCCTGCAGCATCGAAGGCAAATGCCATCTCTGCATGACCATTGACGCCTTGCTCGCGTAGTATAGCTACTCGAGGACGGGACCAGCGGTTTGAAAGGGATGTCATGAATGGCACGATATTGGCAGAAGGCTTGAAAGTCAGGTTATAGGAAAGGCCTGGGTCGGAGGAGTCGAGAATGGAAGCATACTCGGCGTCGGCGCATTTGGGATTGTCTCGCAACCGCTGCATCTGATGAGATGTTGCTGACCACCGCTGCTGAAGGACGCTACGATTGACTTGGTACACTAGCGTTGCGCCGCGATAGATGGTAAGATCCTGGTCAGAAGCTTTTGGTACGCGACCAATTTTCTTGATAAGGCCACTTGGGGGTCCGCAGGTGGCAAATGCTCTGTGAAAGTTGATCTCGTCTTTTTTACGGACTTGGAACACCTGCAACAGTGATTAGGGTCTCTTCGCCGCGAAGTGATTGGATATATTTACCGCCCCGAGCTCTTCGTTGAACAGGGTTTCCGCAATATTGGCTGTATCCGCACTTCGACATAAGTCATCCAGCATAATATGCATTCCACACCTGCCAGCAAACATCATTTCAACCAAGGTCGTAAACAAGCCGCCATCAGAACGATCGTGATACCTGAATATAGTCTTAGTCTTGTCAACCCGTGTAATGTGAATAGACCCTTACGCGAGCACAATGCCGAACTCATGAAGCTGGTCTATAGCGTCGAAGTAATCCTTCAGAAGTTGCACATTATGTACATCAGGAACGGTATTCCCGATCTGGTCTCCAAAGACCTGGGTGAGAGCTGAGCCACCAAGATTTCTACGACCTTCGGCAAGGTCTACAAACAGCAAGACGGTCTCTCCAACCTCTTCTGGACGGCGCAGGGTAGGTGCCCAGGTGTGTCTGATGTCTGAGACTAGGGCAAAAGCTGAGATTATCAACGATAAAGGAGCAGTGACTTCTTTCGCTTCATTAGACTCCGTATCGGTCCAGCTTGTTTTCATCGACATGCTATCTTTGCCTACTGGAATGCTGATGCCAAGTTCGGGGCAGAGTTTCATGCCGATGGCTTCCACAGCCTCATACACTGTGGCTAATCAGTCGAAAGTTCGTTGCAGTAGATTGGAAAGAAGAGCCTACAGGCGGCACCCTCTCCAGGATGTTTGCTAGCAGCCATCCAGTTGGCTGAAAGGCACATTCGCTCTAAACCATTGTGCAAGTGGGCAGCAGCGATATTCATGAGGGCCTCTGCGACAGACATGCGTGCAGAAGCGGCGGGAGATATCAGTGCTATAGTAGGCCTTTCACCCATTGCCATAGCTTCTCCTGTCTTGATACCTAAAGTAAGCGACGTTGCTGTCACGCCACAGTCAGCTACGGGAGTCTGCCATGGGCCGACCATTTGATCTCTCGCGGTCAGCCCACCAACCTGAGATAGGAGAGGTCAGTCACCATTCGTAAGAGAAGGCACAAATGGATTCTCACTGTCCGATCACCAATTGTGATCAAAAATGATTTTGAACCAACAGCAGGCAGTGCCAGGACCCGGTGTACTGCCTCGTCCAGAATGCCCCTAGAAGCCTTCGACATATATGTGGCAAGGCTACTATCAAATGTGGGGAGTAGTAATCTTCTCGACTCGACAGTCCTCGACATTTTTGGTGGTTTTCCAAACAAAACTGACATGGGAAGATCAATTGGCTTTGGGCATTCCTTCGACTCTCGGTCCATGAGAATAAGCCTTTGCTCTTCATGCCCTTTTCCTACGATAGAGAATCCGCATCGTTCTCTATTGGCCGCCAATTTGAACGTGTTCATGTCATTTTTAGAAACATTAACCACGTATCTTTCCTGCGCTTCGCAGCACCATATCTGCATTGGACTCATGCCTCTATCGGCATTGTCTATCTCTCGAAGCTCAAAAGTAGCCCCCGGAAGGCCGGCATCATGTACCAATTCAGGCAAGGCATTCGATAGACCACCGGCTCCAACGTCGTGTATGAATTTGATAGGATTGTCGGGTCCCATAGCCCTGCACGCATCAATGACTTCCTGTGCTCTTCTCTGGACTTCTGCGTTGCCCCTTTGAACGGACGCGAAATCCAAAGTTTCGGAACCCTGACCGGATGACTGACTGGAAGCTGCGCCTCCCCCAAGTCCAATAAGCATAGCGGGTCCACCCAATACGATGATATAAGACCCCGGTTCTACGATGCTGCGGTCTTTCAGAGCATGCTGAGGCCGTACAGTCCCTACACCGCCAGCGATCATAATTGGTTTGTGGTATCCTCTGAGTTCTGCTTTGTTGTTGCCAACTGGCACTTTCGCCAGAAGGGTCCGGAAATAGCCTGTAATACACGGCCTCCCAAACTCATTGTTGAATGCTGCACTACCGATGGGTGCTTCGAGCATGATATCCAAAGCACTTGCTATGTGCTTTGGCTTGCCTTCATCGCGCTCCCAGGGCTGCTCGAATCCGGGAATCAGAAGGTTGGAGACGCTGAAGCCGCAAAGACCGGCTTTTGGCTTTGAACCACGTCCAACGGCAGCCTCATCCCGGATTTCTCCGCCTGACCCAGTAGCGGCACCAGGAAATGGGCTAACACCCGTTGGATGATTATGTGTTTCTACTTTAGCAAGATAATGCACTGTTTCTTTGGTGTGTTTCCAGTCGCCTGTGAAATTTAAGGGCCCCCAAAAGCTTCCACCAGTACCCTCAAGGACGGCAGCATTATCGCTATAAGCGCTGACAACATAGTCTGGATGCTTTTCATGGGTGTTTCGAATCATTTGGAAGAGCGTATGTGGCTTCTTAACGCCATCAATGGTCCATGAAGCGTTGAATTGCTAGTGTATCTCAAGGTCAGTATCAATTCCATGATTATATAGGCGTGAATTGCAGAAGCTTGCTCGACAGTCTAATTGAAAGCGAATGGTTTGGCAGAGTGTCTCAAAGGCTAAAATGATGTGGATCAGGAATGACCGACTCGCTGAAACTACGCACCTTATGTCGACAATGCTCTGAGTTTACTTGCGCAAACATGAAGAGTTCGGTGTCGTAAGGTGATCTATCTAGCGAACGATAGGCATTGATCAGATACTCTATCTCTGAGTCGTCCAAGGCCAGACCTAGAGACCTATTGACCTCTTGAAGTGCCTTATAAGGATCACTATCGTTCTCAAAGAGAGAAATGACCTTGGTTGGAGCAGGGACGCCTTCTGCAAACATGGCTTCCAGGTCAGGTACATGTGTACTTATGGTCTCCGTCATTCGATCATGTAACAGCCGAGCGGCTTCAGCAGTGTCGTATTCCTTCTTTGAAACAAGAATAAACATTGTACCTCTTTCTACACGTCTTATGGCGTTCCCGAAGCCGCAGACCTGGGCTACACTTGTCGCTTTTGAGCTCCACGGACTGATTGTGTTCACTCTCGGCGTGACAAATAGTGTGGTAACAGAGTCCTTATCCGCAGCACCCTCCTCAAATGTCTCCTCACCGTATGAGAGAAGCTGTTCCAGTGCTTGCCGGTTGTAATTTGGAGCCTCTCCTTTACCTTCCTTCCCATGCAAAGCCACGTAATGAACATACCTAGCTCGAACATCGTCAACGCCAAGCCTGTCCGCGAGAAGCCGTCTGCGGAAGTCCGAAAGTGCACTTGATCCCAAGCATGTGAGGTATTGGTCCATGACTGCACCTAGATGCGTTTCAATGAGAGATAGCAACCAAAACACTAATTTTATCCAAAGACCGAGCAAGAATTTACGTCTCCAGCAACGCAAATGCAGTAAGTGGAAGAATAGAAAGGCTCCAAGAAGGTAGCTACATAGATGAGGATGAGATGATTGGGCAACTCGCCCTCCCAAACCAAGTAGGGATCAATCCTTGGGGTCCGTGAGCATCCACGACAGACCAGTACTGGATTCAATCATGTAAAGTCAAGGGCAACCACTGCTATATGTGCTTGGGGCATAGCTTTGCTAGGTCTACTAGGTAGCACTAGACTCATGGTGATTAAAGAAATTTCCCTGCGCATTTTCACAAAAAGCCAATATCTGACTTTGAGGAGGCCCACATTGAGAGAATTTACGCCTTATATCCGACGTCTTATCTCCTAGCGCGAACGCGTTAACGCGCCACCTTATGCTCCTTGCTTTTCTGGACAAGCTTGTTGCGCTGTCATACTGGGGATGGCATCCATTCTGCTGAATGACTCAATGCTGAATGACTCAATGCTGAATGACTCAATGCTGTCCGATAAAATAGTATTTCGCAAATTGGCTCTACATAGAGCCTTTACATGTCCACTGCATCACTCTACTGAAATTTGACGGACTCATGCATGAGCATGAAGTCACTCATCCTTGCTAACAAGCCTGCAGGAATCCACAATGAATTGCGGTTCCTCACGGCAGCTCTGATCTCCTACCAAGGCAACTCCATACCCTCCCTATGCCAGAACCTCCCTGAGTCCTCCATCCCCTTTTCCATTAAAACCTTCCACAGCTTCTCTGCTGCCTCTTCCGGCTCCACGGCCTCCTTTACCTGTTTCATTCTCTCACTAGCGATTATACCAGTCTTGACATAACCCGGATGCATAAGCACAATCACGACTCCCTTCTCCTTCAGATCTACAGCCATGCTTTTCCCCACACTGTTCAAGGCGGCTTTGGATGCCCGGTACGCATATGAGCCGCCGGAGCTGTTGTCAGAGATGGAGCCAACGCGAGAGGACATGAGGCCGATGCGAGGGTGGGGGGATATGAGCAGAGAGGGCAGGAGTGCTTGGGTGAAGAGCAGGGGGCCAAAGGTGTTGGTTGAGAAGGTCTTTAGGAGGGTGGAATAGGTGGTGGTTGCAAGTGCATCCTCTTCGGGGGGTGCCATCACACCTGAAAATATAAGTTAGCGGCCTTGGGCCTGAGTACCAATAGCAAAGTGGGGTAATCGAGAGAGAGATACCAGCAATGTTGAGGAGAAGGTCCAGCCGCTTATCCTTGAAGTGCTCCGCGAAGGACTGAATTGAGCTCTCGGAGCGGAGATCACACTGATAGGTCTTGCATCCAAGCTTCTGCATTTGTTCGCCAACAGTCATGTCAATAGCATGGACTTCATAGCCCTGTGAGACCATTAAACATACACCAGACATGATACCTCATATATTACCTCTTTGACAAGGATTGTCGCAAATGCATGGCCGATACCAGAATTGGCTCCGGTTACTATAGCTGTAGAACTCATGTTATATGAAATATGATTGGCTGTAAATTTTGTTGTACACTGTTTAGTCCAAGGGGCTCGGGGTTGGTCATTTCGTCATAATTACAACAGAGAGATGGAGAGGTTTGCAGAGCAACGCCTTGGAGGGAGCAGATCCAGGGTGGCAGATTTATTGGTAATCAAAGCACTACTGCATATTTCAGCCTAGAACAGCTCCTTTGTGGAGAAGTCGAGCATTTGCGGCCCGTTCACAAGAGAAAATCCTACTATAAGGTATGAGCAATATCATCAAGGACACAATTGAAGAGCATATCCTGCAATTCATGATACTATTCATGATAATGCTTCAATTCTCTGATCTTTGAATCTAGTGACCCCAAAGAGCTATCTGCAAGCACGCCAATTGAATGTATGAGAACCTTGGACCTTTCGTAAACCGCTCAATTTTCATGCAAGACCTTCGCAAACGACTCCGCAGCTCTCTCGGGTTTGCCATCCTCCAACTTCTCTTGACCCAGCTTCTGCTCACTGAACGCCTTGGCGTACGGATTCAACCGCAACAACACCTGCCTGTTCTTAAGTGGGTTCTTTTTCTGCACGCCAGCCCTCTTCGTCCTTGCCTCTCCCTTGGCTGGACGTACAACAGCTTGCACTTCGGAGGAATTAATGAGACGGCTGATGTCGGCGTTGTGAACAATGTTGGAGGGGAGTAGGAAGTCTTTCTTCAGCGCAGATGGAGTGGTTGTAGAGCCATAGATCTCGTCGAGGGCGGCGAAAGCGGAAGAAGTCCACACAATGAAGCGGCCCAAGTGACCGCCAGGAGCGAGCTGAAGAAGGTTGAGGGCAAAGACCGAGGATGTCTCGACACCAGGAATGTTGCGGAATGCACGAACAAGCTCTTTACCATCTTCATGCGGGTTATAGACTACCAACGGACCGCGTCGCTGGCGATGACGACGGCCACGCAGCTTTCCTTTACCAGCACGCAGCTTGCGAGATGCATATACCTTATCAACGTCGGGACCCGCACCAACTGCCTTGAGGAGTTTTAGCGCTGCTGAGGTCTTAGCGATCGCGGCGGCCTCGAAAGCTTTAGAGTGGACGACGAGGGGAACTTCTGGGACAGTCGAGATCTGGTGGCCGCGGGCGAGGAGGAGGGAAGGAACAGAAGAAGCTGCTAGTGCGGAGGTCGTCGCAAAGCGCCTTTAATGCCGTCAGTAAGAGAGTTCTTTAGCTCCGTAATCGAACGACGTACTTCTGACCCAGATTGATCTTTTGATGCCACTTTCTCCATACTTTGGTAGGCGCGAACATACGCCCCGAACGACACATGTTTCCGAAGGCGGCCTGACCAGCACGATGCGTACCACCGCCAGAGACACGAGGGATACGAGCTACAGCACGACCTGTTTTGATCAACATCAGCCGATTGCACTTCCCTGCCTGTGGTTGTAGCAGCTTCGCGTTCGTTTTACTCACCAGTTCCCCACGACTCAGCTGAGGTCTGATGACCAGCCTTCTCGCTCACTGCATATGGCTGTCTCTTATTCTTGGCCATTCCGGCATGTACTGTCCTAGAATACCGTCAGCGTAAGCCATAGTTGATCTGGTATAATGTCAAGAGGCCTTACTGTACAATGTCTGGGCGAATTGGTGCTTTGAACACTGCCGGCAGCGGATGGGTTGACCCACTGGGTGTGCCATCGTGCGAAGCAATGGTTACTGTAGGACGAGTCGCCATTCCGGCTGCTGTGGTTAGTAGTTGACTTCGTCTATTGAATGTTCGCCGTGGTAAGTTTGGAAAAGAGTTGGCGATGCTGTGTGGCCGGCGCTACGTCTAAAAAGGCTTGGTGGAAATTTAAGCGAGCTCTACTAGCGCCCGCATCTCGGTTCATTTTCTGCGTAGGGCTGATCTTGAAGATAATTGGAGATTTTTCTTCGTGGATCCTTTATGAAAAGCCCAACATTATAAGATAGAGATGCCCATTATGCTCTCAGATGAACACATAAGCTCGACCTTGCACAATGTTACGAGAATGCCCGCTCCCATTGCAGGAGAATACCGTTGATACAGACTACGTGGACTCATTGCTTTCATTCATAACGTCCTCAGACTTGTTTCAAAGAGTTTGTGGGGGTATCCACATCTTGGACTTTTTGACGCAGGAACCGGACTTGTACAATGCGGTATTACCGCAAGCATGGACTGAATGGTTCCAATTACCTGAAGTCTCTGATGTTCTTGACCTTTTCTTAAGAGAGGACATCACTGTTATTGAGACACTTATAGCTTTAGATAACAATTCGTCCAGAAAACAGAACGACACTTTGCCTACATGGCGTGGTCTCCCTTGTCCTCCTTTAAGCTTACTGAACTACGTGCATGCGATCCGCAGGCATGCTCTGCTTAGAGATTTCAAAGGGTGTATTCAGAGAAGGACTTCGAATCTTTCTACGAGCCAAGGCACGCTTCCACGGCATGTCGTAGTAGGAATGAAACCCAAAAAGATCCACGAAGTCGAAAACTTTGTTCAGTACATTGATAACTTGATGGCAGATATTGACAGGTCTATCACTCAACCAATCTCACATGTTGTTGATTTTGGGTCAGGTCAAAATTATCTGGGACGAGCCTTGGCGAGTCCACCTCATAACAAAAGGGTCGTCGCCGTGGAGAGTAAGGAGCACAACATTAAGGGTGCCAAGAATATGGACGTTACTGCAAAATTGGTTGAGAAAGAGAAGATCATACGCAACAAAAAGCAATTTCGGATGGGAGTCCAAACTGGGGAGAGCCTACAGCCGTTGGATGGCACACCAAGAATTGCAGAATCGGCACGTTATGTCCGTTCCCAACATCAGTCCGCAATCATGGCACCCAAAGTAGACGGCGAGGATGGCAATATTCAATATATTGAGACTCGTATCGAAAACGGTGATTTGTCGACAGTCATCGGACAGATACAACCTGTTCACCCTCCAAATAATTCAACACTTCCATCTGAGCCAGGGTTGATGGTCATCTCCCTCCACTCCTGCGGCAATTTGATCCACCATGGACTTCGATCCCTCATATTGAATCCAACTGTCAAAGCAGTCGCTATGATAGGATGCTGCTATAACCTGGTCACCGAAAGATTAGGGCCCCCTACTTTCAAATTGCCATCCTTGCGGTCTTCCAACCTAAGGCTTGATCAGACTTCCTCCGCTTGTGATCCGCATGGCTTTCCCATGTCAGAACGGCTTGCAACATACAAACACCCGCATGGCGAAGGCATACGCTTCAACATTACCGCGCGGATGATGGCCTGTCAAGCGGCACATAATTGGACTGCTATAGATTGCGAGTCTTTCTTCACAAGACATTTCTATCGGGCCCTACTTCAGCGTATATTTTTAGACCGGGGCATTGTTGGAAAGCCAACGGATGCAGCAAATGCCGCTGGAGCGAGTCCACGAGGCTGGACTGGGGCTGGTCCTAGTCTCACAATCGGATCTCTGCGCAAAGCATGTTACGCATCATTCACGGCTTACGTACGCGGAGCGATTGCCAAATTGGCAGAAGACCGAGACCACGGAGCTAAGATTACAGAGCAGATGAAAGGCCTGACGGACGAGGAGATCAAGTTATATGAAGAGAAGTACAAGTATAAGAAGAAACAGCTCAGCATTATTTGGAGCTTGATGGCATTCAGTGCGAGCGTTGTGGAGTCTACAATTGTTGTAGATAGGTGGATGTGGCTCAAGGAACAGGAAGAGGTCAAGGATTGCTGGGTGGAGGCTGTATTTGATTACAAACAAAGCCCACGTAATCTAGTAGTCGTAGGAACTAAGAAATTTTAGATATATATGCCACTCGCCTGTGTCAGTGGCTCTTGTCACAACTTCTGGCCCTGAAACGTCGAATCCCAACATTTCCTAGGGTATTCTCTATAAGCCTTTTTAAGCTCCATCCAATCTTCTGCTCCATTGAAATACCACGATATTCGCTGCCTTTCATGATCGAGACGAGCACTGAGCTGACGTTGCTCTCAGACTTAATGCTGGTGACCTTCTCGCCTTCCGTGCGGAATGGAAATGTTTTGATGTTGAATCAAAGTGATTCGGAGATGTTTGCACGCTGATTGATTAAATTACCTTGTGACTCAAGGAAGACTTCCGAAATGAGCGGGCAAATTATTACTTATTTACACATATTAACATTTAGGATTAATTCAAAGCGAATGAATCAAATTATAGTATAATCAGGAGAATATATTCAAGAAGCAAGATATAGATACAGAAGATTTTACTACAAGGTGAAAGTTGCCAAGCCGGCAGCTAAGCCATACTAGGAATGCGTATCAGCACCTATCATTAGGCTCCCTTAGGCTGCAATACTAGGTAGGCTGTAATACTTTCCGCTGTCGTCTTGACGCTCATGATCCTTTATCATGCGTATTTCGCTTGTCAAGAGATCCAGTGCAGCCTGCTAATCAGCGCCAGCAGCATTGAGAACGTATCTGTTAAGGATCCCCGATCCGTTCTGCCGCTCCTTAATCCCTTGATTATCGTTGTCGATTTAAGAATTCTCTTCGACGTTATAAGATTTGTCTTTGTTGTTGTAAGAATTATCTCCGTCGTTGTAAGATCTATCTTTGTTATTGTGAGAATTATCTTCGTTATTGTGAGAACTATCTTTCGTTGGTGTAAGAGTTATCTCCGCCGTTGTAAGATTTATCTCCGTCGCTGTAAGAAGATTCGGCGAAAAGCGTCGCATGTGCCTCGTCTATGCACTACAGATTAGACAACACGGAAATAGCTACCTTGTGCACGAGGGCGGTTACAAGCCCTGGGGGTTCATTATTTGTCAGGTTGAGGGTGGTCCCACCAACAATCCCATGCAGTGTGATGTGACGCCCCTGACTGACGAAAACACCGTCGAGCCATTTCTTGATGCTCAATGGCGTGAGCACGGTAGTGTATCAGATTCAGGTCTGCCTTGAGCGTTGTGATTAAGTTTTCTTTGGTAAAGATTTCGACACTCATACTCCGTAGGAAGGAAGACATCAGGTTACTGGGCCAGCTTAGCAGCGGAGTCTCGGCCAGTGCCTGCGGGAGCTAGGATAGCGTGGAGAGGAACGCTATGGACAACCCTACCTTACAGGCGGAGAAGACAACAAGTTCGCCTTCTATGAGCAGACGATCAGTTGTGTCAAAAGTGTTGCAAGAAACATACAGATCATCTGGCTGAGAGCCAAGGGCGACAAGGGTTTCAACTTCCACGTGATTGCGTAAAAGCTGCCAGTTCCGATTGGTTTTTGGTTTGGGGCGATGGCGTAGCAGTAATTCCGAGATACGCGCCACCACGATGCGTCTTTCGTCCCGACTTTCACCTTTCTATCTCAGCGAGTCGATACAACAGCAAAGAGACAGCGTTACACCGCAGCCATCTTCAGCGAGGACAGCATTTGGTGTTGCTATATTTGTCTTTATTCTCCGAGTCGTTTCATCCTCCCCGCAGCGCGAATGAGCCACCTCAAGGCGTCTCTCGTCAAGGGGCAAGAGATAAAAAGCCCAACAGCATCCCAAGTTCCAATGGAGCCTTCGAATCTCTCGCACAGTCCTCTGCAGAATCCTCCACCTACATCAGGAAATAAACGACGTCGGTCCTCATCATCGCCAGAGTCAGTCCGAAAGCGACAATCGCTCTTACCAGAGCCTGCACCTACACCTGAACCTCTCAAGCCCCTGCTAGCGGAGAGTAATTGGCATTGCTCCAACTGCGGAACGCCTTGCTGGGGTTGCTTTTCCCGTCCTGAGGTCCCTCCCGACCTTGCAAGTCTAAACGAAGAGGAGGATATCGATCGGCTGAGGATGGCTTCAGCGCCCCCAACCCAAGGTGCCATTTCTACACAATCGGGTACCACGGAGAATACTACATCCACAAATTCACGCAAGAAGAGAAAGCAGTGCCAGGATGGTGGCCTGCAATATGTTGCGCCCAAAGATAAAGATTTCGAAATTGGCATTCTGACCCCTTTAGGAGTGGATATCTCTCCCTCGCAACCAGCAGGGACTACGCCAGAGGATATATTCGGCAAACAGGAATCGACTCCGAAGTCTCGTGTGATTCTTAACAAGGAAGACGACGAGCTGACGGAGATTACGCTAGAATTTCAGCAATACCAGAGGCGGCAATATGACGAGCACGCGCTGACTATGCTCTGCAGTGATTCCATTGTCCCACGTGATCGATGGATTGACGCGCCCACTGCTGGTGAGGACCAGAATATAACGACGTCTGTACGCAGAGACAAGTGGAAGCCCAAAAAGGAAGGCCCAAGTATTCCCGTGGGCGACTACACATATGATTGGGACCTTGAGCCCGATACTACTTATGGAGTCTCGATCCGAATGTTCGATGTCAAGCACCGTAAGGAGCTACGCTTCAAAGCATGCCAACCTTGGCTCGCGGAAAATAAAACCATGGTTTGTCCATATCTGACGGTTGAATACAAATGCACAGAGAAGACCGGCAAATCTAGCGATGCGACGTACCAAAATACTGCGGCCTCTGTCCTTTGGCTATATCAACGTAAACAGATTCGCGAGGCGCTGAATCTCGCACTGGATGACCTAAAGCATTTCTCGGTCACTTTCGTTGACTCAAATTTCACCATTTGGGAAGCTAGCTTCAAATATGATTCGTACTATCTACGCGAAGTCGCACAAGGTGTTGTTACGACATTGGATGGTGTCAAGCTTTACGTCGAATGGAGCAATGCTATTCACTCCTGGGGCCTCGGTACTAATGCCTCCTCTTTTAAGACAGACATAGAGGCCCTTCTCGAACGGCGGCGCGGTGGGGGATCTTTGCTGACGCCCCCAAGTACACACTCTCCAGAGAATGCTCCGCAGCAATCTCGTGCAGTCTAACGCAAGCGCATGGATACTGAGGAAGGAAGATCTAAGAAAGAAGTGGTTTTGAAATTAAAGTGTTTGTAATGCGATGTATTACGTTGAAGACAGTACCGCTTTTGTTTTGTTGAAAACGTCGCATCAAATATAGAGGAGTATGGCGTTATTTAACTACTATATAATGACATTGATGAATGAAGTAACGCTTTTCGCACGCCCCACTTCCATGACATACTTGAACAATGTGGCCTCGTCCGGTCCTACTCTACTGATCATCGAATCAGGCTTTATTTGAGCCGAATGTTGAAGGCAGCAACCAATACGTCGCCGCCAAGGGCGAGCCATCAATATGGTATCAGTTCGAATTGGCCTATTCAGATCAGCATATTTGAGCAACGACAATCCGAGAGCCACGTACTCCCAAGCACATGAACCCTGTGTTATACTCTCCCCAACGAAGACTATACGTCTCGTGTCCGCCGTAATCGAGCAGTACCGGCCCGTATTGATGATACAACTCCGCCTGTGGGCTGGTACCACTCATTGAGGGCTGTGATGTTTGAGATAGAATTGGCGTGTTATCTCAGACACCTACTCGACTCGTATTGAAGCAAATTGTCTTGTCGCCGATGTAGTAGAGGGGAACGTGGTATCTCGCTATGTCCAGCGGATTCATGACTGACGATAAATCCGTGAGGAAGCAACAGGAGTGTATTACCATTTGGCATTGTCCCTTCACCAGGCTGCAAATATCACCGGGAGATAGATGCTCGGATTGCTAATTAACTTCTATTTTGCGTTAAAGCTCAAAACAAATATGTATGAACAGGCACCAATATAAAGTTCTCAGTCTGTCAATGTGGAAACAGATATGTGCAGATATGTGGGAAGTCGAACCATCACATTAAGTATACCCGAAAATTGCTCGTCTGCCACACCAATCTTGAAGAATGGGAGAAGCAATGTCTGTTTAAGGTCTCCAACCTTCCCTCACGTGGTAAATAATGGCTGATAAGAGTCCAACCAAGGCCAATCTGTCAACACATATGAATCAACATATTACTCAACACGTTTTCTCAATGTGCAAGGAGACCGTTTGTATATCAACAATTTGCAAGCTTGGCCAGACTCTACAAAATCACAACAAGAGAGATCTACCGTTTCCCGTCTCCTCCCTCTCTTCACGCCATCTTGCAGAATCCATGCGGCCATAACAAGTCAGCACACCAGCTGGGGCCCCCTTCATCATCTCTGCAAGAGTCTACAAAGTACCACAAGGAAATCACACATCCAGCGGCTCATCACAGCGACCCAAAAACACCAAAGCGTAAACAAGTGAAGCGTCTACAGACTTCCGTATCGAAGTTGTGCCCCCGAAAATCCTCGTCTGCGCTTAGCCCTCCGGCGATCCAGCCACGCTCCCTGGGGTTAGACCTTTCTCTTCAGCCCTAAAGCACCCCCCCTCCACCCCCCAAACGAGTGACATCCACCAACCCACAAACAATCTCCAATAAACAGCCTTCCCAAAACCCAGCCACATCCTGTGAGAATTTGTCAGAAAGAAAGAACCCACCACGCACCATCCATTCATTTTTTGCCTAAGCTCGTGTATGACACCATCCTGCGTCCGCTCTATCGAATGATCGGCCGCGCCATGGCCCCCTCGCTTAGGAACAGCGATAGGCACGGCTAAGCATAGGCGCAACCCCATACCCAACTCGTTGGGACGATCCCGCTCTAGGGAAAACGCTACGCGGTCAGGTACGGTCAACGAGCGCGCACATATGACGGCCATACAGCTCGGCTGTCCTTACGCTAAGTTCGGATGTTCTAATATCCGGGCTCCGGATGCCAAGCTTATACTATCTGAATATTTCTTATAATAAGCTGAGGTCTATCTATATTTTTAAACCTGATTTAATAAACGTAATAAATCTATTATAAATATATTTAATAAACCTTATTTTAATAGTAATATATTATTATTATATTATTATTATATTATTATATTAATTATTCTTAATAGTATTTTTTATATTCTAAATAATTAGAATACCTAGTTATTTAAAATCCTAGGTTAAGAAGAATAGGATCTTTTTAAATATAAAAGAATTTAAGAAAAAAGGATATATATAGAAAAAGGGCTAGTATATAATATTAATACTTTTTTAATATATTAATAATTTATTATTTTAATCTAGTTTAATTAATATAATTTATTTAAGTAATTTATTTCTTAAATAAATATTATTACTATAAGTGATAAAGATTTTATTATAGAATATTTAATTAATATACTTAATATTCTAGAATATTTTAAAAGCTTTAAAAATAGTATTGTTTATATTATTAATATTACTAGAATTAATTATAAAATAATTGATAAATAATTATAATTAATATAAATATATTCTTAAAATAATATTATTTAAATAGAAAGATATTATTAATAGGTTGTTAATAGATTTAATATTATTATTAACTTATTAATTATATAATATTAATATATTTTGTATTTCTTAATAATATTATATATAAACGTATAATAATGTAGTATATAGAGGTAAAAATATACGAATATATTATTAATAATATTAGAATGTTTTTATATACCTTAGTTTAAGTTAAGAATTAAGAATTAATACGTTGATAATATAAAGCGCTTGAAAATATATTTAAATAAGATTATAAAAGGAGAGTTACCTACGCGTAAATAAAGTATTTTAAATAAATTAGTATTATAATATTAATATATTATAGACTTTATTCTAGTACTATATCTAAATTCTAAAAGAGATTTATTTATAAAAGTACTAGCCTTAAATATCGTCTATTAATTTAGTAAGAGAGATATAATATAAGAGATTTATTTAATTCTTAATATATTAAGAATATATCGCTAATTAGTTTTATTATTAAAAGTTAATTTTTAGAAATATATAATACTTTATCTTTTACGCTTTTAAAACTTATACCTTAAATACCTTTAAAAACTATTTTATAACTAAGATTCCTTAAAATAAAGAGATTAATATAAAATATATTTATAATTTATTTAAATAGGGATATACTGGTCCCTTAGATAAATATTAGATTATTAAAAAAATTATTACTAGTTGAAAGATCTATAGTAATTAATTCTAAATTTATTTTGAATATAACCCTAATAGATTACTAATATATTTTAGATATTAATTATCCTTAAGATCTTAGAACATTAAATCTTTAACCTTATAATATAAAATTTAATTATTTTATTTTAAATAAAATAACTAGTATACTATATATTCTTTTAATATTATATAATATTTATAACTATTCTCTATTATTATTAACTACACTACTACTTGAGCTGCTTAAAGGTATTATAGATATTATTAATAGAATTTATTTATTAATATTAAATCTCTATAAGTTATTAGTAATAGATTTAAATTATAATATTAATAAATTATTAAATTATAGCCTAATTTCTTTATAATTTATTACTCGAAGAATTCTATTAAATATATAATAATTATTAAATTTCGATATTATATTAAAGCTTTTTAAATATAAATTGTTTTGTAGCTTTAATTAAAAAGTAGTATTTACTATATTATTTAAATAGCCGCGAGTATTAGAGGGTCCTATAAGAATATAATTTAAATTATTTAAGAAAGAATTCGTAATATATTTAAAAAATATATTATAACTATTTAAATTTAATAATAATTTGTTTTTTCTAGAAATAAGTAGAATAGCTATTAATATTATAATCTTTTAAAATTAATATATCTTTTAAACGTGTTAAAACTTTATATATAAATAAGGTGATTATTATAATTTATATATTATATTTAGGAAAAGATAATCTATTTCTATTTTATTTCTATTACTATTCTATTATATTCTTAATAAGTTTTAGTTATAATATTTGCCTGAATTTATATTAACTTTAATATAATAATTATATATAAAGCGCTGTTTAAGAAATTCTTTAATCTAGTTAAGGAATATCTAGGAGTTCTAATATATTAATAATATATTTATAATAGAGGTTTTGCGGTAGTTATTATAGATATGAATTTAAAGCTTATATTAAGTAAATTTATCTATTTTTTTTAAAATTTATTATTAATTTATTTTAAAAGGATTATTATATTATTTTAAGTCTATTAATAATCGACTATAAGTAGTTAATAGTGAAAATATAAATAAATATTATAAAGGATAGTAAAACTATTTAAAATAAATAATAATCTATTACTTAGTCCATTTTTTTTATGGTATTAATCGCGTTATAGAGACTAGAAATTATAATTCTAATTTAATCTATATATAAATATATGATTTATTGAATTAAAATAATCAAGAGAATTATTATAGAGTATTAAAAGAAATTAATAGTAAATAATCTATTTAAATTATATTAAAAAGGAATTGATAATATATTAATAATACTTTATAAACTATTATAGTTGATTGAATCTTAAGATTTATAGTTAAGTTATTTATAAAAGATATTAATATATTACTACTAGTATTAATAAGCACTGTAGCTTAATGAATCCTATTATATTTAATTAAATTTAAAATTATATAAATACTATTAAAGTAATGTATTTTAAATTAAATATATTTAATTATTAATTACTATTACTAGCAGCGATACTTTAGTAAGTAAAATTTAAATTATAATAATATTTTATTTCTATTATATTCCTAACTAATTATAATGAATGAAGTTTAGATTAATATAATATCACATAAATTAAATTTAAGAATATATTTAAAGTATAGTATTCTTATTATTAAATTAAATAAATGTAATAAATTATAAAGTCCTATAACTATTTTAATAAATATATTATTATTTAATTTCTATTTCTTTATTAATATATTTAAAGTTTGAAAAGAAATTAAATAAAAGATATATAAGCTACTTAATTAAAATTAATCTAGTCGTTATACTTATTCTATAATAACTATAAATCAAGCTTTACAAATAAATATTAAAGATAAGAAAAGTATTAATAACCTTAAGTTTATTAATATATTCTTCTTAAATTTAGTAACTAGATATTAATTAGCTTCTAATAGATTTTTAATATATTTATAATTTAATCTTAATTAAATCTAAATAGAATCTTCACGTCCTTTATTAAGTATATTTAATATTTAATTAAATTTATCTATTAATATATTCTAATTATTATAATATATTGCTTTATAGAATTTATATTCGTAATTTCTTTAAGATTAATAATAAACAACTAAAATTAAAAAAACTCGCGTAGAAGCTTAATTAGTAAAAGTGTAAACAAAGTAATTAAAATTAGAAAATATTAAAATACGAAAAAGAATTAGACGTATATAAAAAGAAAGATAGTAATATATTAAAAATAAATTATAATTATATTATAAACTATAGTTATAATTATATATTTTTTTTATAGTTATTAATCTATTTATAGAATATATTTATATTATATTAATAATATATTA
Source organism: Cladonia rangiferina (assembly GCA_023065455.1). NCBI lineage: Eukaryota > Fungi > Ascomycota > Lecanoromycetes > Lecanorales > Cladoniaceae > Cladonia > Cladonia rangiferina. Next base: position 256,343 of record JAJREH010000030.1, read on the forward strand.
GTTAAGAGTAAATTAAAATCTATTATTAATTTCTTTTTATTCTAGTTTTAATATATTACTATGATTACCTAATTAATAAGGGATATAATAGTAATAATAAATATAAGATTATAAAATAAATATACTTAAAAAGCGTTTTTAAAATATTAGAAATTAATTTATAAAGAAATATTAAAAGAATATAGATATACTTTATTTAAGTATATTATTAGCGCTATTTTTTTATTAAATTTATATATATTTTAATAATAAAATACTTTACCTAGGTATATATAAATACCGAGATTCTAAAATTATAAAAATATATTAATAAAGTATTTCTATAGAATTATAAGTTTTATTAATTTATATGATAATTAAAAAACGGTAATTTATTTAAATATTTAGAAAAGTTAAGATAATATTCAAGCCCTTAATAAGTTAGGAATATAATAGTAATATAATTTAAAGATAATACTAATTATTTATTATAACTCTTCGGAGGAAAGGTAGGTATATATCTATAGATAAGTACTACTAAACGATAGATAAATAATACTTTTCAAAGTAATAAAAATCAACTATTTTATATCCTTCTATCAGAAATCCATATATATACATTCTACTATAATAATATAATAATAATAATAAAATAGTACTTATAAGTATTATTACTTCGCTATAGTGTATTATTAATCTATACTAGCTTATCTATAAGTACTAGTTATTCATAGTATTAGTTATTCTTCACTATATTCTTTTTCACTATAAATACTTAATTAATCTTTTAAGTCTAATAAATCTTTAATATTTTAAATATTATCTACCTTCTTTCTATCATATTAATTCATAGTATTTTGTTTACACTAAAATAGATATTGGCAGACCTTATTATTATTTAATAATAATCTCAGCCGTCTTTATATTCGTAGAGTCTTACCTACTATTAATAATAAGACTATTAGGGTTAGAAGGGATATCTATAAAAACTAGAGTTTATATTATAAAAAGCACGCTTAATCAACGTTATTATTATTAAATTAATAGTATAAATTATCTTATTTAAGTATAATATAATACTAAGCTATTATTTAGAAGATAGTTACTTAATACTAATCTTATATCTTTTAATTCTTACTAAGGGAATATTAAGAAATCACTTTTAATAGGTATCGCCTATTTTTAAATACTGAAATCTTAAACTCTTTAATTTTTATTCCTTTTTTTATTACCTTAGTATAATAATACTAATAATATAATATCTATAGCGTATTATTTTTACGTCTTTAGAACTTTATTATTATTTAGTTTTTAAAATCTATATTACTCTCTAGCTTTAAAATCTTAGTTCTATTTTATAGAAAGAATTCTTTATTCTAGCGCCTACTATAATTAATTTAATTACTTATAAGATTATAATTCTTATCTTTTAACTTAAAAAATTTATTAAGTTAGATTATTAGTATACTAATAATATTAATGAGCTAATATAAATAGTGATTTAAAATATTATTACTATTAACTTTAGGCTTCCTTAGATTAATAAGAGTACTACTAATATTAGTAGTTATTTCTTTAGAAGATTATAATCTATAAAGCTATTACTATTTCTCTATAATTAAGTTATTAATTAATTTATTTTATAATCTATTCTTTTAAACTTCGAAACAGCAATATAGGTCCTTTATATAGTAGGAGATCCTATTATTTCTTAACAAGATATTATTATAGAGAAAAGGCCTATAAAATCTATCTCGTAGTTTAATTTAAAGTATTTAGGTTAATCTTTAACTTTAGAGATCTTAGAGACCAATTCGACTATTTAATTAATATAAGATATTTTAGTAGAAAAAGGTATCTATAATAAACCTATTAACCTAAAGAATATTAATAATATACTAGGAGGAAATAGTTCTAATTAAGATAAATTATTCTAGAATATAAGATTTATATAGTAGTAATTTAAAACTCTAAACTATTTATTTAAGGTATTAAGAATTTCTTAATTAGATTTTTTAGATTCTTTAGAGTTATTAAGCTTTAATAAGCTATTAAGCCTATAAAGCTCTTAAGGAAACACTATCTAAACTAATAAAAATAAGTTTAATACTAGAGAAGTTAGTTTTTTTAATTCTTATCTAGATAAGATTTATAGTCTAGGTAATATTATTACTATAAATAATAAAATCTATTATTAAGATATTACTCTATTTATTAAATAAATATATGATTATACTACTATTAAGGGAGTTTTTATTATTAGGATTAATTTAAGTATCTACTTAAAAGGAGATGTATTAGTATAGTATTTTATAATACTATTAAATATTAAAAGAATCGGTCTTTATACTGATAAAAATAATATAGAAAAATAATATTTCACTTTAATAAGACGTTGGAAAGAAAATATTAATATAATATTAATGAAATTAACTAGTAAGAAATATACTATATTTAATATTAAAAATCGTTGAGAGTCTACTAAATATATTTATACCATAATTTAATATACTAAAAATATAAATATTAATAATATTTAAAATCAATTAATATTTATTTACTAAAGTATTGTTTTATAGTTACGTATATTTATTAATGTTTCTAGAGTGGATATTATTATCATAACCTTTATTTAAGTATTAGAAATAAAGAAGAATATATTTTTTAAAAACGCTTAAGAGTTTTTAAAGCCCTTACAACCGAATTCTAGTTAATAAAATTTAAATAGGTATTGAATTTTAATTCTAAAGTCTTAAATATTCTAACAACTATTCAGCTAACTAGTTTTTAGTATTAATTATAATTAATAAGCATTTCCTTCTAGATTCTATAATAATAATTAATATACTTATAATTCTTAATAATAATCTTATAATAATTAGTACTCTTAATATTAACTAAATTCTATTTTTAGGTAAAATCTATAGTACTAACAGCGTCTAGTTTCAACGCTACTAGCTAGTTAACTATTTATACCGCGTTAACTATTATAAATCAGCGCTTTTTTAAACGGGTATACTTTAATATCATTAAACTAGTTCTAATACAGAAATTAAAGATTTTTAAAAGAAAATATAAATTTAAGAAATTACTCTTAGTAAAATAATTTCCGCTAGAAAGCTATTACTTACCAAGCTTTAATTAAGAATTAATTTTTATAAATAGCTTTAGAATAACTAGACTCTAATAAGAGTAATTATCTTACTAAACTTTAAAAAAGTAGAATAAATATAGATTTCTAATATTAATACGCTAGATAAGATAAATTTAACAATAAAATATATTATAAAAAATAGGAATTAGAGCTCTAGGAATAATTTATAGATTTTATTAATATTAAAGTCTTATACTAATACTATAAAAGAATCTTTCTCTTAAAGAACTATTTATATAAGTATTTATAAGAGAGGTACTATTTAAAGAAATTAACTAATAATATTATCAAGGTAAATTATATTACTATATAGATAACACTAGCCCTTCTTAATAAAATTTAAAATTTTAAGCTACTAAACTTTATTAAGATTATATAGTTTACGGCTAGTATAAAGAATATTAATATTAAATTTAGTTTTTAAGGCTATAATTACGCTATAATAAAAGTTAGACTTACTTTAAAATTTTAAGATAAAAATATCTATGTGAATTTAGGATATAATATTTCTCTAATTAATTATATATAGCTAAAAGCTTTCTTATTAAATAAAATTATTTTTAAAATAATATTTTCTCTAAGAATTTATAGTATCAGTCTATTAAAGTAAGAATTATATAATTATATAATAATTTCATATTATTTTCCCGCTATAGATAACTTTAGAGAGAAAGTATTAATTTACTTCTAAAGAGAATTCTATATCGTTGACGATTTATATATTAAAATATTTATTAAAAATAATATTATTACTCCTAAAGGCATCGTTATCAACGTAGCTAAAAAGATAATTTATATATATAACTATAATACTAATATTGTTATTAAAGCTCGCTAGCGTAAATAATATATTTAAAGGAAAGTTTATGTTTAGTATTTTATTATAATTCCATTATATTTTAAATAGATACTATTAATATCTAAGACTTTATTACTAAAGAATAGAGATTACTTCTTCAAGCCCTTATAATAAAAGAGGCTCACCTTGTTTATATATCTAATAAATAGTTAGATTATTAGAGTATTTATTAAAAATAATTTAAATAATATAATAAATATACTCCGCCGTTTTTAATTAGGTTCTATTACTAAGATTAATTATAAAAACTATTTTTAAGTAAATATTAATTTAGATATTACTATTATATTATTAAAGAAAGCCGTAGTATTAATAGTTTTTAAGTTTATTTTTAGTTAATTAGAAGCTAGGGTCTCTCTTATATTTTTTAGAACTTTTTTTATATTTTCTAAGGCTTTTCTTAGGCCCTCTAGAGTCTTTAAGGCCTATTTTACTTTAACGGCTTTTAAAATATAAATACTAAATAGTATTACTATTTATAATTAGATTAAAGAAAGAAGGATTCTTTTAAATCTAATAAATAACTTTTTAAAGCTATAGATTAATGAAGAATTCATTAATATCCTTTAGAGTAAATAAATAAAACTATTATTATACTTTAACTAAGAATTAAAGATTTTTAGCAAGGCGAAGATCTATCCCTTAAATATTAAAAATTGAGAGATAGTAAACAAGATCTTTAATAAGATATATTATTAAGAGTGACTTTAGTTTATAATACAATCAACGTCTTTCAGCTACTTAATATTTATAGTCTGAAAGACTCTTCTAAATAAAAATAGAAAGAGCTGAGCGATAGTAAATATTTAAGATCTAAATAATCTTATTCTATTTAACGTTTATCTATTATCTTTCCAAAGTGATATTATAGCCTTAATATAAGATTGTATCTATATATTAATTCTTAATATTTTTTTTTTCTTTTATTAATAGCGTCTCTACTCCAACTACTAGTATATAGTTATAGTTATAATTTATTAAAGCTAAGAATTATTTAAGATTCCTATAATAGAATACTTTAATAATATAGCTTATATTTAAAAATAAATTGATAAGATACTTTGTTTTATCCAAATATTCATCTATATCTATATTAATAATATGGTTATTAAAAGCTATTTCTTTAAAAAGTATATTAACTATTTACGCTAGGTATTTAAACTCTTTAAAAGATTTAATATTTCTATTAGTCTAAAGAAGACTTTCCTTATCTATCTTAATATTAATTTACTTAATTAAAGAGTAAATTTATTTAGTCTTATTATAGTAAAGGATAAATTAAAGGTTATAAATTAACTTCGCTACTCTTAAACTTTAAGTGATTTAAAGTATTATTTAGATTTAATAAACTATCTCAGATAATATATTCATTTCTATACATAGCTCGTTAAGTTATTATAAGAATTTAAGACTCTCCTTCTAAAGAAAACACCTGTGAAGAGTAATTTTTATAAGGTATATATTTTTAAGACGAAACTTTCGTTATCTTCTAATATGTAGAAAATATCCTTCTATAAATTATAATCTATATTGTTGAAGTCTTTTATTTTAGCGTATTTTAATTTATAGTTAAAGCTATGGATTAATTTTAACGTCTTAAAAAAATTTGACTTCAAGATAATATTATTCTATGTTAAGGATAATACTGATAGCGCTAAATAATCTACGAGAATAATAATACAGTTGATTATATTCTTGTTATAACTGTTTATAAATATTGAGAAGAACTATTAGTCTATTAAACTAGAAATAGCTAGCTTTATTTAAGTATTAAAAAAAATCTAGTATCTAGTAAAATTATACCGCTATCTAGTAATTATATAGACTAATCACTCCGCTATTCTTAATATAATAAAGTAGTTTTTAATTATCGCAACGTCTTTTATGATTTAGATAAATATTCAACTAGTTAAAGTCTTATAATTTCTATAATAATATCATCTTAATATTTAATATAAACTAGGTAAAAAGTATATTATACTTAATATTCTATTAAGATTAGCAAGTGCTAATATTAATATAGAATATATAATATTAAATTATTTAAAGCTAGATATACTTTATATTATTTCTATAATAGAGATATCTAATAATTTTCAAAAACGTTTAATAGAAGAGTATCGTTAGAATAAATAGTACTCTTAACTATTTAAGTAAATTAATGAAAATAAAGCTCTTAGCGAGGATATTATTTTACTTTCTTTTATATAGAGAAGGCCTACGCTGTTTAAACTATATTTAAACGATATAGCTTTAAAAGTCTATAGTATTAAAATCTTTAAAAGTTCTTCTAGCGATGAAAGTATAGCTAACTATAATCTCCTTTATTATATTAATTAGATTATAGATTAGCGACGCCTTTATATTTCTTTCTTAATTATAAAGGAAATTTTTAAGCTAGTATATAGTAGTAGCTACTTAGACTATTAATATATTTATAAGATTATTTCAGCGTTATAATATATTAGGGGCTTAACTAAGTAACTATATAAATATATAAAACACTGTTTAAATTATTTAATATTTTAGACTAGACACTATTATCTATATAGATCCTTGAATTCTATAGAAACGTCGTTAATATCTTATTATATACTTACTTTAGATTTCATCTTAATATTATCTAAATCTCTAGAAAGATATAATATTATTCTCTTAATAACTAATAAATTTATAAAAGGGATTATATATATACTAAGTATAATTATCTGAACTATAGCTTAATAAACCAACGTCTTTCTTAAAAAAATAGAGATCGCTAATTAAAGTATTTCTAAGATTATTATCTTCGATAGAGACTGAAAGTTTTTATTAGAGTTTTAATAAATTTTATTTATAAAGCTTAAAATATTATTACTCTATTCTATTATTTACTATTCGTAAATTAATAGGAGTAGTAAGCGTACTAATTAATCTATAAAGATTATATTATATTTTTATATCTATTCTCTTAAAAAGTTATCGCTTTAATTAAAGATCTTATTCTATCTTTAAACCGTCTTCAACAACTTCGTAAGTATAGTTACTAGGAAGATATTAAATAAAATCGCCTATAATTTTATCTTTAATAGAGTTCTTAATCTAATTCAGTTTTCTAGCGAAAAGTCTAACTTTTTTATTACTAGAACTTCAGCGAAAGACGTTATTATCTTTATAAATATAAACTCTAAGCGTTATTATAATAAACGCTACTACCTAATATTCTTAAGAGTAGATAACTAGGCGCTATTATATTTATATAAAGACTATATAATCTTCTCTATAATAAAGATTATTATCAAGCTCGCGTAGTAATATATCAGGCTTTTCTATATTATGAAAAGAGTAGGCTGTCTTATCTATTATCTAAAAATCCTTAATTACTAGCGTATTTATCCTGTTTTTATTATCGCTTAACTAGAATCTTCCTTAGCGCTGAACGAAAACCCTTTTAATAAATTTAAATTAGATTAACTAGACTCTATCTATATTAAAGATAATACTAATATAATAAAATCTTTTAAGATTAATAAACTTTTAAATAAATATATTATACGTAAGAGTCGCGACTTCGCTATAAAATATTTAGTATAGTAGAAAGGATAGAGCTCTGAATAAGATAAATAATTTAATATTAAAAGATTAGAAGATACTATAAACCTTATAGAAAACTATAAACGCGAAATAAATACTATTACTTTTAATTTAATTAAGCTTAAAACCTTTAAGCTCTTTATAATAAAATATAGTTGTGGATACTCTTATAAGTTATAATAACTTTATCCTATATTAAATCCTTAGAAGCGAAGTTATTACTATTTTAATTAAAATAAAGTCTTATATAATTATAATTAGATATAATAGTCTTACTTTATTACTATATATTCTTAATATATATATATATTTATCTCATAGTTTTTACAGCCTATAATATTTTTATCGAGAGCGATAAGCTTCTATTTATTAATAGATAAATTATTATAACTCTTTAAGAGAAAGATAAGTATATATTTATAGATAAATACTATTAAGTAATAAATAAATAATACTCTTCAAAGTAATAGAAATTAACTATTTTATATTCTCTTATTAGAAATTTATATATATATATCCTACTATAACATTATTTTAACTATATTAAGAATAGAAAATAAAAAGAAAGAAAGAATAAATAAGTCGAAAATTATTAATTATATAATAAGGGATTATATAATATTCTAAAATTAAATTAAAATTATTTAATTAGAAATATATTAATAATATATTAAATAGAAAATAATAGATTATATATAAATTATAATGATTTATATCTAATTATAATATATATTAATAAAAGTTTTATTTAATTAATTTATTATAAAATTAATATAAATTTTATTTTAAATATAATATATTATAATAAATAATAATAAATCTTATATATAAATATTATAATAATCTTTAACTATATATATAATATATAATATATTATTTATATTTATAATTTTAATTATTAAAAAAATATATAATATATTATATATTTTATAATATTATTTAATTAATTAAAATTATAAATAGAAATAATATAAATATTTATATAAAAAAAAAGATGAAATAAAGAGAAATTCTATTAAATAGATTCTAAATATATTATAAATAGAACTAGGATTAGAGTTAGGGTTGTGATTTTATAATATAATAAAAAATAATTAAGAATACTTTAGAGCGAAAAAACCTGGAAAAACTTATTAATAATATATTAACAAGATATTTATAAATAGATTAAGAGATAAAAAAGTTAATCTTAACTCTAATCTCTATAATATATTTTTAATATATTTGAAAGAAGTTTTAAAGTTATTAATATATAAAGCTTTAAGAAGTCTATTAATTTATTAGAAATATATTAATAATTATTACTATATTAAATTTTATATGTTAGGTATATATTAATTATTAATACTTTTCTATTTTCTATATATAAGTTAATATATTTATAATGTATTATAAATATAATATAACTAGGCTATGTTTAGAAAGTTAGAAATAATTAATATTATTTATTTTAGTATTTATTTCTTTATTCTTCTTTAAGCTCGCTAGATTAGATTTATTATCCTTCTAGTAATATATTAATAATATATTTCTATTATATTTTAATAATATACTAGTATTTTTCCCTTTTTTTTTTATTATTTATTATTTTTTTTTTTATTAACTGTAATAGATTAGTAATTTATTAGAAATAGAATTTAAATAAGTTAGTCTTAAAATAAATAAAATTTATCTTATACGTACTTTTAGTTGGTTTTAATAAGATTTTTTTAAACTTTTAAAGATATAAGTATTCCTCTAAGTTAAAGTAGACTAATATATTAATAATAGAATAAAAAAATATTAAGATAATCTTATTAACAGTCCTGTTTTTATATTTATTATAATAATTAAAGTTTAAAATATTAAGTATTTTACGCGCTTTCCTAACATGAAGCTGTTAATATATTAGTAATAAATTTTAAATAGGATAATTAGAACTTACTTTATTATTCTTTTAAAGGAGTAAGTTAAGAAGAGATTTTCTTCTACTTAATTATAATTAATTAATAATAAATTTAAAATATAATAGATTAATATATTTTTTTTAGAGTTTCTTTAAATAGTTTGTCTTAAATAAATAAATATATTAGTAAATTATTAGAAATAGATTATTTATTAAGTATTTATTATTAATAATATAGTTTCTTCGTTATCTTTAATAATATAAAATAGTTATTTATATATTTCTAATCTATTAATAATATAATTAAAATGGATTTAATATTTATTATTTATTTCACGTATAATCATCGTATTTATAGAACTTACTAAGGTACGTATAATAATAGATACTTAAATATATTAATAATAAAATAGAAATATAATAGATTAATATCTTTAATCTTTTTATTTTATATTAAGTAGATTTTAATATAGTTTATTATAGTATTATAATTATTAAACAGCTTCTTAATATATTAATAATATATTATTAATATAATAAGATAATATTTCCTATTTTATTATATTTATAGAATTTTATTTTAATTTTATTAGTATCCTAATAAGCTAAATTTAATATAATATTAATATAATATAAATATATTAGAGAAGATCTAATTTATTTAGGTAATAAAATTACTTTTTAATTAATATAATTACTTTATTATTTTCCTATAGGGGTTAATAGAATAGTAATAAATTTATAATATATTATTTATATTAATACTTTAAACTATAATTCCCTTAAGATATATAATAAGTTTAGAATAAACATTTATATTTAAATATTTTAATATATTAATAAGATATTAGTAGTTTAATAATAATACTTAAAAATAAAATTTCTAATATATTAAAAATAAATTAGGACTAGATTAAACTTACTAATCTTTAATTAATATATATAAGAAGGAAGAAGTTTTAAAGCGCGTGAAATATATTAGGCACGATTTAGGAGCTATAATTAATTAAAAATAGATTACCAGCGGTCTAGTTGTCAAGGTTATGACAGCTGAGGTTAAAATCTACTAGCGTAAGGACAGCCGAATTTTAGCGCAAGGACAGCCGAGCTACATCCTGACATAGGACGGGATCTTGCATGAGCAGTTCGGTAATTTGGGGAGGTGCAGATGATGGAATATGGTGATGGCGTGGTATGGGTATAGTTGCTTATCTACAGTAAATGTACATGTACATGGTATTGCTATGGATTAGGCTTATTCTGACACCCCACCGCCGTCAATCCACCTCGTGCCCTCTTTCTCACTATCTGTACTCCGCCTACAAATTTCCTTCTCGCTCTCGCTCGGACTGTGATTCCTTCCCTCTGGATCTGGTCTCGAGATCCTGGTATTCCGTCCCGCCATCATCGTCGTGCCCATCAGGCTTTTTGCTTTAGGTGGGATAGCAGTCGCACTATGGTGATCTCCCACAGTTACAGCTGTAGTGGTCGAAGAAGTTAGAGACGCGTCTTTGCTTTTGGGCTCAGTGATGACATCGACCTGGTGCGTTGCGTAGATTTGGTCCGGGTGTGCGACGCTCATTCTGTTACCGGAGAAGGAACCGACTTTGGCGGTGGTCCAAGTGCCCACTTTTCGGTCTGGGATGGCAGCTTCGATGTTGTCCATTTTTGAGCCGTGGGCATAACCGCGCTCGCGGAGTTCGTGAGCGTTGTTTTCGTGCCCGCGCCATCGGTTTTCTTCAGTGAAGCCGGCTTTGGTGAGGCCCATCAATTGATTGAGGACGGCAAATTCGAGTTTGAGTTTGATGGAGTAGATCATTGGCTTGATAGCCGCTTCGCCGACGTAATTGTTTGAAAATTCGAGACCGATGAGGACGATGTCCATGCCTATGCAGAGAGAGTTGATGGCGATGAGTTGGAGCATTACTTTTCGGGTCATGGAGTGGTAGATTGAGCCGAGGAGGCGGACGGTGGCGAGGATGTAGACGGTTGAAATGACGAATTCTTGTAGGCAGAAGCCCACGAGTTGGATGCGTTCCATGACGTTGAATTTGGGGGTCCAGAAATTGGCGTTGGCAGAGTTACTACCATATGTAAAGACGATGGTGGGTATGTGGAGGCATATGGCGTCGAAAATTATCATGATTAGGATATAGCGTAGGGTGCGTTGATTACGGACGACGAGATGTAGTCGTGAGTAGAGAACGAAGGCTTGTCCGGTGACCATTGCAACCCAGCCTGTAGTTCATCAATTGAGCTATTCTTCTATCCTAGATAGGATGATTGATATGACCTACCAACTTCTATGAACGGCAGCTCGACTAGCCATGACGTACCAACGAGAAACTTCAGTACAAACCCAAGAGCGTGCAACGTACAACCCCACGAACTGACCAAAAGGGCCCAAAAATACAGGCCTTTGCGTCTCCGAAATGTGTAGAATATGACTAGATCAAGCTCAATGGTATATGCCCATGCAATGGCTGTTCCTGCAGCGATAAGGCAATACTCAAAAGGATCATATGGCAGTGCCCCAGTGACGCCCACCGTGGCGCGTTCAATTATTTTTCCCAGCATAGCTGGAGAGATGATTGTGTGTTGCAATTAGATAGAGCACAATAGTAATAGTACATTTCTCGAGATCTTGCAAAAGAAGGGAGAATGCGCGATATAAGATATCTAGGAACGAGGGAGACTATATCAGTGGAAGACCTAGCTCATTACTATATAGGGCAAGATAAAGGAGCAACAGGTTGTAGTTGAAAGTGGCGGAATAAGACTCATGCAAGATGAGCAGCCAGACGAGATTAGGAGATGGACTAAGAAAACCCTTTGGCGAGAGCTGCCAGGGCGACGAGAAGGCTTGTGCGTATAGCCAATGGTTTAGCGGAGGGTCTCGGACGCATACACGCACAGGCCAGCGTAATGCGCATACTATCCATTGGACCCAGACTCAATTATCGGTAATGAGCCGCCACTGCATCAAAAGAATGATTGAGCCTTGTGAAGGTCGTGTGGTGGTGTGCGGTAGGTGTTCCAGACGTTGTTTGATAACAGATGCCCAGCTGTTGCAACCGTGTTCGACCTGCGCATGGCCATATCAGGAGCACCACTTCTTGTTGTTTGCCGCCATGTACCCCTATCAAACAACATGACTGGCGGTCAGATGTGATAAGCAGGGGAAACGCGGCTTGTTCCTATGGATCGCCATCCCAGCAGGACGGGTGATGGTAGGATCAGGAACGATTTCTCAATTTCGGTGGAGCGACGACGAGGTTCAGAGTCCCGAGCATCAGCTAGAAGCCCCCTAGAAAGGTGGGGAACCCTGCACTCGGAAGTTTTGTAGCTAATGGCATTCTAGCTTACCCCAGACTTCCAGCGTTATGGATGGCTAACAAAGTCTGGTGTACACCAGGGTGCGTAGTGTTACGCGCATCTAACCTAATCAATGCTGGAGGGGTCGATCCGTGAGATTTAATGTCCCCTATGATTTGTGCGGATAGCACGTTAGATTGGCAGCGGCTTCTCAGAGTCCAATGGCGTATCAAAGTAAGCAAAAACATTAGCTAGCAACATTAGCTGCCGCAATCTTGATTTACCTACCTAGGTACCTAATTTGGTGCGATGTGACAGCCAACGCCAGGTTTCCTTAGCAGGACTATCTGCGTTAACAGTTAACAATACCAGTACGGCCATTCGTCACCACCCTTCAGCTATAACAAACCGTTCCAGTGCTGTGACAGAGTCTACCGTCATCAAGGTGGCCCGTGAGGCCAGCCACCAACAACATTGCTCGCCATCTGGACTTGACGCGCGCGCTTTGACTTTTCAAATTGATGCAATCCGTGATACTGATGGAAACAATGGCTTCACTTGGAGGCCAAAGTGGCCGAGCTACGGCCATAGTACGAGCATCACAGTGACATCCATGCCTCACTTAGATACCAAGTGATAGGGCTACATCCGTCCTGCAAGCATCTTGGTGGTCTTGGTGCTTCACTCTGAGATTGTGATGTTCGGCTATGAGCCATTAGCCATGAATGTAATGCATATCCTGAAGTGCCGGAATGGAATTCCTGGTGTCGATGTACTCATTCTGTCATTTAGGAGCCTCCGATGTAGGGTTCACAATACCCCAAAAAGCCTGCCTGGCATGACAACTGCGAGTAAAGTGAAGGATCTGAGCATATCCAAGGCAAGATATGAATCCAGCAAGAATCAGCCTTCAGATCAACTGTGCTGTGTATTAGAGCTCGAACGGATGCAGCCGGACGTCTAGTCTGAGCTTCAGCCCATTTCGGAGAATTCCAACCCTTCGAACCCCTGCGTCGGAAGAATAGCAATGATCAAGGCGACGATGTCACTTGGCCAGAGCTTTGCGGCAATATCTCAACCAATCCCTCCGTGCAAGCCGCGTCTTGGCACTGCTTCTACCTTGTTGAGCATTGGGGAGTCAACTTGGTTGCAGTGTCCTCCTGCCGTCGCTTCAACAGCCGGCACTCAGGCCTCAAGACTCAGTCCGTGTTCAGATGACCAAAATGTAATTTGAGGGTTTGATCATTTGCATTGACCTACTCCCGTAGCTCGTAGAAAACGGTGACAGATAGAGTCGACGTTGGGCAGTCAACGTTATATGATAACCTCGCATCATCTGTCTCAGTCGCCAGTATCTTGACACATCCCACGATAATCCTCCGAATCCCACAAGATAGATCCCACGCAATGCTAGCCACAGACCCAACATTCATAGCGTGGGAGCAAAAAGCCCGCTCAGAACTCCTCCGCTCAATCCAACAACGAGATGGCTACCCTCCAACGGACTCAGAAGATGATCTGGCTCTCATGGAGGACAGTACTCTCGACCAAGCAGCAATCTTATGTAGTGACATGCTGGCCATGCGTGAGGCTATGGTACGTCTCTACTTTGCTGCTGCAGATACAGTTTTGACACCGTATCCAGCTAGTAATCTACAGAAAATTTGCCACAAACCACCGGCTCGTAGCCTCACGCCGTCACTGCGTCGACGGCACAATCAGAATCATATTCTATGAGGCAGGTTGCGCCGGCTTCAGCATCAAATACGTTCTCTGGATTCTCCCTATCAGAGTATGCCTTCCTCTCCCTTTCTCGTCCCCAGCCCCTATACGCCTCTCCCCTTCCCTTCCCAACCTCCAATACGCCTCTCATCATCCCACATTGTTCACTATCCCGTACAATACTAATCCCAGCACCAGCCCAGAACCCACAACCAACCACAGGTCCACTTCGCACAAACCAACAAAGCCTTCTTACTACAATCAGAGCGCTACCAGCCCTTCCCGACAGTCACAACGCCGTGTGCGAAGAACAACGGGTTTTCGTGGCTGAGACGAAAGGGAACGAAGAAGGCTTTGAAGAGGCAAGGGCGGGGATGGCATTATTAATTTTGGGTTATACAAATTATTAATGAATGTGGTGACTGTTAACGAACAATGAATTGCGGAACTAGCGACGGAGCATGGGTTGATTTATGACGTGGTTGGAGGGGATGGACGAATCTAGTTGTCCGTATATGGAAAAAACGGTTATCAATCTGTATCGGATTTCGTATGCCTAGTCTCCTCAATTTGTGTCTTGCTGCGTGTTATCAAACAAAATCAGTGGATAAGACAGCTAGCTCACGATGCAGACCAAGCAACCGTACTTATCATAAAGTGCTATTTCCACTTCCACATTTATCCAACTTCCCTGCTTTCTTTTCCTCTTCGGGGAAGAGCAACGGCCGTACGAAGAATATCTACACGTGCCACATATCAATGAAGTCCTCGCATGGCTGGGAACGAAAAGTTGATATTCGCATGGATGGGAATGAAGGGCGATGGGATGCACAGCCCACCTATACAATTTCATTTGCATAGGGGGCGGAGTCGAATGTCGCCAGCAAGGGTACACATTTGCTGAACAGGGGTTCAGTGATACGTTCGAGCCAAATGGTGATGTGATTGGCCAAACTTATGGTGATGAATGATTGTGTGAGGCGGGTTTGGGGTCAGATGGCATTCTTACCTGGGTCAAGATATGCATAGTGGTTTAATGAAGTGAAAGAATGGAATTCTTGGTTACTGGAACTTTAGGAACGCATTCCTACTTATGTGACCGATACTGCACCTTCACTCCAAGTCTTGTACGTCTCGTGCAGGGGCTGTGTTGTCCCCACCAGCTCTGATTCAGCGTGCTGGAATTTGTCATGGTCGTTTATTGGGGCTGTGCTCTAGCATTTTCCAGATCTTTATGTTGTATTATCATTTCATGTTTGCTGTTGCTTTCCATTAATTCCGGTTGGGGTATCATTCTATCCAGTCGTTATCGAACAAGCGTGTTCTCAGCTCCTTACACACGATCCAGATAGGAATGGCTGGCCCGACCCGCTTTGATTCCTGGATGGAGCGCGCGACAGCCGAATTCTTCGAGAAACTTAGTAATATAGAGCAGCCGGCGGCCGGTAATAGGTTCGTTTGCCGTGTGGGGCTTGAAGACGTCTTCTTCATTGAGTACGGGGACCATCAAAGTCTGCTGCAGGCGTTGGTGAGTAATCCGTTCATCAGGGTAACCACCCCCACAAATGGTGATAGTTCGATTAGATGTGCCTGTGGACCAAACATGGTGGGCTGCTTTTAACCAAAGCCGAGGGAGATATGTACGGTAGCACATGGATCTCTTGTGGCAAAGTGAGCACTCCCAGGCCCTCGAGCATGCCATTCAGCTAATGCGTACCCAGTCAGACAGCCCAGACGCTGGACTATCAGCCTTGCTCTGCGTCAGCATCGAGGGATTAAGCTATTTAATCCTGAATGACCGGGGTACGGTCCCTTCCAGAAACGGTTTCCAACAGGTATCTACCCCATATGACTGGAACGAGGAATTCAACAAAAAGCAGGAAAGCAGAATCAACCAGGGGATGCAATCCGCTAGTGGTGAGAGTAATGAGGCAGAGGCAGATACCAAAGACTTTGGAAGTACTGCCAACCAAGCGAGCCAATCCGCTGGCGGTGGGGAGGACAAGGGAGTAGGGAACAACGAGGAATTGTGAGAGGGGTTCTAGCCCCATGATGAATATTGTGAACCCGAGGAAGAAGTTGTAATCAGTCAAAACCAGAGTACACGACCCACGAATCGAATCGTATAAGCAAGGCAAAATAAAGTGACGAAGATGTAGAGTGACTTATGCAGTAGAACCTTGTGATAAGGAGTCTATAACACTCTCCTGGCTAACTGAAACGGTGCGACGGGTGTCACCTCGGCTTCCCTCCTTTAACATGGTTTCAGGCCATCTCTTGTAGTATCCTATTTGATAAAGTAAATGTTCGGTGTACTACTGTCCATGACATCTTCAAGTAGGTTATTTGTCCTACCTTCTGCTTCGAATGACCAGCTAAGCGCCCCGCCACGTCTCCTTTGAGTGAATCACAGGGTCTGATCTTTGGCCGCGTGGCGAGTTTTGAGTGTTTTTTCTAGTCTAGCGGACGAAGATTAGAAACAATGAGCCAATAGAATCAATCAAGGGCAAATCTTCTTCATACACCCTACCTTCCTCCAGGCAATACGACCGTCCCAGTCCCAGCCAAGAGCCACGATTATGATCACTCCAGTACCTGCAGCGCCTACATGACGCAAAACGGCTAAGTTCCGAATGTTCAATACCAACCTTAGTTTCGCGATGCTGCAGACACCCCTATCGGCGGGATGCCAACGACCGTGATTGGGAGAACAGTCTCTTTCTCAGTTGGAGGAGGAACGTGGACCTTCGGGCTAATTGAACAGGAAGCAGTCACTCGGCTGAGGTTTTAATGGCATGGCGGGCCTGGCGCGGATTCAGCCTGGATACGATTTCCTACCATTTAAAGAAGGATCTCAACTTTGACCCAAAATGTGAGTTTGAAGGGGATGTCACTCTTGCGCAAGGAATAGCGGTTCGACGGTAACTAATCTTCTGTGCGATTTCGTCTGCGGTCCTTTCTAATTGGCCTTGCCATGTGGGCACGTAAATTACTGCTTTCAATTAGCTTGCTGGCAGCTCAGATAAAGATGAATAGTAGATCATTCAATACATGTGGTTTTAAAAGTTAGAGTCTTGATTTGATATGATACATACTAGAAACGCATGATACATGCTCAATGAAGATTTTTACTCACTGGTCATCTTCGGACAACGGGCTCCAGGAGCTCTGCAGAATCATGCCTTGATGTAGGATCTCCACTTCGAGCTCAGCGTCTTCGAATTCATCATCCCAGATGAAGGTCTCAAGCGCATCCCGCTCCTGCGTTGCCATCGGTTCTCCGTTGCAGCAGTCACAGTGTCTTCCGAGATAACGACTAACTTCGTCATGCCAATTCCTAGGAGCCTGTACCAGTATTCCCGAGGTCTTGGGGTATGCTAGACGCGGGGGATCAATTGGAGAAACTAATACGCTCCTAATTTCTGAGTTGTACCTCGCTCGGATGCGCTTTGAGGATAGTCTTCGTAGAAGAATACACTTCTTTGACAATAGCTTCTGAAATGATCCGATAAAGCCTACCATTGCGATGCAATCTTTTTTGGATTGAGGTTGCAGTAAGGAAATTACGCTTTGGGCGTTGATTTCAAGCTTCTTTGTTGTGCTGCAACGGGTGTGAATGCTGCTGGACCTTACATCCGACCTTCAAGCTCTTTATATAGGACTTCATTGTTAGGCTTGTGAACAGTGGTAGCCATTCAAGCCTTATGCAGGATAATAGATTGTAGGTGTCTTTCATACCCATGAAAGGGAAGGTTCAGAATGCCATTATAGACTAGACAAAGGGTCACTAATTAGTGTAGAGAGCACCGGGCGTGACCACCTGATAAGATGATGCTGTTGACTCAAATCTCTTCCTAAGGGCAGATTGGAGAACCCTCTTCTTTGGAGGCCATCTCTATTCTAGCTTGAGGTTTGCAGAGATGGCTTACGCTTCCATGTGGGCCATCTGAGATGTGCGGGGGGCAGAGCATAGATCTCAATTCGGGTTCGCCACACACTCCATTATTATCTTGCAAAGTCTCACCTACTGACATAATTAAAAACGTGTGATGTCAAACGCGTTAGCACCTGCCGTGCTCCTCGTCGCTGCTTCCAGTATGGCATTTCTTGAAGAAAACACCAATTTGTCCGCCGCGATGGAATTTTAGTACGCAGGATAGCACGCTAATGCAAATATGGTTAGACCGCTTGGTATTACATCGCGCTGCCAGAACACTCAAGCTGCTCTTGAGCCATTAGATATTGCAGCTCGAAAGAGTGTGTCATCAATCGTTGACAGTCATTCCCGGCCCTATGGTCCACACGAGTACGATGAGCCGTGAGCCAACAGATGCGCATCTCAAGGCGCTAATATGTGCTACAAGATGATGATGTCAGATCGTCGCCATAGAGAGGCACTGGGACGATGACATCTTGGCTGCGTATAAAGTTGTGGTTCTTGCCTTACAATATGCCTTCTCTTCAAAACCTCTTTTGTTTCTTTAACGAAAGGTACCCTTAAAACATACCTCACCAAGCAACATGGCCACCACATCCTCAGTCGGCACGCACGCCACTCGCGAGCCCACCACCGCCGAGAAGCGCATAATTGACGACATTCTCCTTCTCTATCAAGCCAAACCCACCGAAAAATCTTACGCCCACTACACCCCTAACGCCGTCTTCCACGACCCCGTCAGCATAGCCGAAGGCCTCGACAGCATCAGGTCTCAATTCAACGGCATGCCCAAACTCTTCGCCGAATCCATAACCAAGAAGTGCGATGTGCTAGCCGACGCGCCACCAAATGCCCTAGCATTGAACCTGACCCAACATTACGTCTTCAAGAGCCCAATCCCACTTAAGAGTAAAGGAACAGAGAAGACGGTTAATTCGAAAGTGACGCTACATTTTGATCAGGATGGGCTGATTACGAGGCATGATGAGGAGTGGGACCATCAGGAGAACAAGACTGAGGAAGATGGGTTTATGGGAAAATTGATGGAGGCGAGGAAGAAGACGGATGCGAAGTTGGTCGAGAAGACCGTGCCGACTGATCCCTCGAAAGTTTGAGGTGTGGTCATGCTTTGAAGGCGTCGAGGTTACGACTTCATGCATATGCAAACGATTGAGGCTTGAGGCTCATATATGTACTGAAATATCTATTTAAAGTGTACAATAACAACAAGATGGACTCTAGCTGCTTGGACATGATTCATCACGCTACTCGATCCATCTCAGAGACCCAACCATGCTTGACTGTGATATCCATACAAACAGTCTTTCTGACGGCCATAGAAGGCAGATCTGGTTTATATGACCACCAAACATGATAGTATCCGTCTCCGAGTCCTCAGGTCATATCACGACCAACAGTCTAGACGATACTTTTCCCTGTATCATACAGGCCCACAAGGAGCGGCCCGGTATTCTAGGACATCCCCTGACTAATCCGTACCTACCCTCCACATACCTAAGGTAACCCAATTACGACCACCCCGCACCATCCACACTATTCCCAACTGAGGTTTCCTCGACTTTCACCCATGAACGTCGCGACATTCCTTGTGCCCCTTGGACAGCCAACCAACAGGCTGTCCAAGTCCTAAAAGGCTGTCAACACGCTTCCAATATGCGGTCAGCCCCCTACACCCCGGTGAGCTTAGGGTAAGCTGCAATGATGCGCCTGGGCGATATACGTTCGATGGTGTAAGTCGTGGAAACCTCGAAGAGGTTAGCGGGATTGAGGTAAGGTACATTGGATGGGCGGCAGATGAGAGATTTAGTCAACGTACTTTTGATGTCTCAAATAGTCTGTGTGCGTAGGGATAGATTTGCGACCTTTTGAACATCTTGGAGGTATGAAGTAAGCAAGTTTGGCGCGGAGGATGGGAAGTCGTTTTCAACCTACGGATAATGTATGTACAACGTACGTGAAGGGCAGCAAGCTTCAGGAAGTAAATCTTGTACGCTTTTCTGTGAAGGGTAAGACGACCCTATCTGAAGCAATTGCCATCTTTCCAAAGCTATTGATTAGGAAGAAATTCTGATCACAGTTCACTTTCTGCGATTTTTGATATCCAGTACGCGTCAAATAGCATGAGATGATGCTGTGGCTCTCTATGCATGTACATTTATTGGGTTATCATTCCAAGCGTCGGTCTCACAAGAGCAATTCAATGCCGAACAGGAGTCTTCTCACTCCTGCCCCGCTGCTTCCTCTGCAATATCCGGCATAATGACAGCATCTTGCAACCCATCAATCTCCTCCTTCGGCACTTCACTAATCTCACGATTTTTCCACCGCACCACCACAACTTGCTTTTCAGGAACCCACGACATCTTGGCAACATACGCGTAATTGATCCACTTCCTCCTCTCCTCGTCTTCGTTCTTGACTTTGCTCTTCAACAAAGCCTCCACTGCTCTCCAGTTCCACACCCGTACTTTGCGAGGATGCCACAGGGGTACGTTGCGCAGCAAAGACCCAATGTATTGGCCATTGAGATGCTCCTCGGCAGGTCTGACTAGGAATAGGATGCTACGTTCGGGAGATGCAGTTGCGGGAGATGTTGCGGAATCGGGGAATGGAGATGATTTGATGGAGTGTTGGGCTAGTAGATTTTGTAGTGGGTGGCGCTCATCGGCTAGACTTGGGCTTAGAATAATTTGACGTTCGCGGAGAGTCTTGATCTCTTCCTCCAAAGGATTTTCAGCCGTGCTAGGAGGGGTGGGAAGGCTAGCATTATTTGGTTGCTGTCCCTCTGCAATATGGGAAGGAGGAGAGACAGCATGAAGGAATTCGGCTGCTTGAGTGGTACTGGCAGTTGTGGTCTCTGATGCCGTTGTTGCTCGGTCAGGTGATGAAGTCTCCATAATCCTTCTTCGTTTGGATCGACGGTGGGGGTGGTGCTCAAAATTGACAGGTAACTTGCGTACAAAGATGGAGTTTATATCCAGTCGCTGATTCGTCTCCCGAGGAGGATCTGTATTTCCATGTTGTGGCAGAGGGCGAGCTGAATTTGTAATCTCCCGGAGAGGCTGATAGTAAGCAACAGTGTTTGGACAATCAGTACTGCTTGATTCGCTCTTTGAATGTATCAAAGAAGGTTGAGCTTTCTTTGATCCTCTAGAATCTTCCTCCAAATCAATTATAGGCAAACTCCGTTTCTTTGCAAAGCATGGAGGGCTCATATGTCTTGGTCTACTTTTGCTTTCCTGCTTTGAAGGTGATGAGTTTGATGGTGTGCGTAGAGAGCCGTCACCAGTGATGCTAGCCATCGAGTATCTTGAATTGGGTCGCTCGACCACCTCACCACTGCCCAGTCTCTGCTCTTGGTCTCTTATTTCTCCTGTATCCATGCGCACTAACGGCGGAGCAGTGGGTGTTCGCGCGCGACGAAATGACCTAGCAGTCGAGATTGTCGACGGTTCTCCTCCATAGATTTCAGGCTCTTCATCCTCGTTGTCGGTAAAGTCCCAAGGAGGCGGCTGCCCATGAGCTCCACGATCTAGCTGATCAAGCTTTTCGGTCCATTCCGTGATTTCTTTGGAGAGATCGCCTGTTGGGGCTGTCCTAGCTTCGACGGCCATCGTCTGCAACTCATCGAGGCTTACGGCTTGCTTCCAATCTCTATCTCGATGAAGTCTCAGGACGCGAGGGAAGCGAAGGGAGAAGAAGTCACGGTTGGGTGCTTTGTCGAATCCACTACCAGCTATATCAAATACGAAGGGCTTTCTGAAGATCACCTTCGGTATAGGAAGACCAGAAGCCAATTCTAGATCGTAAATTTCGGTGACATCCTTGGATCCAGGCTCCATTGCTCGCAGTGGGTATTGCCCCTGCTGATTAATGTAGAGCATATCCTCCCTTTTAATACAATCACTGATCTTGTCGAACACCAGTATATAGGGTTTTGCTGCTGATTGGAAAACAGCATCTTTGTTCCTGAGGCATCCAATGTAGAAGTGCGTCCACGGAAGGTCCAAATCCGGATATTTCCCGGCCTCCTTGACGTCGTAGCCAGCACCAAGAACAGCGAAGTCAGCAGAATCTCCCAGTCCCTTAATACAGTCTTTCTTCAGCTTGATCCATCGACTTGGATACCTGCCATTAAGTGACCTTCCAAGTTCGAAATATGGTTCATCGGAGGGTTTGAGAACCAGTCCTTCCCACCTCTTCACGAACGCCTGAGCTAACGCCTGCTTGAGCCGCCGGGCTCCATCAGGCGTTGAGAAGCTCACGTGCTTTTGCCATAGTAAGCCAACTCTACCCTTGATGGGTTTTACTAGTTTCTCCAATAAACGTCTTCTCTCTCGATGTGCTCGGTGAAGGACAGGATCGTCATCGACCAGCATGACATCGTAAAACACTATCATTAATTTCTCCCAAGGATGTGGTCTGCCTTCAGATCAGTAAAGCCTCTCAAGGTGGAGTATACAAAGCATACTGAGAGTCCAGATCAGTACCCAAAAAGCTACCAGACCGAGAAACATGCTTTCTAATCTTATGGAATTCTAATACCTCCTTGGTCTTTTCGCTCCAAACCAAAAGCTCGCCTTCCAAAATGCACTTTTCCAAAAACCCGCAATCATCACGTCCGATACGAAGGCCATCCTTGATGGGCTGATGTACACCAATCCTGTCCGTTGTCGAGTCTTTACCACTCTTTGAGAAGATCTGAATGCAATTCTTCCCTTGAGACAGGTCCACGTGGATCTGGCAATACTCACCATCATGCTTTCGTTCGACGCTCATGGTCCGTCCATCAATGACGCTCACAGCATGCTTGACTCCTCCTTTCGCTTTGACCCACTTCGGCGGCCCAAGCTTGACGCCAACCTTGGGAGGAAGTAGATGAGCGTCATTTGCGCACTGCTGAGTCCAGCCACCTTGTCCTGAATCGATCATTTGTGAAGCTGGTAGACCTCTTAGTTCTGTAATAGCCGCCTCGAACTCATCGTACATCTGCATTGCAACGCGCAAGCGAGGATCAATGTAATAGTAGACCATGGTTTCCGCAAGTTCCAGGCAGGAGAAGTCCTTTAGTATTAATCTTGTAAACCATTTGGCTTCTCTCGACTGCATTCGCTGATAAGTGTTGCCCAACATACTCAACACCTCCTGATCATCCTCCACTTCACGTTGTCTGACTTTGGGCCCAGAAAAGCGGCATCGCTTGGCAATCGATGCCAGTACACTGTCTACTTGGTTAACGGTCACGCTATCCTTCACCAAAGTTTTTGGAAATTCGGCTTGTAGCAAAGCTCGTTCGACGCAGTCGCCAAGGTTGCCTCGCCCTGGAGTCTGCCATTGATCCAGAATGGCTATTCTATCTTTCCCTAGGCAAAGGCATCGCTTCAGTAGTTTAGTAAGCCTTTTGAGTTGAATGTGATAGACTCGATCAGTTCGTTTGGCCGGAAACAAGGTAGAGAGTAAGGCCACAGCATCAACGTCCAAGGAATTGATCGAGACTGAGTGGTTTACGAACCAAGACTTGACAGTCTCATTATACCTTAGGCGAAGTCTAGCTGGAAGAAGAGGCGGATTCTTTTTCGACAAGTCTTCCAAAGCAGAAAGTAAGTCACATAGCTGAGCAAACAAAAGCGGCATGTCTATGATGACACGATAGCAGAGAGAAAAGCAACAGCATTGTCCCAAACAGAATAAAATATAGTTCAAAAGCAACGCTAAACCTCACCCCACGGTAATTATACTCATATACAACAATGTGAAGGAAAGTGATACCGTGTGAGATGAACAATTACAGCGAACAAAGCCGGAAATGAAGGTGTAACTTCCGGCGCGTTGTTTTGCCGACGCGCGATCACGTGCTTCAGCCACAAGTGCTCGACCAAGTCAAAGCAGACACTTGAACGACAGACAATCAGTATGGAGGTTTTCTGTCATTCAATACTAGGGCTCAGGGGAAGTAACTAAATAGACGCGAGAGCAAGAAAATATATATTGGAGTTGAAGAAGAAAAGCGATCTTTTACTTCGCCCGAGCAACAGTTCTGCAAACACCGAACATAACCAGAATGAATCAGACCTGCAGGAAAAGCTTCAGATATGGTACTCTTATCACGACATAAAAACGGACACATAAAATGCCTAATGCCACAGACCCGAGCCTGTATTCAAAGGTCCTTTCATAATCCAGAATCAGCGTTTTGCTGCACAAGTATCCAGAAAACACGAGCTACAATATCTGTCTCAGCAAAAAAAAGCGAGATGTATCCCGCGCTGGCTCACTCTCATCCAAAGACGCGAAAATTCCAAATAGTTTCTGCGTCTAGTGCTGGGCGGGTTGTCAGGATTTCGTGACGAGTGTTGAGCAAGGAGATCCCTGGGGTCGATGAGTGATTGGGCAAGACGTTACAATTCTGAGACGAAGGTTAAGTGGTACTTGGTCAGAGTGGAGTGGAAAGGCATTCGGAACAGAGGTTCTATTTTTGGGGTTGGAGTGGGGGTGGTGGGAATCTGATGATAATACCGTTGGGTGAAGAGGCGACTTGAGCTACGGAACGGTAGATCAAAGGGCAATATTTGTGGACGAAATGCCGATTCTTTGTTTGTTTACTTCTATAATAAGCAAGCCACTTGAAATACATGATTGATCGCAAGCATGATAAGCAGCCCATCCAATGACTCCACCTCCCAATCCGCCTTTGAAACACCAATCCCAAGCCCATGAACCATTCCAACATACACCTTTAAATGCAAGCAAGAAAGCAAGCAACAGGCAAGCAGTAGGGCAGCAATTGTCCCGCCAGAACCCTATCCCAACATCCCACCACAGTAGCTTCTTTGCTTCTCGAACAAGATGACGCGAACATGCTCAACTAGTAGACATATACCGAAGTCAGTCAATACTAGGGTCTCTGCAAGTATCATCAAGTTTTGAGAGTATTTCCTTTGCATGTACTTCAACACGACCCAGAGCTCAATCTACAGACATGCACCGAAGTCAGTCAATGTAGAGAGCATATGGCCATGTCGAGGAGGTGCAAAGGTAAATGGTACAAAGCGGCCAAGTGGTAGAATATTTGCGAATGCATCGCGTCACTCATGTGCCTTAAACAGGGTATCCGTATCGTCAAATTCTTTTTTTTTTGAAAAGCTGTCGTGCCAAGGCATGAGTAAAAGGAGCTTCAATATGAGTAGCACCGGCATGGTTGCCCACAGTCGGAAGGTTGAAGAAGAGGCATGCAAAGGCTGCGCAAGGGATGTAGCAGTATTGTAAACAATAAGGTACTGAGGAATGATGATGCTCAGGCGAGCACCGACTCTGTGGTGGCATCCCCAAAATGAGACTCTTCAGTTGGGACGTCGTCGTCGCCTTTGGCACTCTCGCTCTCCCAGATCTGGATCTCGGTGGTCGCTTCTTTAGAGGCACCTTGCTCCGGGGCAAAGTCAGCCTCGCTTTTAGTAGAGATTTTGTCCGTGTTCATTTCTGCAATGATCGCTTTCCAGCATTCTGCGGCTTCAGTGACAGCATTGGCTCTTGACCGTGATGGCGAGGACTCCGGGACGTTACAAACGGTAGGAGATTTCTCATTCGGGTTATCGTCAGCATCTTCCGTAGGAATGAGGATAACGGATGTTGCATCGCAACCTGCTGCGTAGAAATCTTGCGCAGCCAGATCGCCGAGCGGCGTCCGAGGCTCGTCAGTCATCATATCCCTACGAGTGGCAGTGACCTGTGTGGCTAAATGAAGCACGGCGGCAGGGCCATCGACAGGGGGGATGTTCTCCTTGTTATCTTTATCTCCTTTCAATAGAGAACCTGCCTCGTCATCGGAGATATCAAGAGTACAGGTGGAATGCTCCATGAGGTTCGCCATTTCCTCGTCGGGAGTGTCCTCATGGATATCGAAGTGCCATCCTCTAGTGCGAGGCCCAGACTTAGACTTGAGGGCAAGGGCGGGGACGGTCCCAGCGAGAGCAGCATCAATTGAGAAGGGTTGGCTGGTTTGGGACTCCCCTACGGAGAATGTAGGTGGGTTGATACGAGTGAATGGGCTGGACGTCATGCGACGACGAGACAGAATGCCGAGCTTCTTGTTTTTGGGAGAGCGACCAGCAGCGGGAGGTGCCGATGGGACGACACGTTGGTGCTTCAATGACCCATTACTAGATGGAGTATCGACCGCATCCTCCGCCTTTCGCTTGCGACCTGCAGCTTGAGGATGCTCGACATATTGAGCAGGCTTCTTGAGAGGTGGAAGGGTGAAGAGTGGTGTCTTGTCGGACTTGATCATCTCAAAGTCGAAGCCTCTAGCTTTCTTGGAAGGTGTCGAGAACGCTAGAGGATCGATGTTCTCGGTGTCGACATCATCAAATTCCTGTGGAACGTGACGCTTCAGCGCGGACGGCGTGCTGAAAGGAAGAGCTATTCATTGCGTGAGTAGAGTGAAGCCTCATAGCAAGATATGGAGAATTATGTTGAACGATAGAATTGTGCTAGAAATTGTGCCTCTTTCTGAATGATTTCCGTGAAGGATGGTAGACCTACAATTTTGGGCATTTTTGAAATTGGTCAAGCTCTTAAGCCGAGCTCCATTCAAGGAAGCCATTGGCCGACGAGCAGGTGTAGACATGGTGATAGTGGACATGTTAATGTTATGGTTCGATTATATAGGGGATGTGAGGGACAAAGTGACCGGGAGCTTAGCAACGCTCAGTAGTATAGTCTGGTATCGATTGAAAGGTGTTTGACAAGTGACGAGGAGCTGAAGCTTTGAGATGTGATGAACAGGTTGTGTAGAGGTGATGAAGGTAGGACAGGTGATGGTCGAGACCAGGAGAGGGGTGGAAGGTAGCGTGAGGAAGGAGAGAAAAAAGGTGGCGGAGGCTTCGACTTTAGAGACGAGGGTACGGTGTTACAACCGCGTGCCTAATGGAGGTGATGAGCAGACGTGTGGAGGGGCAATTCGCCTAGACACGTACAAGAGTGGTAAAGCTAAGGCACGCTCAGCCCGTACAGCGCGATGAAGCGTGTTAGAGTCCTGACCCTTGTATGCTTGCACTATTTCTTGGCGACGTGATTTCCTTTGTGCAAAGAATTGTTCAGGGATTGATGCCTCAGGATAGAGGCAGTCAGAGCCTTAGATTTCGTCGCTGTGGATTGATAAATCGTTTTGGATATATGGAAAGCAGTGAAGGGGGAAAAGGGAGGAGATTTGGTAGGGTTTGGAGTACGCGCCGAAAGTGGTTCGCGTTTTGGGCCGGAAAGGCTTGGCGGCGACGACTGCCTTCCACTGGCTCGATGCTCTGCCACAGTCAACACACCTGTCTTCCTTCACGTCGCCACCATTGGCTCAGAAGTACTGCCTTCTGCTACGTTGAAGCTCGGAATCGTCATCGAAACTATTCCTTCCCGGTCCCACTTGAAGCACCCGTTGTTGCCTTGCCGTTCTGGCATCCCATCTCCCAATCACTCCTTCGCAGTCTTGTCTACTCTTCTCGAGACTGTCAGAGATTTGGCGTCCCTGTAAGACAACCTAGTCCAAAGCTATCTATCAATAGATTATCAAATTCAAACTACAAGGTGTGACCTTGCGTAGAATTGAATAGGCGTTCCTCGGAAGGTAAATGCTGTTTCAATTCAATACGCAATTCGATTTTATGCCAACAAGCTCTGCTAGTACGCATGCTGTACTGAAATCCTACCCTGTCAAATTTTAGCGAGGCCTCAGCGCGAATGTGAACCCTCATCTCGGAATAAGGAATCGGTACTTTAGGTAACACTGCTATTGTTTGCTCTGCTATCATATCGAATTCGTGATAAACAATTACTGGCTCTTATTCGTCCATGGCTACAATACCACAGCAACCACCAATTGCTCTCAATAACATGACGCCTGCTGCTCCGGGCACCGGTCGTGGACAGGGATTCGCTCGAAATCAGCAGCATGGACCAGCCGCGCTAGGAAGGCCTCAGAGTAGTACTCAGCCTTCAAGCGCGCAACAGGCTGTTGGAGTAGCCACTGTGTCTGGTGCTCAGGAACCTAGTCCTTATTCATCGTTTTGCAGTCGACTAGCGAACACTGTGACCAATGTTGCTTTGATTTCCATAGGCCTCGTCATTGCAGGGGTCTACGGTAAAATCGCTGAGAAGCAGGGCAATGAAAGTCTGAAGGCTACTCTTTGGAGGGACTGCATTTACCTTCCGGTAGGAGAAACAATGCAAGGCCTTTTCGAAGTATTCTTGACCAGAGGAAGGATACCATAGGGACTACCAAGACTTGCAAGAAGCTCCTTGCAACCGGCTTTGATTCCTTATCTAAACGATCGATTCAGATCCAGCAGCATGGTGTGCCGAGCCGGTTGTCTTTGTTCTGGGAAGAGCTATCTGCTCTTGAACAACTATATGTCTTTCCGTCTTTGCTTTGGATGTCCGCCTTCGGGTTAGACGTCTTTGGGCGGATTACGGTGAACATGATTAGCCTTACAATACTTTCTGGCACTCATACCATGCTTAACGCAGCCATGGATACAGATCAGAGTTTGTGGACGCCCCAGAGGAGGAGGTCTCTTCTGATGTTGAAAGTTTGGCTTCCATGGCTGTGGATCCTTTCAGCCTCGTAGTTGGCCAGATGGTAGGTTACCTAATGGGAATGGCGCGATGGGGCCTGTCCATGTCGCAGCCCTTGGATTTTCGTGACACAAGCGTTGCATTTTGACATTGCGGTATACCTAATTTCAATGATATTGCCTGGCAACATCTTACTAAAGCTAAGCGCTGATCATACTTCTGGAGCTCTCGACCTGCATACGGCCGGTTTTATCGCAATGCTCGGCAGCGTCACTTCACTATCTTGGATGTACTACTATGCATTCCACTTCATAAGCCCGAAGAATGTCAATCATTGGCAAAATGCTAGTAGGGAAGCTTTGCTTATTAGGACCATTACGACCGTCGTGATTACCTTAACGCTGTTAAAGACCCCAATTGTTCGGCAAGAGTTCAAGTACATCGTTTTTGAATACATGGCTTTCATTCTCTCATTACTCGAGAGGATTCCTTACCCAGGTGCAATATTCTGTGATCATGCTGGGAAGTTTAGGCGACGGGCCCGCCGACATCTTTTCGAGCTTCAGCATGCCGATTGAAGCGATTGAAGCGATTGATACGATCCTTTTATACTAAATCATTGAGTATGAAACAGATACCTTCACAGTTCGGTGAACAGACCGAATTGTTTGCGCAAAATTGCCTAATTAGACGGCTTCATATTTTGAAATGGAGAAGATGCTCGCCACTTGTCACATGCATCTCGATTAAGATAGGGCCATTTGCCATAGGTCAGAGACCGGCTTTTAGAGACGGTATCTATATTACTATTACCTACACTTTGGACCCTGCAGACTATCTCGCTGCACCGATAGTGCTAAAAATTCAGTTCGCGGAACGCGTACTGCTGCGCTTTTAGAGGCCAACAATGTCAACTTACCCGCCATTCACCAAGCCAAGGTCTGTTGCCTCCTTTGAGACAGCGGAACACCCTGTGCTTTCAACCGGGCTGCCAACCTAGGTCTCGGACTGCCAGTTTTTCACTCTATGCCACGAATTGGTCAAATTCCCCTAAAATTCCAATAAGGTTCATACTCGTTCGGCTGCGGATTGCCCGCCTCATCAGCAGCCTTTACAACAAAGCAGCTCCTAGCCTGCGTGGTTGGACCGACCCATCGCCACCTCTTCCACGACCACGCCTTACTCCCCAGACTCTCGTCCGGCAATAACTCCGCCTGGTGCCAGCTCTTACCGTCGTCAGCACTAACATCCACCCTAGTAATCTTCCTTCCACCACCAGACCAAGCATATCCCTCAACTATCACCCAATTCTCTTCCGTTTCGAGACCTTGCAGCAGAATGCTATCACTTTCAGATTCAGGAGAAGCTTCTCTTAACCCCGTAATAGCGCTCTGAACCGGCATCTCCTGAATAGCAGGCGCCTCGTCCCATTCCGGATTCCCCTTTACATTCGGTCCGAAACACTTATAATCCCTTCTCTGCCACTGACTCGTACTCTCCTCCTCGCTCACAACTACCTTCTTCACCCACTTCACGCTCCGCGCCGCCACCGTCCCCGGCACAAGCACCCTAAGCGGAGCCCCATGATCAGGTGGAAGCGGCTCGCCGTTCATTCCGTATGCCAGCAATACGTCCCCGCGTTTGTCTACAGCTGTCTCAATCGGTATGCTCGAACCGTAAGCCTCCGCGCCTACGAATTGCGCGTGCTTAGCGTCCTCGGGCAGCTCATCAACGTCCAAACCCGCATCAGCAAGTACATCCCTTAGCCGTACGCCCGTCCACACAGCGTTCGACATAGCACCAACACCCCACTGCAACCCCATAGCCGCACGAGCGTTCTCGCTCATATGCTTGCGTCTGTTACCTGAACACTGCAAGGTAGCCGTTATTGTAGTTTCCTTGAACTTCGACTTCAGATCGTCAAGCGAGTACTCTCTCTCCTCCCCATCCGGCATCTCAACCACCAGCTTGTGCTGCTCAGGCTTAATCTCCGGGACCCACATATGATTCCTAACATAAAACACCCCACTCCCCGTCCTCCACTCCCGCAACCCTTCCTCCCCACTCTCCGCATTAAAAGGCCTCCGACTCAGCACCACCAACCTCTCATCCCTCTCCGGATCCCCTTTAAACGGATCATCGACCCCCTCCACCCTCACCTTCCCCTCCCCATCCAAATCCCTCTCATCAACATCCCCAATGTAATACTCCTCCAAAAGCTCAGCAGCACCGTTAGTTTTATGAATGGAAAAGATATCCCAGTACGGATCGATGGAGCCGCCAGCGGCGCGGAGAATTATGTCGCCGCCCGGGTGCAGCGAGAGGAAGGTCGTTATGTCGTAGACGCGGTTGTGATGCAGGATCCAGGGGTTAGGGGAATACGGGCCGTGAGCTGAGAGTTCGCGGAGGCGGATTCTACGGGGTTGAGATGGGTTTGAATCATCCGTTTCGGATTCATTATGGGGGGTTTCTGCGTAGAGGGGGTGGGTGTGGGTGTAGATGAGAGCGAAGGTGAGAGAGGTTGTTGCTACGAAGACGCTAGCGGTGAGAATTCTTGAGAGAATTGGTGAAGTCTTGGTAAGGGGGTGTGTGGTCTTGGCGAACTTGGAATTTTGACAGTATTGTGTAGCTGTAGAGAAAGGAGATATTGAAGATCTTATTGATGTCACATGACTCTTTAGAAACAAAGATCTACTGACAAGGAGATTTGTGCTATCCTTCTTCGCTTTCATAGCAACTTTCAGCGCAGACTGAATATTTTGCTTCATTTTCGTAGCTTGGACTGATGATTGAGAGATTCTTCAGAAAGCAGCAAATGCAAGCCAGGTATAAGAACAAATTAGAGCCGAGAGTAAGCGAAAGCGCAAGCGCGGACAGAAAGAGTCCTCATTCGGATTTGGATCCAGTTTCTGTATCTGGTTAGACGCCTGGCCCAAACGGCTCGGGTAATGCGGGGCAAGCGTGTGGAGTATGCAGTGACACGACTAGGGTATGAATGATGTGATTAGAATTGCTGGGGTATGAGAGAGCGTGGATGTTAAGTCACAGTAGGCGAAGGGAAAGGAGAGATGTGTGTGGGTTTTGGTGATTTTTTGTTTGATTGCCTG
The DNA here is from genome assembly GCA_023065455.1 of Cladonia rangiferina. Classification (NCBI taxonomy): domain Eukaryota; kingdom Fungi; phylum Ascomycota; class Lecanoromycetes; order Lecanorales; family Cladoniaceae; genus Cladonia; species Cladonia rangiferina. The sequence goes on from JAJREH010000030.1 coordinate 288,455, forward strand.
GCAAACGTTAGGTGGACAAAGGCGTACAAGCAGACGGCGGTTGAAGAGGTATACTTATTATGTACAATCTACGTGCGTGGGAGCTGGTCAAGGTGACTAACTGTTCTTGACGGTCCCTGGTGTTGGGGTAAAGCTCAAAGAAGGCCTTGCTTTTGTAGACTGTGACCTTGTTAGCAAGCTTTTCGCAAAGGCTCGAGTGGAAGGGGACTCACTCGTAATAGACTTTCTCAGGCATCACATTTCCATCAGCGTCTTCCATCTGGACGATGTTTTCCCCTCCAGCTTTCTCCTTCTTCTTGTCTCTCTGTATCTTATCCCACAGCTTCAACGCATCCTCGATCCCCGTGATCTCCCTAAACAGCGTCGTATTGGTGATGCCCAAACACTTCAGACCGTAAATATGCCGCGCCTCGTTGAAATGCTTATCGAACGCTCTTCTGCCCATATACACAAAGTTCCCACAAATCTCGCATGGGAATTCCACACCCAGACCATGTAACTTGTAGAGCCAGTAAGGTATAGGCTTGCCATCCCAAGCCAGCGGTAGTTTGAGAGGGTTGTATATTTTCTCATCTTCGTCTGAGTCCGATTCATCGTCACCATTGCGCATAGGTGCCTCTGTGGTCTCCGCCATCATGGCCTCTAGTTCCAATTGCCGCTCCCGCTCAGTCATGCCTTGCCTCCTCTCAACGTTGACTCTGGTATCCGTACGCACTGTTTCCATCATGGATGCTAGACGCTTGATGCGGTATTCGCGCTCGGCAATGGCGCGTTCCTTTAGTCTTTGGACCGTGGAGCCTCGAGCATTCACGTGGCCATTTGTAGCTGCTCCGTTGGCCAATTCTTGTCCTTTCCGCGTTTCGGCAGCTTTAATGTGTTTCTTGCCGCTCAGATGACTCTTGTAGACGTTGTCATTCTTGAATTCTTTTTCACATTCTTTGCACCAGATGCCTTCGCCAGTACCTTCAGTCGTAGGGGCAGCAGGGCCAACAGGGAGGGTCTCTGGTCCCCAGCCTGGTATAACGTTCTCTTCCCAAGCTTTTTCGAAATCCTCGTCTATAGAAGCGAACAGCTTGTCGAGGTCTTCCAGCGGGCGGGTTCGTCTCAGAAAAATCTCTAGATAGTCTGCTAATCGTCCAACGTAAATAAAGTATTGGTCTGTATTCTTGTCTGCTCGCTTTAACGTCATAAGTGGTGGTCCAAAGTTGTCGAACATTGTCAAATATTGTAGATAAGGTACCCTCTTAATGTTGTGTAGGTTCAAGTAGTCCTCGTGTATTGTTGTCAAGTCCAAGTATCTACCAAATGCCTCTTCTCCGGTGAACATATTATCGACTTCTGTCGTTGCTGACTCGCCTTCTCCGGGTGCTTTACGCTTGTATGCCCTCTCCAAATTTTCAACTGGCTCATTGGGATATTTTCGATGGAAATCTTTGATCTCGGCATATTGCTTGTAGAACTCATCGAACGGGTCTCCAGTGGATATTGACTGTATCTCCTTCGTTCGTAAGCCTTCGGTATCATTGTAGATGTCAAGCAATCGCTTGGATTGCGCTTGGATGCGATTGAGGAAGCCTGCAATCTGGTGGTCTCGATTAAGCCTGTCTCGAATCTAGACTCTGGTCAGTATTCTAAAATAATCCGCCCCCACGCCAGCCTTCAGTAGCACCTACATGTCTAGGATCATCTGCGACCCGGTCGCTGATTCCCTGCTCCAACCTCTCCAGATCCTCGTGGAGGAACCGCTGCTCTTCCAGAAGCATGTTCGAGGTAGGTAGCGAAGGGCCGGTCTGGCGGTAAAGGTATGAGGGCTAGAAAAAAGCTCAAAGCCGAGAACACAGGTACGAATTGCAGGATTAGCCTTGGTAGAGTGAGGTTTGGGGCACCAACGCTCGTAGCAAAATCGCATCATTTGCGACCAATCAGCACGCGTCAGCGGCAACCTCGCGCTTAAAGTTTTAGCTTTATCCCCAAGGTTTCTGACAGAGCTCTCCACTATCATTTCCTATTCAGCGTCACCAAGTTGACACCTTACAATTAAGAAAGCCCCAACGAAGTCAGAAATCATGGCGGGTATCGATAGGAATATGGACGGTTTGTGGTCTTCCCTTGATCAATCCCCTCACAGTATGCTAATCAATAGCAGAAAAGATGGAGTTCGCAACGTCGAAGGAGGTCACAGTTGCGCCAACCTTTGAGAATATGCAACTCAAGGAGAACCTCCTGCGCGGAATCTATGCATATGGCTACGAATCTCCCTCAGCGGTTCAGTCGAGAGCCATCGTTCAGATCTGTAAGGGAAGGGACACCATCGCACAGGCGCAATCTGGCACTGGTAAAACAGCCACCTTTTCTATCAGCTGCCTTCAGGTCATCGACACAGCCATTAGAGAGACACAAGCTTTAGTGCTATCGCCTACCCGAGAGTTGGCCACTCAAATTCAATCAGTGGTGATGGCGCTTGGGGACTACATGAACGTGCAATGCCACGCTTGCATTGGGGGAACGAATGTTGGAGAGGACATTCGCAAGCTCGATTACGGTCAACACATCGTCTCAGGCACTCCAGGGCGGGTTGCAGATATGATTCGCCGCCGTAACCTCCGGACTCGCAACATCAAGATTTTGGTCTTGGATGAGGCCGACGAGTTACTCAATCGCGGTTTCAGGGAGCAGATCTACGACGTCTACCGCTATCTCCCTCCCGCGACCCAAGTTGTGGTTGTCTCGGCTACTTTACCCTATGATGTGCTTGACATGACTACGAAATTCATGACAGACCCTGTTCGTATCCTGGTCAAGCGTGACGAGTTGACCTTGGAAGGTCTCAAACAATACTTCATCGCTGTCGAAAAAGAAGAATGGAAGTTCGATACGCTGTGTGATCTCTACGACACCCTGACTATTACTCAAGCAGTCATCTTCTGCAATACTCGTAGAAAGGTTGACTGGTTGACCGACAAGATGCGGGAGGCGAACTTTACTGTGTCCTCGATGCATGGCGAGATGCCTCAGAAGGAGCGGGACAGCATCATGCAAGATTTTCGCCAAGGCAACTCCCGTGTACTCATCTCAACTGACGTCTGGGCTCGCGGCATTGATGTCCAGCAAGTCTCTCTCGTGATCAATTACGATCTCCCCAGCAACCGTGAGAATTACATCCATAGGATTGGACGAAGCGGCCGGTTTGGGAGGAAAGGCGTTGCCATCAACTTTGTGACTAGCGAGGATGTTCGCATCCTACGTGATATTGAACGTAAGTGTGACCCTGTGCCGCTTGTGTTGGAAATTCGCTAAGAAGATGATAGTATACTATTCAACCCAGATTGATGAGATGCCTATGAACGGTAAGCGAGGATGTTATTGTATCTCTTTGGTACTAAGCTAAAACAATTTGCAGTTGCGGACTTGTTATCCTAGTCCGAGGCATATGAGAATGCGAAAAGATCGAGCACGGTGTCTGCAGGGGCTCTAAGACTTGCATGGAGCAAGCGGTGGGTCGCTTTTAGCGGCTCATAGAGGATAAAGCTTGCGTGGAGGAAGGGGGATATGCACAAAAAAGGCATGTCCCAAATTATGTTTGACCGCAGATGATGCTAATCCAACCCCAGCAAATCCATAGTGAAGTAGCGAAACGAATTTTAGAACGATTCTCTATGTTTTGCGTCAGCGGATCGGCATTCTAGATTGATATATCACAAGAGATCTTGACCCTATGAAAGCAATCTTCGGTCTGTATGCCAGCTTAAAAGCGTTGAGATACCAACATTTACCCAAGATCGGGCTTCCATTAGACCCATTATAGACTGCTAATTCACTGAGGATCTCCGCAATTTCTACCACGGTTCAGAGCTATAGTGCGGAACATTCGCCAACTGTCTATATTTGTTTGATCGGTTTGCTTGACTCATTCATTAACAACACAAAGCCATGAAGACGGTTACTTCAGCCATCTAAGGCTTAGAGTGACTGCACTAATACAGTAGAGCTCCTGGGGGTGATCTCTGTCTCCTTCCAATTCCTTTTTACAGCCTTACTACCCGACTGAGATCCAATCGCATCTGTGGATGCATTAACCGCCTGGAATCGCCTGTTCTGCCATGCACTGAGCTCGGTCCATATAATCGACATTCAGCATTTCCACTCTCGCTTAACCAAATCAGCGCGTGAGGGTACATCAATTTGACAGGACGGATACCATGTATCATTCTCCTTTTACAGAGACCACGCAGTGAATTGAGCCGAGCTTCACTATACTATGCCCTGCAACCCGTCATAATATCTGTGAATCATCCTGGTTTTCAAACCTAAAATACTCGTGTCTCGGTTTTATTCTATCCCAGACATTCAAACTTCTTGACCTACCATCGCCATCTAGCAACGGAATACAGATAGATTGCCACGCAGAAACAGCACAAATAGAGTCCGCTGCCCTTCCCTCATCCATTCCCTGCTTTTGCAAGCACAAACATCTTCACTTTCGCATTTCTTTCCCTTCAAATCTCGCATTTTCTGGCTTCCATCCCACTTGTTTGTTCACTGCATTCCGTTGAACTGCATTTGCTTTGGCATTTATCACGCGCTTAAAAGCCACCAAATGCCGTTGCCTATAGGTCCTGGAAAGTCGCCAATCAGTACTGCATCGGCGGCGCCCCCTTCTGCAATCCGCAAGGTTTCAACGGACAGACCTGCCTCATCCGGATCATCCAAGCTTGCCGGGGAGAAGGACGCTTCGATCACTAAAGACAAGCCAGATATGGAGGAAGCAATATCATCACCTAGGTCTTCCGGCACTGGTCCTGGCTCTCGAAAGGGTGATCCAGCTACGAAGTTGCCCTCGAAAGCCAAGCCCAGGCCCTCCAACACTGCTCCAATAGCATCTACAGCTACCAAAAAAGCACCAACAGCTCCCAAAGCGCCAACCAACACTGCTCCAATAGCATCTACAGTTACTGGAAAGGCACCGACGGCTCCTAAAGCGCCATCCGACACTGCTCCACTAGCATCTACAGCTACCAGAGAGGCACCAACAGCTCCTAAAGCACCGCCAACTCTGCCACAATCACCTCCCAGTGACGCAATGGACGACTCCGACACCGAAGATATCGAGTCTGACTCGGCAGCCAAGAAAGGCAACGTCGAAGTCTCCTCTCCCGAGTCAGCCTCGCCAGCCTCATCGCGCTCTGCCTCTCCAATCCCCGCCACGTCTTCCTCACAACCCGAACATCCATCGTCTGGCCCCAAACCCCAAAGAACCGATACCGCCAAAAAGCGCGGCCACCCCAAAACATCTTCGGACGCTACGCCAGCCAAACGCATTCGTAGCACCCCCCAATCACGCGCTGCACCGCGTGCCTCATACAATGCCGCTTCCCTCGTCGGAGAATTCACGTAAGTCGTACTCCCGCTGCTCTATTCCACCAACCCCCATCTGACAAACCCCTCCCCCGACTCCAGCAATTTCACAACATCCATCTTCATCGTCCAGCTGGGCCCCGAAAGCGGTCCAAACTGTCCCAAATTCCACGTGCACGAATCCGTCCTGGTCCGATCCCCCATCCTCGCCCACGAAATCGAAGTAGCAAAACGCGCAAAGACCCTCACGCGTCAAAACATCCTCGCGCTCTTCCCTCACGACCCCGTCGCCTTCGAACAAATGCTCCAATACCTCTATAAAGACACCTTCATTTTGAAATCCCACACCTCTAGCCCCCTAGAAGCGCGCTTAAATGAGATCCACGAGCTCTTTAGTCTCGCGAAACACTACGTTCTCCCAGGACTGCAGAAACAAGTGGTGAAGGCGTTCAGTCAGAGCAGGATGGTGGGGAAGGTGCCTGTGAACCGATTCTTTGATTGGAGCGAGGATATGTATTATGAGGAGTTGGATAAGGAGAGGGGGCCGTTCAGGGCGTTCTTTGCGAGGGTGGCGCCGGGGTTGGTGAAGAAGGCGAAGGAAGAGGAGGTGGGGGGGATTGCGAAGATCGTGGGCCAAGGGGGTGGGTTTGCAGGGGAGATTTTTAAAGCGATGTATGCGGTATGTTTACTTCTGTTTATTAGGGCTTTTTGGCTATTTGGTCTAAGGAGGTAAAGAATTGAAAGCAATATATGTTGACATTTAACAGGCGCTAGAGCAGGAGACTAAGAAGGCGGTGGTCAAAAAAGAGGAGGGGAGTCTGTTCGAGCAGAAGGTGTTCCGTAAGGTGCCGGCTGCTCATGAAATCGAGGAGGGTTTTGGTCAGCTTGAGCTCCATTCAAAACCGCTCTTCCGTTGCTAATGTACCATAGTCGACGCCCACAGTACCTTACCTTGAACCTATGAAGAGCGTCAACCATGGAAACCCCGCCTTGATGGTCATGATCGACATTGTATGGGCCCCACTATACCTCGTGTCATCAGCATACCGGCCATACTTCTCAAAGACCAAACCCTCGGGATGTTCCCAACAAATTTCGCTTTATCGGCGGCTATACACCACGCTTCATGCCATTAAGCTGGCCTTTAACCACCTGAGATTTCGTCCAGAAGAACTATTCACCATTTTATTCCAACAAAAAATGTAAACTAACACCTATATAACCTTCCTCCCAACATGGGCTCCACAAAACCATCCCGTTTACGCTGAAGATACTTAAACTTCCATGACCAGCCCAAATTCACAGCGATCTTCCAGCTCTTCCCTTCTTATGCTGTTTAGAAACACATTAGTATAGTGCAAAAAAGCGAGCAAAGGCCAAAGAGATCTCGTAATTTGTTAGATTGCATACACCCAAATCATTGCAAGGTTTACTGGACAGAAGGATCATATAGAATCCAGTCAATGATAGTCTCAAGCCTTATTGAAAGGAAGATTGCCTACCTATGAAAGACAAATATCATTTTGCTCGGTGAAGGCCTTGCGCGCTTTTCTTTGAGATTGTGGTTGGGCGGTCTATTTATTCTTTGCAGTAGCCTGGAAATGATCTGAAGTTGCTAGGTTAATCGCCCTGACAGCTCCAATTTCTTTCTGACTTGCCACTCTGCGGTTTGTTTTCCCCATACTGAGCTGAGGTTTTTCATGGCAGGTCTGCTGGAGACTCAAGGTACTTTTCCTTGGGTTGCTTTTTGACACTCTAAATTGCGCGAGCTTGAGTCCGGACCGACTGTAAGAAAGCGCAATGAGGTCTATATATTGCAGGCTCTAAGGCTAAGTCAAACAGCAATTGTTCCTGAACGGCCCAAAGAGAACATGCTCAAGGAGTCTTCATACGTGAATGAAGTACGGTAGTGCTCTGGGTATCTAAACACCTATCATACAGACCATCTCCAGGATGCTCCTGGCCCAAAATCACCTGATAATGCATCACCAAAGCGCCTTGCATACCCAATGCAACGTCCAGGCTCCAAGTGATGCGCCGCTGATAATACACTCCTCAATCATCCTCCTCATCACTCATTACCATCATACTATCCTCTCCCACCTCACTGACCCTCCCCTTCGGCCCACTCCTCTCCTTTCCCTTCCCCATTCTCCCACCCTTCCTCCTTCCCACCTCCCTCCTCTCCCCAATAAAATTCTCAAACTCCATCTCCTCGGCATCCTCCGCCTCCATCCCATTGCCCCACCCCTGCAGACTCGCATTCTCCTCTAATGCTCTACCCAACAGATCCGTAGCAACCGGGTCCTGCGGTCCCACAGCTAACGCTTCATGTAGAGCACAGACTGCCTCCCAACTCCTGCCCATTTCCAGCAATACCAGGCCTTTGGCGCAGAAAATACCGGCATCTCGCCCGCCTTGTCGGAGAACTTCTTCGAATTCGTGTAGAGCAGCCTCCCATTGCCTTTGGCGGCGGTATGCGTGGCCTAGATTTGCGCGAGTAGCAATCCAGGCGCCAGGATCGCTGTCAATGTCTGCAGCAATGGTAAGGGCGCGGTTGAAAATGTTGATGGCTTCGGCGAGGTGGTCGAGGTGGTAGAAAACGACTCCTAGCTCATTTAAGAGGAGTGGATCGGTGCTGCAAAGGGCGTGAGCGGCGTTGAGATATTCGTGGGCGAGAGTCATGTTGTTGAGTTGGAGGTTTTGCATTCCGAGGAAGAGCTGTGGAAGATGGGTGCCTTGGAAGAAACGAGCGGCGGTGCTATATGCAGAGATGGCTTGATCGTGTTCGCCTTCTGCGGCGAAGGTGTGGGCGAAGCCGATCCAGGCGGGGCCGAAATGCGGGTCCATCATTGAGGCTTTGGAGAAGAAGCGCCGTGCTTCGGCTATTTGGGATATACTTAGGTAGTAGACGCCAACAGCAAGCCATGTGGCTGGTTCATCGGGGTGCAGGTCCGCAAGCCGGTGGGAAAGGAGGAAGAGCGTGTTTGTTTGAGCGAGTTCGTGAAGGCAGGCGAGGTGCAGGGGGTATATTGAGAAGTTGTATTCGTCCGTGTCAAGTATGGAAGTTGTTAATGCGAGAGCTTGTTTGAAGCGGCATTGCGTGAACAGGAGTTCGGCTTTCGAGAGGAGAAGATCTGGGTTCGTTGCGAGATTGTAATGTGTCGAAAGGGTTTCTGAAGCGTGGTTGAAGTCTGTGGGATTCTTGTATTTGGAGAGACGGGTGGTGTAGAGCATTTTGGCAAATTGGGCTGCCTCTTGAGCGACATCATTGCCCTCGGTAGATATAGAATCGAAATCGAGGGACTCAAGGAAATTCCATTCCTCGTCTGGTGACATGAGAGAATTCTTCATGAGCTGATCGAAGGCTTCGAAGCACTGCACGTCTATCCGTACAGCGTCCTTGTAGCACTCTTTTGCCCGATCGAAGGCGTTCTGCTTCGCGTAGCATATTCCCCGCAAGTAGCACATGCCTGCCTCATATTTGATGTCTGACAAATTCTCCCTGTCCCTCTCTTCGCTTCTCTCTATTCTATCATGTCTCACATTGTTCTTTCCATGCTTAGTTGCAGGCCGTAGGGTTCCGTTGGTATGCTGCAATTTTCGTCGAGTCTTACTCGGTGATATGATGAGGTGTGTCGGGTTCGTGTCTCCCAGTATTGACAAGGCTTCCTCATATTTGCCTTGCCGGATCTGACAGTGTGCTGCGAGGTATCGACTCGAGGTGTTGCGTTCTACCAACTGGTGCTTTTCGAGAAAGCTCTGAGCGCGGGTGTAGTTGCCGGTTGAAAAGTGGATTTGGGCAAGGAAGAAAGCATCATTATCATCATCTGCGCCGAGTTAGACGCTACCTCTGATATGTGCGAAGTACTGACTTGTAATGGCAAGCAGCTTGTCTCCAATGTAGATGGCGGACTCGTATTGATGCTTAAGCATAGCATCCTGCCTCCACTCCTTAAGCAGCTGCTGCATACTTACTGGAGGATCTATATGCATGCTTAAAGTCGGTATCTACATGTACTCGATGCAATGTTTACAGCGCTTACCGCGTTTAGCCTGTAGGTAGGACCAACTAGCTCCCGCAAGTGGCTTGCCTTCCATCAACAACATCATCCTGACCATTCTAGATTCCTTCAAGTCTGAGGGGAACTAGTAAACTTATCTCGTCTACAGAACTCTGCTATGCAATACACACAGTGTTTTTATAGGCGCCAAAAGTCCCAGAAATCCGCCTTGTTCTCGTGCAAGACCGATTCTCTACTCCCAAATATTATGCAAACATAAGTCTTGAGGTTCAAACCCCTGACCTCCTTACCTGGTCCCAACCCAAGAGATTTCTTCCAGCAAACTATGAGGTGTAGTACGTAATAAGACGGGTGTAAGCCAGTAAAGGTCTAACAACACAGGGTCCTGATTGAGTCTTTTTAAGCGTTCGATACCCTATGAGGCTGCATCCAAGCATATCAAACCCATCAAGAGGCCGGCAATGCAATAAACGATCCGGGGACATTACGAATAAATAATCTGTCATCAACTACCGCGTCCCAGCTATATACAATTCGCCTATCTGGACCACTGGGGAATTTTTGAATGGGATGAGGGAGTTTTAGTAAAGTATAAAGATATTGAGCGAGCTTTAGACTCCCCTATGGCCAAATCAAGGCTCTTTTCTCAGACAGCTCGTGCCTCAAGTTAGCCATGTGTGTCAATTTTCCTTCCTTGCGCTCTTACTGAGAAGATGTGGTTTTCTGCCTCAAATACATGCTTCCACATGTTCTGAAATTTGCAGTGGGTGTGTTGGAGACCCCTTTTGGAGTCTAGTATAGCAAATTTGAGCACGCAACAATATGAGGTTAATGGGTCAATTGCATGTACATCACGCGGATTTTCAAACCATGGCGTGCATTTATCTCTTTTTTCTCACCTTTGGATCTCACTCTATTTCAAAAGCTCTCCATCATAACATTTTGGTAGGTTTCTCAAGTCAGTCTAGCACAGTGAACTATGCAACTTTTTATCACAAAATATACACGCGATTCAGTTCTAATGCAACAAGCACACACTCAAGCGCCACCCTTAGCGGGAAACATTTTGACTAAGCAATGAACTCCCTCGCCCTCCTCTCCTCCTCCTCATACGTCTTCCCATAGCTCCTCTTCAACTCCTTTCTGTAACTCTTCCACGGCGTGATCGGCGCATCCAGCATCCTCGGAAACTTAACCCCCTGCAACTTCCGTTTCTCCGAATCCACATCTCTCTTACCATTCCCAGGGCTATACTGGAGGATAGGTTCATTGAAGCCGCTTGGTGGGACAAAGGCCTCCCATTCGTACTGTCGCGAGTAACAAATCAGTGTCGGCTCAAGAACATATATTGCAAGGAGCTCGGTGATTGGGGTTAAGAACTCACAATAGCACAACCTGTCCACAACCTTCCACCGTACTTGTTCTGCCCAGCACCCGTATCACAACCATTCAACAAATCAAGCAAATACTGATTACACCAATAACTCGGTCCCGTCGGCACACTAGGCACAATACTGGGTGCCGGCGCATTGCTACACTCCGGTCTGGAATCCCACTCAAAAGCAATCTGATAAATGACATTCGTGCTTGGTAAAGCGAAATTTTGGTATGCAGGTTCGCCTTTCACGAGTGTCAGTGTCTGCGACGGTGTGCAGAAATGCGCAATGCCGTCCTCCACGATGTTGGTATCAGCGCGTGGTACGGATGTGGGAGGCACTTGGGGTCCGCCGCTGCCAAATGTAGCGCCACAGGATGTAGATGTTGTGGCGGGATTGAAGGATGTTGCGGCAATAGCGGCGGATGTAACGGATGCCTCGGAGTCTGCAGAGACTGAGGAAACAGAGGCGGCGGAGGCAAGGCTCTGGGAGTAAGCAGTATTAACGGGGCAGTCATTTTTTGTTGGCTGAATTGTATAGTCGCAGTTGATGAGGGAGCCGGATGTCGGAAGGGGCGGGGCGAGCGTGCCGCCACAGTTGCAGTAATTTATTCCTGAGGCATAGGGGCAGTCTGAGTTCGCGGGACCCCAGACTACAGCGGCGCAGCCGGGAACGCCTCCTTCGCCGGGGATATTGGTGGGTGCTGCGCTGGTGGATATGGGAGTAATGGTTGAGGATGGGTTGAGGCTGGTGTAGGCGCACAATGCTGATGACTTGTCTGTGACTGAGGACGGTACCCCCGGGAGAGTCGAATAGGTGGAGCTTGGCCCACAGTCGCAATAGCTTGTAGGGCTCATCCAGGGTGCGCCGTCCAACATACAAGTCGGCTTTGGGCCAGTGTATGACGGGGCACTGGTCACGCCAGATGAGGCCGCCGTTGATGCCGAGGTTGTGAGAGACGCTGGCGCAGAGGCTGGACCTGACGTGGCAGTGGAGAAGCCAGACGACTTTGAGCCAGAGGCAGAGCCTGAGCCTGAGCCTGAGCCTGATGACCCTAGTCCAGAAGAAGAAGCTAGCGTTCCTGAACTCTCAAAGGCTGCTAGGCTGGCAGATACTTCGGCATTGATCGATGCAACTTGGGCACTGTCAAGATTCGCTGTGAAATAGTCCGGCTGCCCATCTGTCTGCAACGGTGGTAAGGAGAAGGAGAACGAGCTAACGGATGAGCTTGAAGATGAGCTTGAGCCCGAGGATGACGAGGCGGAGGTAGCTGAGGAGCGGCCAGATGAGCTAGAGGCAGAGGTTGCAGATGAGCCAGAGGCAGAAGTTGCAGTGGACGAGTCGTCTTTTGAAGAAGACTTGTTGTCATCATCATTTTCCTCCTCTTCCGATAATTGTTCGAGGCCATCAAAATCAGTGTCGATAGCATCAAAGTCAGGGGTGGTTCCAGGCGGCACGTCGATCTTGGATGACAAATCGCTAGCAATATTGATAGCACAACCTGCCAGGCCAAGCACGTCACCAGCCAGGTTCTGGATACCGCTCAAGAGCGAGCGTTTCTTCAACCTTAAACCAGAGCCACCACCACAAGCGTCCACCGCAGGTGGAAGGCTGCCACCCAGATTTGTGAAAGCGGCCACAGCGTTGATACTCATCTTGTTATTATCGTTCAGAGCCTGTGTTTTGATTGCAGGAATAGTGATAGAACTACCCCAAGCTTTGCCTTGGCTAGCAAAGCTGGCAATAACGCCACCCAATATGAACGCTTGGGACGTAGCAGCGGGACCGGAGGTACCTATCGAAGTTGCCGGTATGAGGAGTCCTGACGTATCTGCTGCAGATGTTGTTGCACTGCTTCCACCAGACTTCGCGGACGTAGCAGAAGCGGACGTTACCGTGGCACTGGAGCCTGGAGAGGCGTTTGAGCTAGCGCTGAGAGAAGACAAAGAAGCTGATCTTGAACCAGTCCTACTCGAAGCGCCAGTGACAGGTGCAACACCACACGTGGGAAGTGTACCGGAGCCGCTTGCGCTGCTAATGCCGCTTGACCTAGAAGAGCCGGAGGAGCCGGAGGATGCCGAACCGCTCGATCCGCTGGCGGGAGGAACGCAAACATCTGTACCGGAAGATGCAGAAGAAGCGGTAGGTGCTGACCTGCTTGAACCGCCGAGAGGTGCTGAGGAAGCGCTTGGGCCTGAAGCGCTCGGAGCTGAGGCACCTGCACTACCAGAGGCAGCAGAAGAGCCCCCTGGGGCGGTTGACGCCGATCCACTTCGAGTGCTAGGAGGTGGAGAAGCGTTTATGCCCGAGCCGCTTGGTGTAGTGGACAAAGACCCGGGGCTGACCGCTGTAGATGATCCAGAAGGAGCACTCGTACCATGTCCGCTCGAACCCCTGGAAGAAGCCAGAGAACCGCTGTCGCCTGAAATGCTGGCAGCACCAGAACTACCTGAGACCGAACTTCCAATAGAAGTGAGAGAATGAGAACCACTTGGTGCACCGGAAAGAGATGTGGCAGTAGTCAAATCTGAGCCGCTCAAGCCACTGGAAGAAGAATGTGGGTTCTCAGATGCAGAAGATACGGATGAAGTGGCTGAGGCTGAATGGCTCAAACCGCTCAGCGAAGATGAAGAACCTCCTGATTCGGATCGTGCTGATGAAAGGCTTGAGTCGGAACCGCTTGAAATGCTTAAACTGCCAGACGATGATCTCGAACTACTTGAGCTTGAAAGGCTTGGTGAAGCGGTCACAACTTCCTTTCCTCCCACAAAAACATCAAACGCCGAATCAATTGATACGGCCTTACTGTTTATTGTAATGGGAAGAGCACCAGGAACGAGCGTGGTACTGTCGATGACAATTTTGGTCGGATTTACGGTAAAAGTGTCGCTACCAATGACGATGGTTTCTGCCGGTTGCGGTGCTGCTTGGGCATTGCTGCTGCCGACCCGCAGCAGCAACAAGCGGAAGATAAGTGAGAAAAGGAGGGGATGCTGGTGATGCATGCTCGCTGATTGAACGCAGAAAGGAGACAGCACAAGATGAACGAATGATGCAGAAACAGAAGAGCGACACAGAGAAAAACAGAGGACAATGCAAGTGAATGAATGAAGACTAACATCTACAACATTGATGAATGACCTCATCTTGTCAGGGCTGTATGGGAAATTGGACATATCTGCTTGAAACCTCGACCAAGAGACTCCATTAGCAGAAGATGTTGGTTGGTCACTTTGAGGCAGTGAAGACCTGATGATCAGTATTCTGATGAATTTCTATGCCGCTAGAGCAGGCAACACAGCATTGGAACCCATTGCTGACACTTGTTGGCGTCGCACGATGAATTTTGCAGAAGATAGCGAAGAACAAGGCCCCCAGTCCTCAATATCCGAGACGTGCCTGGCAGTCGAGGCCGGCTCATGTCTAGCCCCAAGTAAGAGACACAGCCGAGTCGCAATGCTTTTGTCTGGAGAATCATGGCGTAGCAGTGTTGGGATCTTATTCTGGGGAAAAAGTGGCGCCCATGAAAGGGCAGCCTGACCGAATTGGGACTGATGCCGCTCCGTGTCCAGCCGAGAGTCGTCGTCAGAGGGACAAGACCCTAACCCTGTTGTCTTCTCAATGGAGTGATGTGGCTCAGGGCCGCCCTTTCATCTTACTTAACCAATGAGGAGTTTGTATCAGACATTGAGGGCCCAATAGAATATCCACAGTTGGAGTAGGAAAATTTGGCGAATGTGACGATCGCTCCGACGCTAGACTTCTGTAGTTGCTCTATACTTACTATAATTTGTGCAACGCTCTAGTATAGCTTTCACTCCTAGAAATTTCCCGGCCGTTGAAAGGCCTTAGAGCAGACTGCCGCGATGCGGCTTGATAGGTAAGAGTGGAATGCGGAGCGTGAAGCGTTTTCAGCTAAGCTTTTGGCAAGCAATAAACCTGATGCGTACTGAGAATGCATGCCATTCTAAGCAGAACTGCAGAGCGCGACGCAGGTAGCATCCCCTGAACGTATGATCACCAATAAGCCTCGACATTGCTCCTGTGATGATGATGCTGATAGGACATAGTAGGGATGAATGTCTGAGCTAAGCTCTTAGCAGGCGATAACGTGGCTGTGTTCTAAGTAGTCTCTGCAATCTAGGAGAGTAAGATGGGTATTTTGAATATGGCGCTTCTGAATGGATGGTTTTTGAGAGTAACATTATGTCTCCGTGCCATAAGATGATGATGGAGCGTCGTTCCCTCGGGTGCGCTATACGAACACGCCAATCGAGTTCGCTAAGCGAGGCGCCGACCCCCATTTGGCCCCCATATCTAATCATTCAGCCCTCCTAGAGGATCGCAATGGTTTCCTCTTCCGTCGAATCGACCCCTAGCCCTCCCGGAATTAGGGGGTTTTAGGCCCACCGCCCGGGGCCAGGATGACCAGCTAAGGGATGCCTCTCCCGGTGCCTAAATTTTGGCTCGTTTTACCCCGTTTTAGCTCTGACAACATCAACATCCCTATCCCTGCCAGCTATCATCTTCAAGCGCCCATACTGGCACATCAGAAGGTGCCAATATGGAGTTGTGTATGAAGTCTAGGTACACCGTCTAAGAGATGAGATTCTGGTCGACTCTCGACCTGGGCGTATCACTAGAAATTCTGAAACCGTTCTGGTTACGCTCTGCTATGGAATAATTACCGAGACATTTTGCTGATTTGTAAGAAGAGGAGATAACCTAATCAACGTTGATCTGAGACGAATCATCATGGATGCCATCGGAATCCTTCGTTCGACTTTGCCTCGCCGCAAACCCTGTTCATCCCGCACGATTGGGGGACATTAGTCGCACGACGTTCATGGATCCAATCATATCTTCGGGACGCCTCACGCATACATACATTTTCTGCAGGCCTCATGATCTGCAACCACGACGACTCTTAGCACTACAAGGGGAGTCGTGTCGCTCAGCCACCGATCCTAGCGCTATCACTGTTCCATTTTTCTCTTACAGTTTCATGTCCTAGTTTTCATTTGAACGTCAGATCAAGCATGACTTTCTCCGACGTTGTTGTGCGGCGTTCATCAGAGCCCCAAGAAATTAATCGATATCCTTGATGTGATCAGCAATACTCAGTACAATATCTCAAGGGTACAACATGCCACTGAGGCTACTGTCCAGGCAGTGCCATAACAATAGTGTCAGCTTGTTGGAATTTGCAACGCCGGGGTTAAATGATGTGTTTCAATAATGCAAGAGTCACTAGAGTTAGCAAACTCGTGGTCGACTCTCATCACTTTATGTCTCCCCGTCACGTCAGTAGAACAGTGCAGCATCCATTCTTTTGTCGCATCTCTCCCTTCTTCCCTTAGAAATCTTCCGTTGTCCCCCACTCTTGCTTTCGTATCCTTCTGTACCCATCCTCAATCGCCGGCACGTATTCAGGATGAGGCTCTTTTCGAGATGCAGGTGCTCACCACTTACGGCCATTATTCTGATGGTTTCCTACCACATACTACCTTCGATAGCCGTCTCCTCAGGAACCACACTCTTTAATATTCCTAGCGGTAGCGATGCCGGCAGTTGCGACAGCGAAGACATAGATGGCATCATTTCCGAAGCGGCGAAGATGGTCAATGCTGCTATTACCGCGATCACCAACTATCAAAGTGCATCATTGCTATCTGCGCCATCACAGGCCGTTTTGAACACCTATGAGACGGCATTTGCGATGTTCGGTGCGGAGGGCACCAAACTCCCACTCGTGAACAGGGTTTCGATCTCATCTAGCGGAAACGCCATTCTCACCAATGTTAAAAGTGAGTACAGACAACGATACTGGGCCCGATCATTCACATTGATTTTCTTTTAAACAGCAAACTATCAGAAAGTGTTAGCTCTGTTAAACAGTGCCACCAACATCGGGCCTTCGAATAAGGCAGTCTTAGCTTGCGACGAGACCTTCCTGAAATGGGTTGTAACATTGGAAGATATGAGCCCGGGGCTGAAGGGAACCGCCGAAGGACAAACAACCGTAGCATCACAATTGAATAAACAGAATCCACTTGTGTCCGGTAAGCTATGTTCCTAGTCCTTGATACTGTTCAATTTTCACTAACAGTCATTCCAGTGAACACGGCCGGATTCTACTACTCAAATTGGCAAAACAGTGGCATCCTGATCCAAGACGAAGGTGTTAAGCAAGCAGATGGTTCACCTGGCGGTGGCCTCTGTAGTCAATCGACTATAAAGGCCGAGACATGGGCAAAATATGGCTTCTTGCTATGTTGTCCGGCAATGTTCAAACTTGTGCCCAGTCTGGCAAGCTTTGCAGCTTCGCAGAGTACGATCGCTAAAGGTACAAGCATTGAGACATATTTGAGTCAGCCTGGTGCTTTCATACACGAGATGATGCATTTCCTGGATTTGAATACTGCCACGGGGGCGAAAAGTGAGTCCACCAATCTGCTTTTGCGCCACGAGCTTTGAAAACCAGGCTAATGCGATCATCTCGACAGTCATTGACCAGGTGAACAATGGGCAGAAGGTTTATACGTGGGCGCCGTGCTCGATCCTGGGAACAAATGAGCCGGCGGCAGCTTTGTTGAATGCTGATAACTATCATTATTTCGCGGTTGCATCGTATTTGGGGAACGTCAATTTCGGAACGGAGGGAGTTGCACAATAGAGAGATTGCTTCGACTTGGTGTTCCTTTATGGTCGCAAATCTTTCCAATGTAGAATAGATTCGTGAGGAAAACTGCGTGTTTTGAGTGGTATCGCTATGGCGAAAACGCTTTGTAGATAGCTAGCAACCCAAATTGTGTCGATCACGTGATTCAGCATTAATTACAACACTTCAAACGCAGAATCATGTCCGCTGAAAAGTATAAGCGGCGTAGTAATGACGTATGTCATCAACGGCGCTCAGCCTTTGTTGGTTGACTCCCAGGCAACAAGTAATGTAAAAAGGGCCATGTGTCCGCCATCAATAATCAACCTTCACAACAATACAAAAAACCTACCTTTCCCTCAAACTCCTCTACAATAACCCAAATCTCCACCAAAATGACGATCCTCGCCATCAACCTCAACATAAACCCAACCTTCCCAATCCCCGAAACCCTCATTAACCAAACCCTCACCACCCTAACAACCCTCGACCCCGACATCCGGATCTTCTACGGCCCCTCCCTCACCAACCCCCACGAAACCAAAATCCTCCTCACCACCCCCTCCACCACCCCCCAACCACCACAACCCAAACCTCCATCCTCACCACCCTATCACCCCTAACCCCCCACCTCACCACCTCCCCAAGCCTGCACCCCTCCCCACCTCCCCCCGTCACTCCTTCCCCCCCCCCTCAGAAACCCACCGCACCCCCTCCCAAAATCCCCATCGACATCCTGCACCTCACCTTCCCCGCCCCCCTCCCCCCTCCAAACAACATACCATCGCCCGCACCGCCGAACTCCTCACCCTCGACATCAGCGAAGCCAGTAAACCCGGCGGAGCGGACGATTGTCCGTGTTTGGAGTGTATATGCACGTTTACGAGTGAGTGCGAGGCGTGGATTTGGGCGCAGTGGAAGAATGTGGAGAGGAGGGAGGAGTGGATGGGGAGGGGGGGGGGAGGGGGAATTTGAGAGTGCTGATGTATGAGGAGTTCAGGGGGGTGGATGTTTTTGGGGAGGGGGGGTTTTGGGAGCCGGTGAGGTGGTTGGGGGGGGGGAGGTGGTGGTGGAGGGGGGTGGGTTTGTTTTTGAGGAGGTGTTGGGGAAGAAGGGGGGGAGGGGTGGTGGGAGTGGATGAGGGGTTTGGTGGGGATGGGGTGATTGGGGTGGGAGGGGGAAAGGTGGTTTGTTTGATAGGGAAGTGTTTAGAGATGTTGGATTGGATGATGTTGAATTTGAGGCTGTGGGTGATGTCACTCTAGGCTTTCGTGCGTATCTTTGGCAGAGAGATCTGATAGCCTCTGTTTGAGTCTATCTGCGTGTCTCAATTGTATTGTACGTACAAATTGAGAGTCGAAACATCCTGCTAATATCCCACTGATTTACTTACTACGCGCCAAATACCAAGGTCGGCACCAATTTATTCAGTTATTAATGCTTAAGATAAGAGTAGAATAAAGAGATAAGTGAAAATTGCTCTAGATAATGAACGGGTTGTTACTGCTTCCCTTGCAAGTACTCCTTGGATGTAGCCCTATAAAGCTGGATCTCGAGCAGGGAAAGCGAGCGCTTAGGACCCGAGTTTAATTACCTAGGCGGCAAGATTGGTCCCTAGAGATACCGCCCAAGAGATCATGTTTAGGGTTATCTTTAAGGCGCTCTTGATCAGCTTTTAGGTCCAACCCTATCATTTCGTTTCCCGGCACTAAAGGGCGCTAAGGAGAGAATATAAGCTAACTTAAGATCTACGATAGTAACGTTCGTCCACCGTTGCACTTTTCGCCGGGAGTGTCAATACATTCCCCTGGCCATGGCCTTCAGGTTCTTCTCCGCTATGAGTTGGAGTGACATTCTTCGCCTCCTCGTCCTATCTTGGAAGACGACAATCCCGCTAATCCCCCTCGGGCCTGACCATGTGGGGTACGTACTCCATACTCATGTACTCTTGGTGCCAGCGTGGCAATGCTGCATTAGCGCTCAAGGCGAGAGTGCAGACTACACAAACGGGGCGTCGACTTCGTCACAGCGACGATCTTTTGAGAGAGGCTTAGCCTACCGCACATGTGCTCTGATCCGTCCAGCATGCATTGGCATCGTAATCTATGTAGTTCGCTCATGGAGTACTTGACAGCAAAACTTCCTCTCGCTCTAAAATCCGTCTCCATCAATTCATGTGAGCCGTAATTAGTGCAGAATGATTTCTCCCCAATCTCAAGGAGGCCCCGACATCGCTCTCATTACCATAGTATGCAGTTGGACATTTTTGGCCATTGCCTTGCTAGGTGTCAGCCTCCTGGTCTGGGCCCGGCGAATACAGAAGACACGGCTGGGCTTAGACGGATATCTGACAATCCTAGCCTTGGCGACAACCGTTGCCCTTGTAGCGCAGACGACGTGGGCTATTATGGATGAGGGTCAAGACAACCATGAGGCCGAAGTCTCAAAGACAAAATTTGCTTTGGTCGTAAGGGTAGGTCTGTTCGGTATAGATCTAAGTCTTGTATATTAATGGAATAGACAGTCGCTTCTTGTGAATCAGACTCTATGGGGCGTGGTTAACACGTTGATTCGTACGAGCGCCATATTGTTCATCAAGAAGGTATTTGGGTGCGTAAGAAGTGCGAGGATAATTGCACAGTTGCTACTAGTCTTGTCTATCCTGTACGGACTTGTAGTCTTCCTAGAAGTGTTCCTGATCTGCCGTCCCATGGCGGTGGACTGGAATGCTTATGTTGACGGCACTTGCGGTGATCAGATCGTATCATACCTCGTACTTGAAGTTCTTGGTCTTCTTCTTGATTTCACTATAGCGGCGGTACCAATCCCGTATCTCTGGCCACTAAAAATGACGAGTGCAAGAAAAGTTGCAATCCAAATTGTGTTTTCGATTGGCGCCGTGTAAGTGATGCTCTCTCCTAGAATAAGCAGATGAACTGATGAGTGGATAGAGTTATCATCATCACTGGTTTACGAATTCAGGCTCTCCACATGGTCAATGCCCAGGATTTCACCTACTCAAAAGGTTACCTTGGTCTGCTCTCTACGCTAGGTGTATCGCTCGGAATCATCTTTTGTTGTGTACCAGCTGCAGTCTCCCTATACCAACGCTATCGACGACTATTTCTCGCATCAGCCCATAGCAACGAGCTCGGAACCACTCACACCGAAATCTACAACACGCCCAGTGTTCCGCCTTCAATTGCCAAAGTATTATGCCGGAATAGCCCAGGACCGTACGACGAGTGAATGATTCCTCGGCGTGCTAGTCCAGATGTGTTGACGGACGGTCTGGACCATTGGGCACGGTGGGAATATAGAATTGTGAGCGAATTGAACGCAGTCGCGCCGAAGTTTTATGACTCAAACGTGGGGACTTTGATATCAGCATCAGACGCGGCATACTTATAACCATCCCTTTCTTCTTTCAAAAAAGAAAAAAGAAGAAGAAAGAGAAGACTCTCGCTTCCCCTCCCCAAAAGAAAAAAATTGAAAAATAATCACAAGAGATAGAGAGAAAGGTAGAGCATGAAGTTTTAACGATGTAAGATATAGACCTCAAGCAGCAAAGGTGTATAATATTATAACGATGATTAGGAAGGTAGATATTAACGTACCCTTGTACGGCTTTTGAATGAACAGAAGAGCAATATCTTGAAGTTTAATACTCAGGTAAGATTACCTAAGAAGATTTAGCATCATCACTCCAACTTTTGAACTTTTACATTACGGTACCTGTGTCTTTCAATTTTTTCCCTTTTCTCCCTTCCTTGATTGTAAATCGATTCTTTTTTTAATAATCCTGGCTTAACCTTCGCCTGAACGCGCTTTGTAGCCCTAATTCATAGTAAACGGTTTGAATATTAAGTATGTACCTGCGACGGAGTCAGCGCTCAGCTTGTTAATTACAAGCTATGAAGTAATACGCCGCGCATTTTGGCCAGATACAACCACGACAGATTCATTCGCCGGCAAAGCTACACAATGCAAAAACTAGAACAGTGGTTGGACGGGGAATGGCGTTGAAAAGAATCGGTAGAAATAGACCACAAATTATGCAGCAAGAGGAAGCTGGAAGGGTTGAGCAGGAAATAGTAGTCAAATGCTCACCAATCCACAGGTGCCAAGAAATTGTGGACCCCGCTGAATCCTTTGGTCACGTGATATGCCAGGCAGCAGCTTAGTCCATCCTCATTTCTTGTAAATCACAAATACAGTCTAAACAGCGATAATACTTTTCTCTGCAAGTCTTCGTTGAATTGAGCCCCAGAACATGCATGTGCGGCCGTTTACGAGGACGTGTGCACATTCAAACAGCTTCTCGATTTGCCATCGGTACGTCGATTAAAGTCGACCTACGACAGTTTCTGGCAGTTATTCAAGCTTCTGTGCGACTGAGTCACGCAATATGCCGTGTGAGCCTTCATTTCGAAGAATATGCTTGCCGTCTGCCCCTGCCACGCTCGGCTGTTTGCTTGTCAGACTATGGGTTTTCTTGCTTCAGACTGGTATGAACGTTTCTCACTTTCTCAACGTGACGGCTTGCATGGATAGACCGAATTATTTTTAGTCTTTTAACAATGCTTCGTAGGCTTTTTTTCATTCTGGTAGGCTAACAGTCGTGATTTTGACTCTGATAGAAATACGTTGACGCGGCCGGTTTCACCACCTCACCCGTCTGGTTTTGTAAGAATATTTATCTTTTGCACAGTCCAATCCTCCATTCAGCCTGATATGGTCCTTCGTTGGATCTTATGTAGATATGGATGACTTCGCATGTTTTTCCTTAAGGCATAGTGGGCAGCTAGCATGCGTCGTACTTGTCTCATGCCCCGATGTGTATTCCCGGCGTTGGCCGTTGCGAGCCTTGTTTGCTCTACCTAGCGAAAGATTAAGCGACTAACAATTGCCTTCGCAGCTTTCAATGACGCCTCACCAATCAGTTTGAACACAGTTCTCATAGATAGTGTGGCAATACGTCCGTTTCATCTCAGCAGCGGAGGACGAGACCCACAGATTGCTATACTAAAAGACATCACAACAATATCAACGCCAAATGTAGGGTCGATCAGGAAGTACATGGCCTTGGGGGACTCCTTCTCGGCCGGACCCGGTGCTGGAAGTTCTATCTCCCCTAAACAATCCACCTGCGGCCGCACCGATGGCTCATACGTCTATCAACTCTACCAAGACGATGATCTAGTCGCAAAACCAACTCCAAATTTCTACAACGAGACGGCATTTGGATTTAACGCCTGCTCCGGCGCCGTCACAACTGATGTCCAGAGCCTGCAGATGCAAAATGCGACAGAGCCTTATACTCCTTTCATAACAGGCGCAGATTTGTACACAATAACAGTCGGCGGCAACGATTTGGGGTTTGACGAGATTGTTAGAGCCTGTGTATACGGAATCGCGATTCCTTTTATAGGAAAATGTAACAACCTTCTCAATGCTATCGACGATCAGGTCGCAGTCAACAGTACCTTCCAGACTAACGTTGCCTCATTATACGATGATCTCCACGCGGAAGCCAACGGAAACATGGTCATAGTACTCCCCTACGTCACTTTTTATAACGATCAAGTTGGCCGTGGCTTCAGCTGCTGGTTGTCACAGACTACGCGCCAGCGACTGAATCAACAAGTCAAGCAAGTAAACAACGCTTTGCGCATCGCAGC
The DNA here is from genome assembly GCA_023065455.1 of Cladonia rangiferina. NCBI lineage: Eukaryota > Fungi > Ascomycota > Lecanoromycetes > Lecanorales > Cladoniaceae > Cladonia > Cladonia rangiferina. Next base: position 311,553 of record JAJREH010000030.1, read on the forward strand.
CATTCAGCGTGGCTTCCAGTTCCTCAACGAAGATAGCCTGCAAGCAGCATTCGACGGCCACCGCTTCTGCGACACGGGCACCTATTGGATCCAGGACAGTATATTTGATGGTCTCAGTTCTGGGGCGCAGGAGCGGTGGGATAAGAACGGAACGCTGAGTGAAGAGGACCAAGAAGCAATTAGCAACGGCACGATTGGATTCAATCCGGGCTTATTCCACCCAACGAGGGAGGGTCATACGGCATATTATCGGTTATTGAAGGAGCTCTTGAAGAATACTGCAATGCAGAGTTGAATGGGAGTCTCCCTACCAATCGGGAGCTTTTAGGGTTGTATCAGCTGTATATTCAATGTTTTAACGCTCAGTGCTACCCCAAACAGATATTTGGAAGGCATTAACGGACAAGAATCGTCGCAATTCCAAGTGTCAAAAGCAAGGAATGTCACCACACGCTCTCCAAGAGGTTGCATTCCCAGCAATATACCGAGGAACCAACAGCAAAGGAACGCATCGCAAAGCAAAGCAGGAACACGCCTTCAAGCCAAGAATGCAATCATGCAGGGGCAGCAAGCTGCCACGTTGAAGGGGTCTTTGAGTCGCCATTTCATACTTCTACTGTTAGAAGTACTACGAATAGTCTGGTTGCTCGAATTGGATGGAAGCCTAAGATGACAGTAGCCTAGCGAACTTTCGATGCGCTGGCACCATAAGACCCAAGTTCGCAGAGCAGTTGGTAAGTGGCTACCATATGTCTTGATTAAGTAGCCATTCAGGGGAAACTCCGGATTAGCGTCAATAAATCAAGGGCGATTGGAGGATCAGGCGCTGAGTCCAAGTCGGGTTCCTGCATGATTTGCCGTTCACCGTTCACCATCCACTTATTAGATCGCTAACACGTGGAAAGAGCACAATGGGGCTTCAATCGACGGCTCTGTCTGTGTTTACTTTGTATGTAGGCAGGGAGGTGGAAACGTGTGCCCCTGTGTTGCGCCGAGAGGATTCCGGCTTAGCGGTGGCGGCAGGAGCGACTCTTTTTTCGCTCTGCCTACCCGAGAAGATGCAACCCCACTTTTGGCAGAGGCGACTACGAATTATTATTATTCGCGCACTGCGCACTACCGAGGGCGGATGAAAGAGAACGACTCGTGATGATGATACGATTGTGATTCCATCAGGTGGTTTCTGTTACATAAAAACAGAACAGCCACCAGCCAGTTCCTTGCTTTGCCGTGCTGTACGACAAGAGTGAATTTCTGTGGCCGAATTTGGCGGAATACGTCGCCCTTCCCCACATTGGCACTAAAAATACCCTGATCCCGAGGCCGGGGCGGTGGTTAGGGGCATGTTTAGGGCTGCTGGGGGACCCTAGTGCCAAGCGCTGCGTCACCCCCCGCCGTAGTATGGGTAGTCTCTCGGATTAGCGAGGCCTAAATCGCCTGGATGATTCGATCATCAGAATTTTTCATCTTTTTCCCTTTTCCCTTTTCCCCACTGGTCTGCAAGACTGCAAGGCCCACTTGCAGCATCAGGCCCTACCGGTACGGATCCACCGGATCAAATACGAACCACCATGGCAGGCACGATGCACCTGACTCAGGTAAGCGTACGAGTAAAGTAAATAAAACTGATTCACTCTGTCCTTCTACTCCTCTCTCCCTCCCTCCATCCTCATACCTACCATTTCTCCTACTGTATCATTTCCTACCTTTTTCTTAGGTACTATTATCATTATTCAGCAAGGCCACATTCGTTTGTAGCAGCCATGCTTACATCCACTCTCGTTGCCCTTGCGGCTTCTCTTTCTACTATCTCTGCCCAAGTCTACAAGGGTTTCAATTACGGTGCTACTAATACGGACAATTCCGCCATCACAGAGTCTCAATACCAGAGCGACTTCACCACTGCCCAGAATCTCGTTGGCGCCAGCGGTTTTACCAGTGGTCGTCTTTACACATGTATCCAAGCCGGTACCACCGATACCTACTCGGAGGCCTTCCAGGCCGCCATCAATACCAAGACATCTCTGCTGATAGGTCTGTGGGGGTCTGGGGGTCAGGCAGGACTCACGAATGAAATCAACGCCCTCACGGCTGCCCTCGACTCCTTTGGCTCCGCCTTGGCTGACCTTATTGTTGCTATCTCAGTTGGATCGGAGGATCTATATCGAATCTCTCCTACAGGTATTGAGAACAACTCCGGTGTGGGTGCGGGTCCAGATGTCATTAGCGACTTCATTGGCCAGGTCCGAACAGCCATTGCCAGCACCGCTGCAAGCGGCAAGCCAGTTGGTCACGTTGATACCTGGACTGCTTGGGTCAACTCCTCCAACGACGCTGTTATCAGCGCTTCTGACTTCATCGGCATGGACGCCTATCCATACTTTCAAAATACGATGACGAATCCTATTCAGGATGGCTACTCGTTGTTCTTTGACGCATACGATGCGACCGTTGCAGCTGCTGGTGGTAAACCCGTTTGGGTAACCGAGACAGGGTGGCCGGTGAGCGGACCCACGGAGGCCGACGCCGTGCCAAGCTTGCAGAACGCTCAGACATACTGGGATCAAGTTGGGTGCGGTCGACTCTTCGGGCAGGTCAATACCTGGTGGTATACCCTCCAGGACGCCTTCCCTACCACGCCAAGCCCCAGCTTCGGTGTCGTTGGCACAACTCTGAGCGATACACCCCTTTACGATCTGAGCTGCTCCGGCGTTGACGCTTCCTCCTCGAGCATCCCATCTGCGAGCGTCACTGCAGCCATTCAATCAGCCACGGCTGGCTCAGCACAAGCTGGAGGTGTCGGAGAGGGTCAAAAGATTGGGTCCGGTAGTCAAGCACAAGGCGAACAGGGTTCTTCAGCCGCTGCTCACGCCGAGACGTCTGCAGCTTCACAAGAGCAAGGATCTCCTCAGCAAACTTCTGCACCCCAGCAGACTTCCGCTCCTGAATCGCAGGCCCCAGCTCCAGCTTCGGAAGGAACAGTCACCAGCACTAGCGAGGTAACCATCACAAGCTGCTCAGCTGGCTGCCCCACGCCAATTGCTCCCGCAGGTTCAGCACCTGCAGCTCCGGCTCCCGTAGCAACAGGTCCAACTACTCTCATTACTCAAACCAGTGTGCTACCTTCTGCCTCAGCTGTGTCGGCCTCAAGCTGCCCAGCCAGTCTCTCCGGCACATACGAATATCCCCACTTGATCGTACCCGTCGACAAGTCTCAGCCAGACCAAGCAGGAGGCACCAGCTACAACGGCACTATCTCCTCAACCATTTCCTCAATCTTCAACTTCGACATCCCCCAAACCGACGCCGGCAAGACTTGCACACTCGTCTTCCTCCTTCCTGAGCAAAGCCAGTTGACCACATCAGCTTTCAGCCTAAGCGGCTCCGGAGGGTTTCACGTGGCTCAGCTGTCTAGCCCGGCTACGGAGCAGACGACTTACAATACCGTGCCATCTGTCGCCAGCGATTTGGGAGGTCCGTCAAGCGTCACGCCTGGAAATGAGTACGTGATTGCTAGTGGTTCTTGTGCTGCTGACCAGAGGATCTCGTATGAGGTTACTGCGACTGGGAGCTTGGATTTGAATTATTTTCAGGACTACAACCCAAGTCCTATTGGGTTCTACGTCACTGTCTGCTAGGAAGGTTGATTGTGATGGCTAATGACTGGGTTGGATAGTACAAAAGTTTGATTCGGCGGAAATGAAAATGCGTGCATCTAGTAAGCAAAGCATTATTATTCTTGTATACATAATGTTAATGTAATACATCACTTTCCTCTGGAAAACGTATCGTGAACAGAACCTACAGCAAGAATGTGCAAATCGATACGTGTTCGCGGAAATGGACTAGCTTTCCGGGCAAGGTTCAGGTACAGTACCGCGCGGATGGCCTACCCAAACCGGGGCACAAAAAGCTTGGTACAACGTCTACCTACCTTACCTTAAACGTTGATTTCCCCCAAGGAACCCAGCCCCTACAACCTCCTATACCTAAACACTACCCCCCCCCCCCCCCCCCCCCCCTCCACACCCCTGCAGCACAATCCCGTTCGCTTTACCCAAAGCTCAAAAAAACGCCATTGTAACCAATACCCCAGTCAGGTACATACAAACTATGATTATGGAGGCGTAACGCGAGAATTGATGTTTGAGATAGGTGATATCATTTTTTTATATTTAAGATAGGAGGTGTGTGCAGAGCAGGTCTTGAGTGAGATTTGGTTGGGAAGGTTGGGAGTAGGGTGTAGGGTAGGTGGTAGGGTGTAAGGTGGATACCGTTCCTTTGTCTTATATATTTTAGTACGCGGCTTAGAGTCTTTTTTTTTGTTGGAGGAATGTTAGACAGTGAGTAAGTGAGTAAGTTAGTGAGTGAATGGAATTATATCACGCTGATGGAGATGTCATACGAAGCTCCATGGTTTGTAGCGGTTGTGCTGCCTGCTTTGGGGATTTAGAGGTCGGTTAGGTGGGTAGGGTGTTTGTAGCTGTTGGGTGGGATGGGGTGTAAGGGGGGTTGGGGGATAGAAAAGAAGGGGACAGAGGGGGGGAGGAAGGGGGAGGAAAGGGGTGTTTGGGGGGATTGAAAAGGAAGAGAAAGAGGAGGGGGAGATAGGGTTCAAGGATCTCTCATCCCGCGTATATTTCAAGAGCGATTTGCATCATCGTCATTGGCTGACGTGTATTTTCGGTGTGGGATATGCTTCATTCATTCAGATACCGTATTTCGTGGTTGCCTGAGGGGAAGAAAGATCAGTGCATCAAGTAGGTCATATCCAAAGAAAGACTCCGCGCATGCTCCCGTCATAACTCTTATACATGTCTCATATCTGCCAATTTAAACAGCAACACCAAGACCATGCCACGCCCCATTAGCATCGTTCTCCACATCCTCCACCACAGCCTCCTCACCCTCCTTCAACCCCTCCTCAGTCTCCCTCCTCACCATTGTCCCAACCGCCCTCGCGGCTTCCTTCCCATCTTTACCGAACACTTCTACAACAGGTCCATGTGTAATCACCGCTCCCTCCCAATCCTTCCTATATTGGATGAGAACGAGCCCCACGAAGATGACAATAGAGGGTAGACTCCATAGTATGCTTCCAATGAGTGCACCGACGGCAGGGTCGACGTGATTGAAACCGTAGATGAGGGCGAGGGCGAATTCGTCGACGGAGCGGATGAGGAGGAAGGGAAGGATGAGGTAGGTGAGGTAGGGCATTATCTTCGGATTCAATAATGGGTTAGAAGTGTCTGGCTGGCCAGGGCGTGGATTATGGGACGACTTACACGACTGTGGATTTCCTTTTTCGCGGCCTTGACGAGGATGAAACCTGCGCAATAGCACATCTCGAGCGCGGTCAGAAGGTAGATTGCTACGTAGCCGAGATAGACCCATTTGTAGCAATTCGCAACCGTGACCATGATTCCGCTGGCGTGGGCGTTGTCGAGGTTACCCAGCTGTGTTTGGGTGAAGCAAATAACTTCTGCGTAGATATAGACAGCCGCGTCTGCTGTGCCGATAAAGACCAAAATAGACTTGACAAAGTTGTGGAAAAGCTGCCATCTTGGGTAACCTTTCTTGTCCCCTGTGAGCCAGCGGTTGCGATTCTTGATGATTCGGTAGATCATGAGAATCAGAGCCACGTCGGCTCCGTTCTTCAGGGTGGGCTTCAGTATCGGGAGAATGAGGTAGGCTTCGGAAACGGTGGGTTCGGTCTCATGGGTGATCTGATCTGCCATATTCCGGGCGAATAGACTAAGTTGGTAGCCTCATGAGCAAGAATTGTCTAATGATTACAGGGGCAATTGCAGGAACGACTAACAGGAACATACCATGGAGTAGTGCCAAAAGTGCTGCAAAGGCCTTCCGACTCCCTTTGACGTCTTTCTTCTTGAGCCATGACGCGAAGACCAAAGCAATGAAAGCTACGGTGCCTATACATGAAATAGCGATAGGAACCACGTAAACCGGATTTTTAAAATGGCTACCGACTAGCTGAACTTGGTTCTTTGCATTCTGTACAAATTGTCCTGCAAATTGGCTCGACAAGTCTGAAGTTTGGCCAGCTGAGCCGGAAGACATGACGGCAGATGTTTCTTCTTCGTTCGACCAAGTCTCAAAGGGGGTGATCAACGCCACCGGTCTGAGAGCGCAATGCAGGAAGAAGAGGAGGAAGAGAAAGAGCAAGGGGGCAGACACATTCTTAGCATATGCGAGCGCACGCGATCAGGCTGTGAGGCTCTACGGCGGGGTTTAGAAGTACATTGTGCTTGTGACGAATTTGATCTCCACGCATGAGATAGCTTGAGCTGAGTTAGTAATCGCTGTAACCATCCTGTACACCTATGCTCATAGAGTTCTGGGTTCGACTGTGCCGCAGGGGTAGAGATGTGTTGTCAAGCCATTGAGGAGCTGAACATGTAAGAAAGCATGGTGCCGGTGGGCAAGCGGTCTGATTCGGCGCGGTCGACGGAGCTACAGTGGTGAGGTGGTGCAAAACAGAGTATAGTGTCGGTCTAGATAGTCGGACGAAGCCTGATTGCATGCGCTAAATAAGCTGTAGTATTGATGGCGTTCGAAATGAGCTGTCAATGGCCCCAAGGCGTTCTTAGTGAGCGCGAGTTCTCGGATGCTTGCCGAGAATTGCAGCTTGCAAATTCTAGGTGTAGATTGCAACATGCAGCTTTCGCTCCAATCAACCTTTGAGTTCCCAATTCAAGGTTGCCTTCATGTCTGGTGTTCGGAGCGAACCATCCTCACGATTCTTGTCTTGAGCTATCAATGTGCCATAAGCATTTAGAGATTTGAGCATGTCAACGTAGTACTAGCGAACTTATAATGGAAGCATCAAGCTCAGATATTGGACGTTCGTGAGATGATGGAGATAATCACATAAAACAAGAGCTACCCACTCGGTTCTCAGGCTTCTTCGAGCAACGGCTTTCCGTTGCACTCCTCGCTAAGGCCGATGCTTCTTCCCAGGTAACAGAATGGCACCGCACTACTGTCGATGGCGTCGCATCTTTTGATGACTCAGACTGGCCTAGGTAGTTCAGTGCTTGACATGGTGGCATTCATGGCTATGATCAGCCAGAGATATCTCAGCCTGACCCAGTTGGCAAAAGGGATTGGGGCAGGAAAGCGGCAAAACGCTTCTTCGCCTTGAGGGCTGACTAATCACTTCGTCGTTTCGATACCATGTCACCTTTCACATTTACTTTACAAGCTCACAAACTGCATTTTGCTCTCCGTAATCTCTCATCAGTAGCACACTCGAAAGCCTCGACTATCTATACTCGCCCCTGCCACTTTCCACCCCCCGTTCAAACCCACTACCATCGTAAAGCCCCCCAACCACCACCATGTCCGAACGCAAAGTCCTCACAAAATACTACCCCCCCGACTTCGACCCCTCCAAAATCACCCGCACGCGCACCGGCCCCAAACCCCCCGGACCCAAAACCCAAACCGTCCGCCTAATGGCCCCCTTCAGCATGAAATGCACCTCCTGCGGCGAATACATCTACAAAGGCCGCAAATTCAACGCCCGCAAAGAAACCACCGACGAAAAATACCTCGCCATCGCCATCTACCGCTTCTACATCCGCTGCACGCGCTGTTCCGCCGAAATCACCTTCAAAACCGACCCCAAAGCTATGGACTACGAATGCGAGCGGGGGGCGAAGCGGAATTTTGAGGTGTGGAGGAATAAGGATGAGGAAGGGGGAAGGAAGTTGGAGACGGAGGAGGAGATGTTGGAGAGGTTGGAGGCGGAGGAGGCGGAGAGGGGAGGGGCGATGGAGGCGTTGGAGGGGAAGGTTGCGGATGCGAGACAGGAGATGGCGATTGCGGATGCGTTGGATGAGATTAGGACGCGGAATGCGAGGATTTTGAGGGCGGAGGGGAAAGGGGAGGAGGGGGTTGGAGGGGCGTTGGATGCGGCGGAGAAGGTTAGGAGGGAGATGGAGGTGGAGAGGGAGAGGATTGAGAGGGAGGATGAGGAGGCGGCGAGGAGGGCGTTTGGGAGGGGGATTGAGATTGAGGATGAAGAGGGGAATGGGATGGTTGGGGGGAGGGCAGGTGGTGATGGGGATGTGCAGGTGAATGGGGATGGTGAGGGTACGAAGGCGAAGGGAGCGACGGTTGGAGGTATGCCGCCGCCTGAGTTCAAGAGGGTGGTCAAGAAAAAGAAAGATTTTTCAGCGGCACTAGGGATCAAGAAGAAGCCGGCGCTGGTGTGAGCGGAGATTGAGATAGTCTTGATAGATTACTATTTAGCGAGGCGTTGGTCATGGATATACCTACACTTAGCACTAGCATGACTACCTTCCTCGGCATATGAAGTCCACATGCGAAAGTCACCGAGTCAAGATGCAGCGAGAAAATCCGAGGTCGTGCATTAGACACAGTAGTACTCGCAATCTATGCATGCTTGCTATTCGAACAGGCAAAAAGAACGCCGTCCTTTTCCATTGTTGGCCAATAGAGAGATGGATGTGTGAAGATATGGAAACACAAAAGTGAGCCTTTCTACGCCGGGTTGCCTCTATACTCGCTCGCTCCAGTCCATGTTCCTTTGACGCTCCGGCGTGCATCCCACCGCATAAAGGCCGTTTTTCTGGTAAGTGTCCCATAGTCTTATGAACACGAATAGAAGCAATCACTTTCTCCGCCCTCGTATTAAGGACAGGGTTACCCTGCCCGAGGAACGTTATTGAGCATGTCTTGTCTCGAGGTCGGTGGTGTAGGCATGGCTCCGCTGTTTGAACCATTTCGCTCGAGTCGTTGGCGTATCTGTGTAGCGGGGTCTTCGATAGACTGAAAAAAGATTTATCAGTGTAAGCAATAGAGACAATGGCCCAGTATCCTAACTCACCTGACCCCTCTGTCTTTTTCCATCCCTGCTAACACCGCTCTCATCCTGTAGTCTTAGAGCATCTAGCCTCTTCTGACTATCTTGTGTGATGGGGTCCTCCTCTATCCTGCTGGCTGGATTGATTTTCTGGCCTCTCAGATTTGTCAGTGGTGGAATAGCAGAGACTTCGCCATTTGCTCGCTGCCTGGCCCAGTCGGCAACAACAGCCCATTTGGCGGTGCGATTTTGCAGGGTCTGTGCAGCAGTAGCCTCATTCTCGCGGTAGTGATCGGAGCATTCGTCGAAGAGCTGGGGGTTAATCTCCATAAAGAGCTTCATTGCATTATAGACCATGCCGTGTATAGTTCTGAGACATGTCAGCACGTTCATATTGCAGACACAGGGGCATTTCTTACCTGTTCCAATGGCCTTTCGAATTTTCATAAAGAGGCTGAAACATTATCGGCAGAATGACTTCGACGTTGTCGCTAATAAGGTTGCAGAAATACTCATTGTTCCAGAAGTAAAGTGCTCGTTCTGCGACCTGTGGTACTCCAGTGTGAGTATTTGTACCAGGGAAAAAGTTGGAGAAACCTTACTTGGAAATGTGGACTTGCGACAGACTTCGCAAGTTGATTGAACAGTGGCTCTTGTACTTTCGCAAATTCTCCGGGATCCATAACCTCAAAGATGTCCTCGACTTCGTTAAGGAACATAACCTCTTTCGTACTATTTACTTTAGGCCAGTATCGCAAAAGACCTAATACGACCTGGGAACGTGATGAGCATCAGTCCTGAACATAGCTTGAGTTTAGCTCACCTCTTCCGTTAGGCCAGCATCTTTCTCCAGGAATTGTACAATGCAGTATGCCAATTGTGGATGGTACATGCTTAAGCTTTTTACCTTGTGCAATGGGATCAATACTCTGGTAAGGAACAATTTGTGCTCTTCCTTAAGAGGAAGTGCGAAACCGTTTATGATCGAGCCTAGGATCTCCAAAAGCTCCGCGATGCCGTTGAACCTTTCGGTCTCATATGTAAACTGAAAGAATACATTGTTGATCGACCTCCTGATGTAGGAACGTAGGTTCAAAAATTTGCCATATATGCGATGTAGGGTCGTTTTGAGGAAATCTCGTTCTCTGGGATCTTCTGAATCGAAGAGCTCGAGGAGCTACAGTAAATTAGCGAATAGCAAGACAAGCCAATACATATGATATACCTGGAGAACAAATTGATGATCTATGAAGCCTTTCGCAATATTTGTATTGAAGTCTTGGCTTTCAATGAAACGGAGGAAGAATTCATACACGACCTGAATATGCGGCCAAGCTACCTCCAGTACTGGCTCATCCTCTTCTGGATCGAATGCTTCGCCTTGTGGGTTCATAGGCGGAGGGATAGGCCGGAACAGATTTTTGCTGAACATCTCCACCACTTTCGGGTACATTGGCTCGGTGATGACTTGCCGATTGTTCGCAACGTAGTCCAGCAATTCATGTAAAGCCAACCTCTTGATCTCCTTCGATTTCATATCTCCACTAGCATCATTGAAGTCAAATATGATATTACATTGATCAATTTTGTTCATGAAAAGGTCCTGTCGTCGATTGGGGGGTACTTCATGGAAGCCAGGAAGCTTCTCGAGCTCTCGCTGTCGCTGATCAGATATGTCGAATCTTGAAGAGTGTTGTCGCTTTGGTGTCCTAATGCCTTCTGGAACATCTTTTGGGGTAGATGTCAACCGATCGAAAGCACCTGACTTTTGTCCAGGCCTCGGTGGAGCAAGGTCTCCAGGCATTGCCTCCATAGCACCAGGAGGTGCAGCATGCTATTACCGATGTTAGGGGAACCAACTCGTGGGACGGAGATACGTAAATGGAATTCTTTGTTAACTCCCGCGCGGTGGAGACGTACCTGCGCATTGCCCGAACTTGGACTTATGACCACACCGGGCACCACGCCATGACCTCTTGTAGGTGTGGCAGGGCCACCATGACCACCCTGACCACTCACTCCTCCCATTCCAGATTGAGATGGTACAAAGGGTCCGCCAGATGGCGCTGCATTTGGCGTGCCTTGTGGGGACGCGTGCATAGCATTGCTTTGAGGAGCGCGCGACGTGCCGTTCTCACCAGGTGGCAATGGCTTGTTTCTCGTATCATTTAAAGCTGTGGTTGATGAAGTGGGAGTGCCTTGGTTCGAAGAGCTGGGAGACTGAGTACTTCCAGGCCCTACCAGCGTCGAGGTTGAGCCATGAGCTGGGGATGCGGTGCCAGAGGAGGGGTCTTTTTTGTTTTTCGGCTTGCTTGAATCCCTGGCTCGCGAAAGCTGTTCGTGCTGAGCAAATCAGCCAATTCATGAACGCAGCAACACTAAGGGGTATGGCAAAATGGCTAAGTGCCAGCATGAGGTAGAGTTTGTGAAACACGTACCACTCTTTGTTTAAACCCTTTCATTTTGACAAAATGTCCTAGATCCTATCTCTAATAAAAAGAGATCCTCCGAGTGAAGCAAGAAATCGAGTCGAGGGACGTATGAGCCCACGGTGGTTCCGAAGCGGAGTCGCTCTTTGGCGTTCGTCCGCGCAGCCTGTTCAGAAGAGGCGCACCAGGCTTCACTCTAAGTGGTCAAAACGTTGCAACGGCCGAGTAAATTAAAAATGCATCTCGATTGTGGTCGTATGAATGTTGAGAGATCGTTAACAGTTCGACGTTGTGCCCGTGGCTTGAGCCTACTGTCGTGAATTGTGGCTCACCATGCAGCTCGGTAAGGGCGCCAGTAGCGTCAACAAGTCAAGGCGCACTTGTACAGGATGCAAAGCTGGGATGGCTCAGATCAAATCGAGGCGTTCTGAGGCTTTGTTGACTGTTGTCGTCGTTGAATATCAGGCGGCGTTTACGCCAAGCCGAAGCAAGAGCGGGCTTTTCGTGCTAATCCTAAGCCTAATCTGGCCTGCGGGGCGTGTTTCAAAGCTTTGCCAAGACATTCGAGTCTTGTGTTGCCCTAGCATTTATCAGTTATCCAGAGGCAGCACTTGACGACGATGTCGTCGCGCTCGCCACAGATACGCCGACCCTCGTCTGATGAACCAGCGGAGTAACGCTTCACTCGGTTCTCAAACAAGCGTGTAATACACCGGGCGCAGCAATGCTGGTGAGACCTAAATGGACAGTACGATCCACTAAGGCAACGTGATTTTCAACCCTTCCCGTCCTTAGTCTTCGACAAGGAGCCTTACGTCAAAGCTCTTTATAGCGGTATTGGTCTTCTTTGCTATCGTAGTATCAGTCTCCTCATTTTCATAACAAATATTTCGGCTAGAGTCTAGTCTCACTTCCAGTCTTGACTCCCTTCTAAAGTGGAAGTCGAGGATGGAGAAGCCCGAAAACGTTGAAACCATTGCCTCGGAGAGGCATCCAACCCAACTCTCTTCAACAAGATATGCTCTCTGGTACACTATGCCCAATAAGCCTTTTGTGAGCATTGAGAATCCGTTCATTATTAAGAATGTCGATAAGGGCATTGAGACCATGGGAGGTATCGACAAACTGCAAGAGGTTATCAAAATCTGGCCTTGTCATTTTGAGTATGGGTCTGATGGAATCTGCAGTTGGTCCGGGATAGCAACAAAGCAATCGCAAGTCTCTACCTTAAACCAGGCGATCGGATGTCCAAACCTTTGAAATCTGCCAATGTCAGGACCAACGACATCCTAGTAAAAGTTACAGTGCCTAAGCGGACTGGGCTGAAGCGCAAGCGGGGAGCTCAGGGTCCTTATTATGAAGGTCTTGAGGAAGATGGCGCAGCTTCGGAGAAATCGCCACACCCCCCATCCACAGTCAAAGACGCGCAGTACCTCATGCGAATCTTACGTGACCGCCCAAGAGATTATTTTATAGAACCTGTGGGATCTATCGACCATATCCATCGATTCCGAGGTATGTTACCAGATGATTCATGGAGTTAGCTGCTGCTAACAATCGGCAGGAATGCCGGACTTCGTCTATTCGACCGCTAATAGCCCGTTCATGCAAAGGATGAAAGAAAATATCTTGCCATTTCAATGTTTGCAAATACCTTGTCATTCTTGTGTCTAAGGATACTAAGCTTCTGCAGATGAGAAGATAAAAGGGTTCAGGCTTGATATGAGCAAAGGTGTGAAGCCGAATACCGAAATTATACCACCACCCTCGTTTTCCCACCTTGACCTTCCTTTTAATTACTCGTACGTTATCCAGGACATTTCCGTGGTGGGTGCTGATATACCTCAAGATACTTACAGAACCCCTCAGTAAAGCGAGTGACTGACGAGCTTGGTCATACAACCATGGCCAAGTTGAACTCACTTCCCAAGGTCTGGGCCCAACCTCTCCCATCCGATATTGACACTGTGCCAGCCGGCCCACCAACAGACATTCCGCCTATCGGAAGTCAACTACCAGCGATGCAGCGCTTAATAGTGAAGGCCCGTAGGCTTTTCGAGGAGAGACCCATCTTCACACGAAGGGCTCTCATGAATATGTTACCGGATAAGGATTGTAATATAGTCGACCAGAGCTCCGCTAAATATGTCTATCAGTACGTCGGGTATCTTTGGGCCTCGGGCCCGTGGCGTGACGCGGTGGTTCGCTTTGGTGTGGATCCCCGCAAGGATCCGGAGTGTAGAAAATATCAGACAATGATGTTCATGCTTGAAAAGGAGCCGAAGGACAGTCGAGCAAAGTATAGTCGATCCAAGTCGGAGCCTGCGAAGACCCAGCAGATGTTGAGAAGGGAAAGCCATCTCTTTGATGGCCGAAATGTCAGCATGGATGGCAAAGTGTGGCAAGTTTGTGATATCACGGATCCTCTTCTAATGGAGTTGTTAGCGACCACCAATATCAGGAAAGAATGTCATGTAAGCCTCGAGCATTGTCGCTAACCAAAGCTCTTCTTCTAGGTTCTTTGCTAAGACTCATTAGATAGAAAGTAACGGCTGGTATCACAATGGCACCTGGGCCAAGGCTAAGACGATCATGAAAACTAAGATAAGTGCCATTCTCGATGGTACACCCCCCGACCATACCGCTCTCGAAAGGATAGCGCGAGAGATGCCGGACATTATCAGACTAGATGACAGGATTTCGGCAAGATTGGGTAACGATGCCACGTCTGAAGAGCTTAGGTTTGCAAGCAGTGTTCGGTCAATGGCTATCGCATCTGAAAGGCCAAGATCAGGGACAATCACAAAAGACACTGGTTACAAAGACGATAGTGAGCAACATGTTGATATTGGTGACGAAGAGCAAGCCGAACAAGATCGTGAATCTGAAGAGAAAGGCATGGGGGACAATGAGAGTGACGACGAGATCGAACGTGACATTGAGACTGGAGATGAGAGCGAGCCGGAAGATGAGACTGGGAACGGAGTTGAGCAAGATGATGAGATAGAGATGCCACCAAGGCCTGGGAGTACTGATCCGAGACTTCATCAAGTTGCATTGGAGCTTGATAGGGTAGAGGGCGGGACAAGGGAGATAGAGGGTATGGTCGGTGGTATGGACATCGATAGAGGTCCTTCCCCTACTAGACCATAGATTGCTAGTCTGCTGCGCTTTCAGGCCCAAAATCTCTGGCATTTGCCGTTTTGATATCAACGATTCTGAGCCATTCAATTTCATACACATAAAATTTGTACAGATTATCAGGACTTAGCAAAATTTGGGGCTGCTATATATATGGAAGTTCAAACTAATGGTTCTGAGTGAACAACGCATTTAAGCCACTTTAATAAGATAAGGAAGCTTTAACATGTAAAATGCTTTGCTGCTTGATTTCGTCTCGGGTGTATTACAGGGCTGACGCTAAGTGGCCTGCGGGCCGTTCCATTTAGCGGCTGGGCACATTCGTAGCCCCCAGGCTGCCCCAACTCTTTCAAATTCGCGATCACTCTCCGCCAAGACCTTCATGTGCCTACCAATCTTTGTCCTCCTCCCACCATACCAAGCCTTCGCAGCATCACCACAGAATTCAGGTGATCTGACGATACAAAGCTCGGCCCTTCACTAGCTATGCATACAGTTCCCCAGTCCTTGACCCTGAGCTCCATCTGCCAAGATATTGGTCACACACGATCAAACGCTGCTAAGATCAGTCTGAGATGAGTAAGGATCGGCCACAGTGTATAAGAGGGAGCCTACGCGCCCAAGGCGCTGCTGAGCTCTCCGTAATTTTCGGCCCCATCCTGGGTGCGTGAACGTACATCATAGAGCAGGATGGAGAAGAACATCGATGCGTTCGTCGCAAGGCTGGGGGATCCAAACCTGGGTAGGAGATTGATGCTTTCCTTTTGAGCCAGCATCAGACCTTTGCAAGGTGTTTGCAGGACTGGTTGGCTGATGATATTGCAGATTCTCAGAAGAAATTCCACTTTGCGACGGAATTGAGGGACAACATTGATATCTTCTGCCAAGGTTCCACTTACCCTATATTCCTCAGGAAGCTATGGCCAGTCTTTCAAAAGATGCTCGAAGGGCCACCTGCATTCATGAGCGCGTCTTTAGAGCATGTAAGGCTCTAATACTCACGCCCAAGGTCACGATATGCTAATCATCGTGTACAGAGGCTTCGTAACTGCATACTGGAAATCCTCCATCGTCTACCTATGAGCCATAATGAACATCTCAAGCAATATGCTCCCGAAATAGTGGATCTCCTTATGAGTTTAGTCCGCACGGAAAACGAGGATAACGCCATACTATGCATGAAAACTATAATGGACATAGAACGGCATCAGCCAGAGGCGACTGCCTCAAAAGTCCAGCCATTCCTGGACCTTATTTTAGAGATGTTCCAGGCAATGGAGCAGGTCGTGAAAGATACGTTCGACACACCTGCACAAGGGTCGACGGGCACAACTCCCAGTAACCCTCAAGCCTTCCAGTCGCCGCGGCCGGGCTCACCAGCTGCCTCTGTTGCTTCAGACCTGGGCCTCGAACAGACAGCCCGCCAGTTACTGCCCGGCATGAAATCATTCAAGGTCTTCGCGGAATGCCCCATCATTGTGGTATCCCTGTTTCAGGCCCACAGGAGTTGTGTTGCCATGAACGTCAAAAAATTCGTACCCTCTATCAAAGAGGTCCTCAAGCTTCAAGCCGGTCCGCAAGAGAGAGCCCATGCTGAGGCAAAGCAACGGAACGAGATCTTCACCGGCGTCTGTAAAGAGATCAAGAACAGAAGCGCTTTTGGAGAACTTATTACAGCTCAAGTCAAGATGATGAGCTTCTTGGCCTACCTGTTAAGAGTCTATATACAGCAGTTGTCGGACTTCCTTCCGATCTTGCCTGACATTGTGATAAGGTTGTTACGGGACTGCCCGAGTGAGAAGTCTTCCACAAGGAAGGAGCTGCTAGTGGCAATAAGACACACCATCAACTTCAATTTCCGCAAGATCTTTCTGACCAAGCTTGATGACCTTCTCGACGAGCGAACCTTGATAGGCGATGGTCTTACAGTATATGAATCGATGCGGCCGCTTGCCTATAGCTTGCTTGCCGACCTCATTCACCACATCCGGGAATCACTAAGTAGAGACCAGATTCGAAAGACGGTCAACGTCTTTTCAAAAAATCTTCACGACAGTTTTCCTGGTACAAGCTTCCAGACAATGAGTGCCAAACTCCTCCTCAACTTGGCGGACAGTATCGCAAACGTACAAGACAAGAAAGATGCACGTCATTTCCTGATCATGATCCTGAGTGCGATTGGGGACAAATTTGCAGACATGAATCATCAGTACAAGAATGCTGTAAAGCTATCGAAGGACTGTGACTCGCAATCCGTTGATGCCACACCTGAAGACCACTTAGCAGATGCAAAGTCTGCGCCAGATTGGGACGAAGTCGACATCTTTACAGCTACGCCCATAAAAATGTCCAATCCAAAAGATCGTGGTGCCAATCCAAGAGAGGACAACAAATTCCTGTTTAAGAACCTATTAACTGGACTGAAGGGCATGTTTTATCAACTAAAGGTGTGCAACCCGGACCCTGGCCCAGCAATCGATCCTCAGAATGCTCCAGCAAACTGGCAAGAAGTATCACATGGGTACAATGCCGAGGAAGTTGAGGTCATTAAGAAGCTCTTTCGGGAGGGGGCCTACGTTTTCCGATATTACAACTTGGACAAGCCCTTTGCAGAAACGAATTACTCATCCCCCGTCGAGTACTTGACCAACAACTATGGAATTCAAAGTGGCAAAGAGGAGAAGGATCTCCTTGAAACTTTCGCTACCGTCTTCCATAGCATCGACCCTGCAACGTTTCATGAGGTTTTTCATTCCGAGATACCGCGGCTGTACGACATGACGTTTGACCATCCTGCTCTATTGCATGTGCCGCAATTTTTCCTTGCTAGCGAGGCCACGTCCCCCGCCTTTGCCGGAATGCTTCTACAATTTTTGATGGAGCACATTGGGGAGGTCGGGACCTCGGATATCACAAAGTCCGCGATCCTCTTGAGGCTGTTCAAGCTGTCTTTCATGGCTGTGACGCTCTTCAACCAGCAGAACGAGCAGGTGTTGCTACCTCACGTTACAAGAATCGTCACTCTATCAATCCAGCTTTCCACCTCTGCTGAGGAGCCTATGAACTATTTTTATCTTCTGCGGTCATTATTCCGAAGCATTGGTGGCGGACGATTTGAGCTGCTTTACAAGGAGATCTTGCCGTTACTGGAGATGTTGCTGGAAGTCTTAAACAACTTGTTGATGGCCGCAAGGAAACCCCAAGAACGAGATCTCTACGTAGAACTTTGCTTGACTGTACCAGCTCGACTTAGCAATCTATTGCCACACCTGAGTTATCTCATGCGTCCGTTGGTTGTCGCTCTTAGAGCGGGCTCAGAGCTGGTTGGTCAAGGACTACGGACCCTGGAGCTTTGCGTCGATAACCTCACTGCTGAATATTTGGACCCGATCATGGCACCAGTCATTGATGAGCTCTCTATGGCGCTATGGGATCATCTGCAACCAAATCCATACAGCCATTTCCATTCCCATACCACGATGCGCATTCTGGGCAAACTTGGAGGGCGAAATCGAAAGTTTCTGAACGGCCCCCCAGCTCTGAAGTTCCGAAATTTCGCGGACGATCCATGTAGCTTCGATGTTAGACTCATAGGATCAGCCAAGGACAAGCCATTCCCAGCTGGGATCGGGGTTGACCTTGCGATAGCGCGGCTTTCAGAAACGCCAAGAACACCCGCTCAGAAGAAAGCAGATCCTTATTACAAACAGCAAGCTTTAAGACTCGTTGGAGCGCAGCTCAAAATGCATATCGGGTTCGATAGCCTTCCGGATGACTTTGCACAACTTGTGCGTTTAGAGGCCATTGACCTGATAGAAGGCAAATACGATGCTACACCAGATGTACTGCAAATGGCGGACCGGGAAAAATCAATTGCCAAAAGAGACGCTCAACAAGAGACATTAAAGAACCTCTTGAAGGCTTGCATACTTGCCAAGACAATGCCAGAGCTCGATGGGGCCGCATCAGCCTTGCTTTCGGACATTTGTCGCCACTTCACCATACTTGAAATTGGACGAGCTTTAGCTCACGCAAAACAATATAAGAAAGACTTTGACGTCAAGTCTGGTGAAGGACTCCTATGTCTCGATAGCCGTGTCCTTGCAGATGCTATTGCAGAACAATTGTCATCAGACAGACCGGCTCTGCGCGAAGCCGCGGAATCCTGCATTCAGACTGTCTACAAAGCTGCAACAATCATAATAGGCTCTTCGCATAGAGTAGACCGACTGCCTTTCTTTACGCATCTAGCAAAAATCTTCACTCACAAGTGCTACGAGGAGGAATGGTATGTGAAAGCCGGAGGAGGCATTGGAATCAATCTACTGGCAACGACCATTGACTTGGGCGACGAATGGTTACGCGGCAGGCAGCTTGAGTTCCTGCGGGCCCTGGTGTACATTGTGAAGGACATGCCTCAGGATCTACCTGCACATACACGGTTGCAGGCAGTGAAGACCGTTGAGATTCTACTGCAGCGATGTAATAAAGATATCACAAAGGACGATCTTATACCTGCAAAAGAACCAAAGGATCCGAACACACCCACTAAGCCGCTCCTTCACCTTTGTAATCTCTTCGTCCCAGAGCTTATGCATATGAACAAGAATGTCCGCGAAGCCGCACGGAAAGCTCTGTTGACAATTGCCCAGGTCATTAACGTGGACGTCTACGAGCTCATAGCACCTGTCAAAGACAGACTCCTACAGCCGATCTACATCAAGCCTCTTAGGGCTCTTCCATTCCCGATCCAGATCGGCTTCCTCGACGCCATATTATACTGTCTGGGACTTAATCGTAATCTCATCGAATTTAACGAACCGCTGAATAGGCTTCTGACTGAGGCAATGGCATTAGCGGACGCAGAAGACGATGCTCTCATCGCAAAGCCACAAGAATACAAGAATGCAGAAGCCTTGGTGAATTTGAAAGTCTCTTGTATTCGACTGCTTTCACTCGCGGTGGGCTTTCCCGACTTTGCAGGCCAACAGCAGACAACGAGCCGAAGTCGTATCATTTCCATCTTCTTCAAGTCCCTGTACTCAACCAATGCCGAAGTTATCGACGCTGCCAACTCAGGGTTGAAAGGTGTCCTTTCGCAGACAAACAAGCTGCCGAAAGATCTTTTGCAAAACGGATTACGTCCTATCCTCATGAACTTGCAGGATCCCAAAAAGCTTACAGTCGCCGGACTCGATGGACTATGTAGACTCCTGGCATTACTCACCAACTATTTCAAGACCGAGATTGGAGAAAGACTTCTATCCCATATGTCTGGGATCGCAGATGGAGCAGTCCTTCAAAAGTCGTCTTTCTCCTTGATTGAGCAAAATGGCCAAATGAAAATTGTCCTGGCAACATTGAACGTCTTCCATCTGTTGCCATCATCAGCAGCTGTGTACATGAACGATCTGATTGAGCGAGTCCTTGACCTCGAAAAATCTTTACGGAGAACCCACTTCAGTCCCTTTCGGGAACCTCTTCTCAAATACATTAATCGCTATCCGAAGGAGGCATGGGACTTCTTCTCCGAGAGATTATCTGACATGAAATATGGCAGATTCTTCGCTCAGCTGCTCCCCTCTAATCGAAGCAGCCCATTGCGTGATGTCGTAATCGCAGATATCGAAGGTCTGACGAAGGCTTCGTTCGATCTAGAAGACCTAGAAAGGAGAGATGCTTCCTCCATCAATGCTATTCACGCAATACATAACCTTTGCATCCACTCGTCTTCTTGGCTTGCTGATCAGGAACAATTACGCCAGGCTCTCATGAGGGTGGGCAAAGAGCTCAATCGTAAGCGAAAGCTTGACATAATTGACCCCGACTTGCGTCTCAGTGCTGATCAGGCTTCCGAGCAACTGATGATTATATTCACAAAAATGCTAGAACTAGCCCCAAAGGATTTTGATTTCCTCTTCCAATTGATTGATGCCGTAACGTCGGAAGAGATCAAGGACCACCCTTCGCTCTTTGATTTCATTTACCGGCACATCATTTCGAGCGATTCTATCGAGTACTGGAGAAGTCTCGTCATGCGAAGCCTTGATCTCTATAGCATTCGTGGCTCGTCTCAAAGGACAAAAACGTTCGCGTTCAGGAACTTGGTAAATCCTATCTTAGCCATGGACACCATGAGGGGACTCTCAGAAGATTCAACAAAAGCTCCGTCGCGACGTCTTATTGACAAGAGCATTGTTGACGCAATCCATAACAAAATCTGGAAGCCCCAACTTAACGATGTCAGCGAGGAGAACACGCAGTCGGGAGCTGATCATTCACGACTAGAACTGCTGCAGATGTCAGCCCTGCTATTAAAGTGGCATTACAGCTTGGTCTCGGAAGCTCGCAAAGACATTATTAAGTTTGGGTGGACCTACATTCGCCTGGAGGACATCATTAACAAGCATGCATCGTATGTGCTGGTAGGGTTCTTCATCGCTCAGTTCGAGACCCCTCCGAAGATCATTCATCAAATATATCTAGCATGCCTGAAAGCACACCAGAACGAAGGCCGCGCCCTTGTAGTACAAGCGCTGGATCTAATTGCCCCTGTCCTTCCAAAGCGATTGAGGGAACAAAGCGATCCTAGATATCCAATGTGGGCGAAATGGCCCAAGCGAATACTGTCAGAGGAGAGCTCCAATCTTCAACAGCTGATCGGCATTTTCCAATTCATGGTCCGGCATCCTAGCCTATTCTACGAAGCTCGTGAGAACTTCATTCCTACCATCATACCCTCTTTGGCGAAGATTGCACAGCTTCCAAATCCATCAAACGAACACAAGAAACTGGTCCTCAACTTGATCCAGATGATATTAGGATGGGAAGATCGGCGTGTCCGTGGCACGGATCGTCCGCCTTCTCAGTTGTTGGATTCTTCGCCGGTCAGAAGGCGCAAACTTGAACAGTCCGATGCTGGTTCTGCATCGCCAGCTCCAAGCTTGGGACCTCCTTCGAGCGTGGAACGGGCCGATTATTTAATTCCAGTACCTCTCCGAAACATGCTCATCAAATACCTTACACAATTCATAAGTGTCCTACCAGAACGATATCCCGTACCTAGCGTCAAGCTACGGGATCTCCACTCGACAACTCCACAGATTCCCTTACCTCCAAACGAGATGTGCAAGAAGGCAATCGGTCTCTTTCACGACCTACTTTCTCCTGACCACTGGTCTGACCTAGATATCGATTTGTTCCCCCGGATGTCGGAGAATATCTTGGCTTCTGACAAGACTGACAAGGGTGACGAGAAGACCGCCACAAGTATCGTCAATACCCTTCAAATCTTACGGGTCGTCCTTAATATCAAGTCGGACCAATGGGTGGTGGCTCAGCTTCCACTGATACAAAAGTTGCTAGAGAAACCAAGTCGTATGGACAATCCGGAGATACAGGATTGCTTACACACAAGTGACCCAGATCTCGATGGCAATGATCGCCAGATAAAGCCTATGGTACAACGGATCCTCGAGGCGTTGCCTGAGGAGACGAGGGAAGAGGATGATATGGAAATTGACACACCAGCGAAAGATTTTATGGGCTTTCTTACATCCGTCGCAACTACTACGATGGGTGATAACAATCTTGTTGCAAGCATCTATATCTTTGAAACCATAGCACGAGTCAAGCCGAAAGAGATAGAACCGCATATACCCCTCGTCATGCGTGCGTTACAACAGAAGTTGGCTAAGGATCAAGTCCAGCAGACCACATTGCCAGCCAGTATGCCGCCGGGAATGCGGCCAGCTGAAGGCCAGCCAACTGCTCTGGACGAAAGAGACTTGGCATTGTCGTCACAGTTGATCTTAAAGGCCATTTGGATCATATCTTCACGGATGGCCACGCTCGGCGAGAACAGGCGACCCTTCCTAAGCGTGCTAGCCTCAATAGTGGAGCGATCGCAGAATACAAAACTGTGCGAGAAAATACTCGAAATGGTGGAGCAGTGGATATTTGATTCCAGCGATCCATGGCCAACGCTGAAAGAGAAGACTGCGGTTCTTCACAAAATGCTACTCTTTGAACCCCGTCCAGATCCAACACTATTACACAAGTTCTTAGATTTGGTCATTCGCATTTATGAGGATCCGAAAATAACGAGGACTGAGCTGACCGTCAGATTGGAGCATGCTTTCTTAGTTGGCACACGTGCTCAAGACGTTGAAATGCGGAACCGATTCATGAATATCTTCGATCGAAGTCTTTCGAAGACTGCAAGTGCCCGCCTTATCTATGTTCTAACTTCGCAAAACTGGGATACACTGGCCGAAAGCTTCTGGCTGAGCCAGGCCATCCAATTGATCTTTGGCGCTGTCGACATGGGTAACAATATCCAATTACACCCAGATGACTTCAAGATGATGCCACCAGCTCAACTTTTCGGAGTCTCCAGTAACGATCGTCGAAAAGATGATATAATGCTGGACGATAGGTACGAGGAGTTCATGACACAGCATCGGCGCTTCTACAATGAACTCGGAGACGTGAGAGCCCGTGATGTTCTTGAGCCGCTCTGCCAGCTCCAACATACCGATCCTAACGTAGCCTACGAGATTTGGATTTCGTTATTCCCGCTCTGTTGGTCTCTGCTATCCCGAGACGACCGCACCGAGCTCGAGGGAGGCATGGTCTCCCTTCTTACGAGAGATTATCATCAACGGCAGATTGACAAGAAGCCAAATGTTGTACAGGCTCTCCTCGAAGGCACTGTCAGAGCTAAGCCGCCATTCAAGGTCGCACCTCATCTGATGAAATACTTTTGTAGAACCTACGATGTTTGGTATACCGCCCTCATGTCGCTGGAAGAACAAGCTTTACATCCATTAATTGATACCGCTGCTAATCGCGAAAGCAACCTGGATGCTCTGGTAGAGATATACAGTGGTCTGATGGAAGATGATTTCTTTTACGGGACATGGCGACGACGCTGCAAGTTTGTCGAGACCAACGCCGCTTTGTCTTATGAGCAGATGGGAATGTGGGACAAAGCCCAGCAATTATACGAAGCTGCTCAGATCAAAGCACGTACCGGCGCTGTGCCTTACTCGCAGGGTGAATACATGATCTGGGAAGATCATTGGCTATTATGCGCTCAAAAGTTGCAGCAATGGGATATCTTAAATGACTTCGCAAAGCACGAGAACTATAACGATCTGCTTCTTGAGGCTTCCTGGCGGAACCTTGATAATTGGACAGGACAAGAAAACATGGAGCAGCTGAGCGGCATCATTAGAGCTGTCTCTGATGCTCCGACTCCAAGAAGGGTCTTTTTCCAAGCATTCATGTCGTTGCTTAAATTTCATGAGAAACAAGAGCCTCCACAGGAATCCAGTCGAATATGCGATGAGGCCATACAGCTGTCAGTTCGCAAATGGCATCAACTTCCCAATCGCATCACGAACGCCCATATTCCGATTCTCCAGAACTTCCAGCAACTAGTCGAACTTCATGATGCAAATGTCATCTGCATCAGTCTTTCTCAAACCAACCAAAACAACCTCGATGCGAAATCTCAAGAGTTGAAGCTTCTGCTAGGGACATGGCGAGATCGTCTGCCCAATGTATGGGATGACATCAATGCCTGGCAAGACTTAGTCACTTGGCGACAACACATCTTCGGGCTTATCAATCGTACATACCTCAATCTTCTTGGACCTCAGCAGAGTAACGCTACGGGCAATTCGTATGCATACCGAGGATTTCATGAAACTGCTTGGATCATCAACCGATTTGCGCACGTTGCTCGCAAGCATCAGCTTCCTGAAGTCTGTATCGCTCAGCTAAGCAAGATCTATACCTTGCCAAATATTGAGATACAGGAAGCGTTCTTGAAGCTGAGAGAACAAGCGAAATGCCACTATCAGAACCCGCAGGAGCTGAACAGTGGCTTAGATGTCATCAATAACACTAATCTGAACTACTTTGGTCAGCAGCAGAAAGGCGAATTTTTCACACTCAAGGGCATGTTCTTAGCAAAACTCAACCAGAAGGAAGAAGCAAATGATGCGTTTGGTACAGCGCTGTTCTACGACATTCGACTGCCAAAAGCTTGGGCTGAGTGGGGACGATACAACGATATGAGATTCAAAGAAGAGCCTGACAATATGGAGAGTGCTGCGGCCGCCGTAAGTTGTTACCTAGAAGCCGCTGGTCTTTACAAGAACGCCAAATCTCGCAAGTTACTCAGTCGGATCTTGTGGCTTTTGAGTATCGATAATGGCGACAATCAGATTCTACAAGCTTTTGAGGACTTCAAAGGGGAGACGCCCACGTGGTACTGGATAACGTTCATACCACAGTTATTCTCAAGCCTTAACCACCGCGAAGCTAGGCTTACCGTTAAAGTCTTGCTCAAGATTGCGAAGGCCTACCCACAATCACTTTACTTTCTACTCAGGACGAGTCGCGAAGACATGGTTCAAATAAAGAAAGTCCAAGATCAGAAGCAGGAGAGGGAAAGGCTTATGAAAGCGAAGCAAGCTTCACCAAATGTCAAGCAAGGCTCGCCTGAGCAGAATCATGCTACGCCCAATGATCGACAAGGTAGCTCATCTCGGCCTGGCACAGCAAATGGAGAGACTGTCTCCAATGGCATCACAAATGGCGATGCCAACAAGAATGACCCAAATGGTGAAGCCCAACCCGCTGCTGCTGAGGCCGAAGCTGAGCCTACGCCAAAAAAGCCCTGGGAGTACGCTGACGAGATCATGTCCGCATTGAAAACAAATTTCCCTCTGCTTGCGTTGTCAATGGAGACGATGGTGGATCAGATCCAGAAGCACTTCAAGTGCCCGCCGGACGAAGATGCATATAGGTTGATCGTTGCCCTGCTCAATGACGGCTTGTCGGTATGTCAAGCTCTGCAAAAACCCCTAAGTTTATCTCAGTACATGTTGATTAATTCTACGCAGTATATTGGACGCAATCCAAACGCCTATGCTCAAGACTTTAAGTTGCCTCCAGCTACTGAAGCAAACATACGCAAGTTCGCTGAGACAATTCTCCCGCCGCACATTCGAAGCTCCTTTGAGGAAGACTTCGTCGCAAAGAAGCCTACAATGTACGAATATATCCACAAGCTCCGCAAGTGGAGGGACAAGTTCGAAGAGAAGCTCGATCGCAGACCTCAATCAGCTAATCTGGAGAGCTTCAGTACTCCTCTGAGTGAGTTCAGGTATGCTAAGTTCGACGATGTCGAGGTGCCTGGGCAATATTTGCAGCACCGGGATAAAAACAATGACTTTATCCGGATCGAGAGGTTCCTACCCAATGTTGATCTTGTAAGGACCGTAGGCTTCTCACATCGACGATTGAAGATCCGCGGCCATGATGGCAGCGTGCACCCGTTTGCTGTACAGCATCCAGCAGCAAGACACAGCCGACGGGAAGAGCGGGTATTGCAACTCTTCCGAATCTTTAACGGTACTCTCGCGAAGCGAAAAGAGAGCCGTCGGCGGAATATAACCTTCAATCTTCCCCAGATGATCCCATTAGCGCCTACTCTTCGCCTTGTCCAAGATGACGCCTCCTACATCTCCCTTCAAGGCGTCTACGAAGACCACTGCCGCCGCAATGGAATCAATAAGGACGACCCCATTCTCTTCACGATGGAAAAGCTCCGACCCGTCTCCACAGTCCCGCCAGACCCGATTCACCATCAAGCACTACGTATGGAAATATTCAATGCAATCCGCCAACGCTGGGTTCCTCAGACGCTCGTCCTTCAATACTGCCAAGCTACCTATCCTTCATACGCCGACTTCTTCCTATTCCGCAAGCAATTTTCATACCAGCTGGCCGCCCTCACGTTCATGACCTACATTATGCATATTTCCGCCCGCTTCCCCCACAAACTCTCCATCTCTCGTGCCACGGGCAATGTGTGGGGCTCCGAGCTTATACCCGCAATGATCTCCAACAAGCCTTTCTTCCATAATCCAGAACCGGTTCCCTTCCGCCTAACTCCCAATCTCCAAGTCCTCATGGGCCCTATCGCAATGGAAGGCCTCTTCTCCGCTGGCATCATGGCTATCGCGCGCTGCCTGACCGAGCCTGACTCTGGAGCCGAGATGGATCAACAACTTTCCATCTTTGTGCGCGACGAGATGCAATTCTGGATTACGCAGCAGCATAAGAACATACCGGATGCATCGAGTTTGAGGGAGATGACGGCTGCGAATTGCGAGGTGGTTGTCAAGAGGGCTGTCAGTCTTGCGAGGCCGCCAGAGGGTAATCTGCCGGCGAACCAGACGGCGGTTGATATGATTGCTAGGGCTGTGAACCCGCAATATTTGGCTGGGACGGATGCGCTCTGGATGGGTTATTTATGATTTGTTGAGGCGGCGAAGGGCGTAGGGTCGCAGGTATCAAGCAAGAAAGGATGGGTGATGCATCAGCTTGACTTCACATTAAGATGGGAGGCAAGCCTCTTTATGATCTCTTTTCCCAAATGATTTGCAGCGTGTCTTATTTAGTGGATTATTTTTTTCGAGCGTTTTGAGCAGGGCGTTATAGGACTATGGAGACGGAGGTGGCATCTGGTCCCGCCCGGTGTATTGACATTCCAATCTTTTCATTGCTAATTGCACATACTCTAGTTTCATCATGTACGTAGAGCATAAAATTACCAATCGATCTAGCTTTTTAGACTCAATGCTTAGGGACGTGTTTAGCGCTGAGAGTTCCTCAATCTGGAGCTTGACTTCAGCTGAGAGCTTCGTAATCTTTTCTCCGGTCCGGTCTGCAGTGACACTCAACATTCAAGATTCTAATGATACATGGGGCGTTCGAACATCATCACTAAGACACATTCGATACGGAGCGTTTAAGATTTAGCGCGGTGAAATAAACGCGAGATATCAGGCTCCCTACACTCATATATGACAATTATAGTATCAAAATTACGACTCTTATGTGACCAACGAGAGATGTGAATATGTGACTGCTGATCTAGAGCTACACCGAAGCTATCAACATACACGATTGCTGCCCGTCTCGCTCGTTGCAGTGGCCTTGGGGCAATGGCTGCTATGCAAGATCATGGCCCCGCTCGGCTTTCCTCAAGCATGTGTTCATTTGAGCTTCAAAGCCCGAATTCAGGTGCAAATAAAGCCCGAATTGGGCGCCTGTCCTTCCGGGACCGCGTCCAAATTGAGACGCCGCATTATGTGGCTGTCAGCTCCCGAGGAGCGGTACCACATCTCTCGCAGGACATGATGAGGGATAACACTCGAATCAATGCCATGTATGCTGCACTTGAAGATTGTGAGTAATTACTGACGTTCGTATATTCTCAGGCCCACCTCACTAACTAGCGAGCTCTCCCTGGAGCCCCCAAGTCATAGAGAAAGCATCTCACCAAAGTCAGACACCACCCGTTTTCAACTTCCCAGCTGCACCTCATGAGTCGCCCCTCCGAAAATTCATAGCCCTGCAAAAGTCTGCATTACTTTTACTGGGTCCACGGCGGATCCCTCCTTTGCCATGTCCGGCGTCCAGCACGCACAGCGCCATATCGATAGTCACAGCTCTGGGCTTCGCGATGTTGGAGTACACTGACTACATAGAAGCAGTTCAGAAACTTCGACCGGATATTGTTTTGGGTATGGGAGACGTGTTATTCGGACACAAGCCAGGCGTCAAGAGGAGAGATATGATGGGTGACAGGACATTAGCATGGATGAAGGGTTTGGTAAAAGGAATGACAGATGAAGAGACTGGGATACCAAGGACAGCGTTATTCGCGCCAATCCTACCGATTGAGGCTGAGCAGCAATCCTACTACCTAGACGCCCTAAAGGACGAGCTCAGCGACCACATATCCGGGCTAGTCCTCTACGACATCGCCTCAATCGGCGCCATATCACCCACCCTCCACCACCTTCCACGCCTATCCCTAGCCCCAATCTCCACCCCTCACGATCTCCTTAGCGCCATCTCGCTCGGCCACGACATGTTCACCATCCCCTTCATAACCTCCGCCTCTGACGCCGGCATCGCCCTGTCCTTCTCCTTCCCCGGCCCGCCCCAAGAACCCAACCCCCCTACCGCCCTCCCTTTAGGCGTAGATATGTGGTCCCCGACCCACTCCACCTCTCTCTCCCCGCTTTCTCCCAACTGCACATGCTATACCTGCACACACCATCACCGCGCCTACCTCCAACACCTCCTCAACGCCAAGGAAATGCTCGGCTGGGTGCTACTGCAACTGCATAACCACCACATCATAGACGAATTTTTCGCCGGCGTCCGTGGCAGCATCAGGCAGAGCTCCTTTGAAGAGGATAGAATCGCGTTCCACAAGCTCTACACAGCTGAACTGCCAGAGAAAACGGGACAAGGGCCACGGTAACTAGCCTTGCACACTCATCCTCTAATTGTAATATGAGCTGGGGCTAATGAATATCTCACAGAGTCCGAGGCTATCAATTCAAATCCGAGAAGAGCCAATCTCGCAGGAACCCGCCCGCTTATCGCGCGCTGGATGATGGGAAGGAGAAGTTAGCGGAGGCGGAGAAGCCGAGTCCGAGTGCTGATGCGGGGGATTTGGAGGCGAGAGGGTTGGGGGAGAAGGTGGATTGAGGATTCTGCGGATGAAGGAGGTTATGTGATTCAGGGTAGACTAGAAAATGGCTTCAGTTGCTCGTGCATGCTTGAGTAGTGGGTTGCTAGAGGAGTCATATCTAGAGCGTTGTTGTGCGCGATGATATCCTTGTTGCTATTAAGGCTCACTATTAACGCATAGTACCAGTTCACATATCTATTCTTGGTATTATCGTCGGCATGTACTTCAGATATCCACTCTCGATATACAACTGTTGGCTCTTAGCTTTGTTCTTTCCAAGACATCTAGCATCATATCACTCGGATTTGAGCACGTATTCCAGAATTCACCACGTAATCTGAACTACTTTGGCCACAGCGGTTCCAAGTATCATTAAGAACAACTGTCTATATGCCTGTAACCCTCCCAAACGCCACGCTCAAAACGAGTCATAAACGAACGCAAGCTCAACCTTCCCACGCCCTTCGCCTCAAACCTCAACAAGCAAATCCCACAACTTCCCTCCTTCCCTAAAATCATGCCCAATAACATTAACTAACCAAACATCCCTTCTCACCCCTCTCAAAAATTCCATACTAGCCCTCGCCTCCTCCCTCCCCACTCTCCCCAACCGGCTAGCCTCCCCCAAGCACCTCCCCCACTCCCCCCAAATTCCAAACGCTTCCTCCACCCACGCGCGGAAACTGACTTCTTCGACCATCGTCGCAGTCGCGATTTCCTTTCCTGCAAAACTACCCCAAGTGACCGCATGGACGGCCTCAGCGGTCTCGGAACTGACAAAGTCGCCGGCCGAGTTGCCGGCGTAGAAGGAAATTTCGCCTTTGGCGTGTAGGGAGTCCAGGTGCGGTTTGAGACTAGCGTGGAAGTGGGATGCGGGAACGAAGAACTCGACGAAGGCTTTCTGGAAGACGAAGCCGCCGGGAGGACCCCAGCCGTGGATGGGGTCGGAAGAGGAGAGCGCATCAACGGCGGGCTGGGAGGCGATGGTCCAGTAGCCTTTTTCGGTGGTGAGGCGGGTGAGCTCAGAGGTGATGAGTTTGGTTTCTGGGGAGAGGGTAGCGGATTCGGACCAGGGGAGTTGGGTGGGGAATTCGCCGGAGAGATGGGAGATGAAGAGAGCGCTGATTTCGGCGTCGGTGGTTGGCGTGCCCCAAAGGGTGAGAGCTTGAGTGGGCGAGACGGTTAGAGAGGTAGGTGAATAGGTTAAAGGGGGGTTGAAGGCAGGAGAGCGGGCGTCGCCGAAGCGGCCGTTGGGATAGTCATCCCAGGTAGCCTCACGAGGGTTGCTGTTAAGGAGGGTGGCGCGGGCGGGGGAGGAAGAGCGTTGGGAATTGATTGTCAGTTGGGCGGCAGCGGAGGAAGAGGTGGATGTTGTGCGATTATGGGAGAGGCCGTTGGTGCCGTTAGTAATGATGGGGAAGTCATCGATTGCGTTTTCGTTAGGGTCTGGTGGGATGAGGTTGCAGCGTTCTAGGAGAGAGCCGACGGCTTTCTCGAGATTTAATGTGTAGAAATGGAAGCCTCTTGGTCCTTCTGCCTTTACTGCACGGATACCCTCCACGATCTCACCGATGTATTCGACCCCAACCTGTTTCACTGCCTCGTCGTCTCCTTTGACACTTTGCAGGTTGTTTAATAGCTCCCGCGGTACTTTGGCGTGGGCGAGCTTCGTCGTTCTCATTAAAATCTCGTAACTCTGTAATGGCATCAATCCAGGAATAATGGGGATTTTCGCAAAGGTGCCCGACTCATGCTCTCGTAATAGTTTCTCGTATGTCGTGTACGCACCGAGGTCGTAGAATAGCTGCGTCATGATGAAATCCGCCCCTGCCTTCGTCTTGTCCACTAGGTAGGGTAGATCGTGTAAAGGGTCTTGCTCTGTAGGGTGTGACTGATCCGCATGGCCCTCAGGATATCCTGCAACACCGATACAGAAGAAATCTCCGTGGACCCGCCGTATGTATCTGACCAGATCAATTGCCCATGTGAACTCCTCAGAACTTCCCTCCTCTTCGCCCTTCCCCTCTTCTATCTCATCTTCGAGCCGATATTCGTCTTGCCGTGGTGGATCTCCTCTGAGAGCCAATATATTACGGACTCCAAGCACCTTCGCCTGCTCCAAAGCTTCGTCTATGGTCTTCCGCTTCATGTTCGTGCACGTGAGGTGTAGACATGTCGTAAGGCCCAATTGCCGTTGACATATTTCGGCAAGCTCGAGTGACCTTGAAGCTGTGCAACCGCCAGCTCCCCATGTTACTGTGACGAAAAGAGGCCGTAGTGTACTTGACATGCGCTCAAGGCGGGTTTGTAAGTTTGAGAACCCCTATGACATGTCAGTACGATTGTTTATGGAGTGTTAGGAAGTACTACTATTTGGGTCCTGGGAGGGAAAAACTCCAGGGAGAAGTAATTGGTGTCATCGTGGAGAGCAGCAATCTTTTCTGTAATTTTCTGCATGGTTGTGCCTGTGGTAGCCTATCGTAGCTGTGGTGGGAATTCCTTGGGGAGCTTGACTTGAAAATCTGCCGTAGAAATCATTCTTCTAGCTCTGCGGACCTCGAAATGGAAAAAATCACTGAATACTAGAACTTTGAAGCTTTGTTGATTCGGCTTTTCGTGAACGCGGAATTGCCGAACAAGCGTTGTTACTTCCGTATCCGAATTAGCCTCTACAACTCTCTATCTCTACGCATTGCCATATTCGAAGATGCCATAGCTGCATTTGTTTCCCATTGTCTTTAATTGTCTAGTGGAAAGCCCCTAACAAGAGTCCTTCCTATATAATATCAACGCTGTCAGAGAAGACAACGGAAGAAACATTCCTTTGCCGTGGTATCATTGTTCGCGTAGCAGAAATTTCCATACTTCCTGTGCTCGTATTGGCAGAACAAATATTGGTTCCAGAAAAAAGAAACATATCCGATACACGTTCTATTCAGGATCTAGCTTCCGATAAACCGCGGCTTTTAATTATACCAGCACTGCTTCAACCAACTCGATGAAAATCGTCCTTGGGAGACCTGGCCCCACCTGTCAGACGTCAGAAGGTGGTGTCCTCGTAAGGCTGAGGGGAACATCCCGTTGAACCCACCGGCAATTGGGCCGAGCTTGACAAGGCATCCAAAGTGCGGATCCTACTATGGTCATTTGTTTACATGGCTGCGAAAGGTGGCTTGCCTAATGCAAAACCGCGGAGCATGAAGCCTCTTTCCTAGCCATCATGCTGAATCATCCTCCAGTAAGATATCCTACTCCCAGTAACGTGTCTGCATGTACTGTGCTTTGACCTTGTTATGAGGCTGCGTATCAATATATCTAGTCACTCACGAAGCCGCGGCTCACCATGCTGAACATCTCAAAGAATGGTAGGTCGATGCTCATTGACTGAATTAGGATAAAGAGCACGTATTAACATTAAAGGTCTTCTTCAGCTGAGATCTAGTAGCCAAGAATCCGCTATTGGACATGTTTGATTCGGTAGCAGATTTGATGGATTGACAGTTGCCCCACGCTTCTGCAGATGTTCAAGCATGTTGAATCTCGGTTTTCGAAAACTTGACACGTATCAACAGACCTAATCGCATACCATTCCAAACAAGAATAAGCCTGAGGCTCAAGAGACTACGGCTGGAGATATGCATTTGCCCTCCATTCCAAATTGTATTGATAAGTAGCTGCTCTCCACCCTGTTATATTTCTCTACCCAAACTTCTCTTCAACCGCGAGCTTTCTCCAGGAATTACCACTTCACCAGCAGTCTTCCCAAATCTGAAAATCAGAAACTCAGCCTTGTCAAGATGATCGTTGCACCATACAGCTCTGATACTTCCAATACACTACTTTCCTTGCACGATGCTCGCGAGCTATTCAAGGACCGTTGTGGGGAAGAGGGCATGGAGCAGAAGTTCGGCGTGGTACTCTTACATCGTCATTTCGATCTCCAGAAGAATGAAGCATTGGTCGACACTAACGGGATCTCCTCGTCGTGGAGTATTGATGAGGCCCTTGATGCAACCACTTCCAAGAAATAAAATGGCGAAATCATCCCTCATTCCTGGATGTTTCAGGATGGAGGCCAGCTTGCTCCTTACGAGTTCGCTTTCTCGCCGACCTTGTCCCGAGACGATGACACCCATGCTTTCGACATAAAAGACATCCAATTCCTCGACGGGTTCTCTCACCTTGTCCAACTTCTAGGCATGAAGGACGTCTTCGGCCTATGCAGCATGAGAGATCGCACCCAGAAGACAATGGAAGTTACAGAAGGAAGAGCCAACGTCACCTTTCCATTGAAAGACGATTATGACTTCAAAGCCACTGACGGAGGAGCTGATGTCATCCCTGCTATGTGGAAGCACCAAAGATCAGTCCTCTGATGGACTTCCGGTCGTACGTGGCTGCGTCAATTGGTGCAGGGGTCCGTACGAGTCCCACGCTTCGACTCATATATGTTCAAACCCAGGAAGACAAAGCATCCACACATTTCGCCATGCTGACCTTCGTATCCAGGAATATATGTAATTGGATCAAGTAACCAACCACGCAACCAGAGATATACTCCTTGAATCAATTTACCAACCGCACAAAGCCGTGTTCGAGCGCAACCAATCACCTTCATTACAAAATGAGCTCTATGTCAACGAAGGAAATTCAAAATCCTCTCTTTCATTCTTACAGATAATGTGTTCTCTTAAGCATGTCACGAAATGAAAATCTGAACGGCCGGATTTCTGTATCAAGCTATCCCTTAATACTTCTCATTCCCATTCCACTGATGTATCTTACGTACCAAGAGTTTCGTCAAATAGTGCTTTATAGCGATGATCGAGAGTTCATTAATATTCAACCAAACCACCAAACAGGTCCATTAAATTCGTACCCAAAGCCGACAGGGAGAACCCACTAAATCAAGCGGTTAGGACCCCTGTGCGCTTGGGATGATGAGGCTTTCTGACCTCCTGAATAACTAATATATCATGAAATTCTCGTGCTCAGCATGTCATTGACAAACCCTAGCTAAACACCGAAATACATGTATACCCTAGCGCAAGATCCTTCCAATAGGTATTGTATTTATATCTTTACTACCAATACGTTTCAAAAAAGTCACTTCAACGCCGTCAGAACTCTGTATATCGTTCCTTTGCCATGGTATCATGAATATCACGCCCCTCTAGCGTGGGCAAAATCAGAAACCAATCTAACTCCTCTCTACCTTATCTATTACAATACTGGTATCGGCGATAACAAATCTTATTTCCAAAAAGAAAAAAAAACAACAAACTTTTTCAGTATATTCGAATACCTCGTTCCATCATCATCTCAGAAACAATTCCACTCCCCAAAAACACACCATCTCGCACTCCGATCCGCAAGCACCAGACCCCTCCACGTTCCCCTCTCGCTAATTTTAATAATAGTCTCCCACACGCCTCCATTTGCTGATTCCTCCATACTAACCATATTATCGCTTTTGCGTATCAGTCTTAGTATTTTGCCGCTCGGAGCCTGGATTGCGAGTTTCGCTGGCTTCTGCTGTTTCAATTGCTCTTGCTGGGACGTGCTGCTGGGGTTGGAGCCGGCTTGGGAGAAATAGTCGTTTGTAGAGGTCGTGGTGGAGATCATGCTCATAGCGGATGAGGGGCGGGTGAAGGGGAGGGGGGATGTTGAGCGTACTGCGGCTTCGGGCGAGACGCAGCTTAAGGAGGAGGGATGCTGGCGGACGGCGAAAACGAAGGTGTTGTTGATGGCTAGGCGGGAGCATTGGGGTTGCACGACGTAGAGATCATGGCGCATGGCGTGAGGTGTGGGATGGCGGAGAAGGAATTCGTAGGGAGGGTTGTTGCCGGTGTGGAGGATTGGTAGAGCGAAAGCTAATGGGTGTGGATTGTCTTTGATGGAGTGCATGAGTCCTCGTTTTCCGGCGTAAACTTTCAGAGTGCCGTGACCTTCATCACCAGGTAGCAGCGCTTTCACCGTATACCGCTTTTGGCCGTTGATCCATTCTGCTTGGGCAAGAGCACGAGTAGTGGCTGTGTCGCCATTCTCGAATACATCCCCGTCAGTATCGCGAGTGAAAGCACGAGTCTCGACTTCAGCAACACATTCCACGTCCGAAGGTGCTATGAACTGAATGTGGACGAGCTCGAGGTTTTCTATTCGGAGGAGACTCGTGTCGTAGTCGACCATCTGGAGGCTGTTTCTAAAATAGGGTGGGCAAGCGCAGGGGAGAGCCAAAAGGATGTCTGGAGCTATTGGCGGACAGATGTGCTGTTGTTCCAAATTCGACGGGATATGAGTGTAGCAGATATTCATCGGCCTTGCTAGAAACCATCCACTTTCAGCGGCTTGATGACCGGTACTCGAATACTGACTACGCTTCGGGTTCGTTGGGCTTGCCAGGGAGCAATCCATTAGTCTCCAGCAACCGTCAACAACCACAGCATTCCACCAGTGATTCGGCCTAGGTTTGCTATTGTGTTCAATTATATCCCCCGGGGACTTGAGGTAGCCTCTGACAATCTCCGACATCAACCCGGCAGCCGAGCACATCTCCGAGACCAAAACCGCGACTTCTTCTGAGCAGCCTCGTCGCATCTGAATCACCCGTCTTGGGTCGACCTCTCCCTCAAAGTCCTCCTCCCAGGCCACCTTTTCGCTCACCCACGTAAAGATTGCTCTTAACTTTTGTACATCACTTCGATAAGGCCGACACACATAGCCTTGCGCTAGGCTCGTCGCATTCGTCATCGGCGGAAGACTGTTTACAAAGCGAGCGCTCTTGTCCACCAATTGGTAGTTCACCGCGTTAAAGTCTGTCGGCTGTTGGATGGGCATCCCATCTGCACCTTCGTCTCCATCAGCAGCTTCCATGAGAGCATCTACAGGCGCGACCACTGGATAATCCATCATCTGGCATCGTTCAATCCTCTCAGTCCTTTCGTACCGACTCAATGAATTAGAACGATTTATGTCTCTCCGCACTTGGACCCAGTCATTCTCACTCTTAGCCCCTCCCAGGCCCATGTCTCTTGCCACACTACCACCGGCAATTGCAGTGACTCCGTTCGGCAATAGGTTCTTGATTGGTGAGCGAGGCGTCTCGGTATGTCCATTGGCTATAGTACCTCTTGCGCTGGCAGCGCTTGTCTTGGCCGAATCAACAAGCTTTTTGAAGAATCCACTTTTCTTCTTTTTTGGAGTTGTAAGGCCTCCAAGAATACCATCAAAATCTGCTGCGCTTACAGAGTGTTCTAAAGCTGCAGTGGAGCCAGGTCTGGACTGGTTACTTGAGTAATGGCTTGGTGTCTGTGATCTCGTAGCGCTTCCGCCATCATTCAATCCAAGCATAGCGTCTTGCCGGTTGTCTACAACACTCAATGGTCTGCTCATACTGATGCTTCCCCACTTGCGACGGGCTAGGCTGCCTGCACTTGTAGCGCTGAAGCCTCCTGCTGAATGCCCACTCATAATACTCTGACTCGTCCTCTGGGTGCTGTTGGTACTATTCGTTGCTACGCTCTGAACTCCGCTCGAAGAGTTTGTCGCGCTCGATCTGTTGGTGAAGGTCCGATCGAGCATGCTTCTCCCAAGCTCATAAGCAGACTTGCGGTTTCTCAATCTCCGATTAGACTTGACACTGCCAGATACGGAGTCTCTCATTCCGAATGATGATTGCGTTCGCGGCTCATAGTCAGAGTTCTTCGGGGGTGGAACTGGTGGCGGACCCATGCCATCATCAGGAAGAAAAGGCACGGTGGGCGGGTGGGGGCTGGTCGCACCCATGCTTCGTAAGCGCTTTTCCATACGTTCGACATAATCATGGACCTGTGGTGGGCCATCGTTGTACTCATTATCACCCAATCCACTGCCGCAATGATATTCGTCCTCTTGCTTATGTGACGAGGCAATGCCTAGCGAAGATCTAGGTCGTCGACGGTTCCGTGCATCTGGATCAACACGAAGTTCCTCAAAAGCCTTAGGCGACCATGGATCGAGAGGAGCCTGTTCTTGCTCTGGTGATGGAGACTTCTCGTTTCGCCGCATTGCCATGTCATGAAGAGATGACATAACATCATCCATAGCGTCGCGTAGAGGTGAGGGAGTATAACCATGAGCACCCGGCGTCAGTGGAGCTGGTGAGTGTGCTCTTGAGACAACCGGGTAACGATCATTCATCGACGGTGTGGGAGACGGCGTGGCTCGAGGTGGAGGGGCGTTGTAGGGTACTCGGTGAGGTGGTGGCGGCGGTGGCGACGACCCTATGTGGTCATCATAGTCCGCCATTTCAGAAGATGATCGAAGATCTGTAGGTGGAGCGGGAGACGGTACGCGGGAGCCAAAAGCTGAATTGTGACCTGAAGAGGGGTGTTGTGGGTAAGTCGACTGCCTCGTGGGCGATGTCTGTAAATAGCTGGATTGTCTGGTAGGTGTGGAAGACATTTGCAAATGACTTGTTTGCCTCGATGGAGTAGCGGATGGTGTCTGTTGGAAGCTTGTCTGTCTTGATGGGCTCGGGGAAGGTCCGAGAGACCTGTTCTGGAGATTCGCCGCAGCGGCCGCAGGGTTCGGCGAGCCAGCACGGGCATAAGCCTGGAAAGGTTTGCGAAAGGTCTTCGACTTTTGTGGCGACGATTTCGGTGTAGATAAGCTCCCTGACGGGCTTGAAGGCAAAGCGTGTGATGCTCGGTTAACAGGTGTGAAATTCTCCTCCAAAACCTGTACGAAATTGGATGGGAAAAGTCCCACTGCCCGTTTGTCCCTGCGTAAACGTCCCATCCACCATGAGCCATCTCCAGCATTGAGGCATTCTATCAGATCGCCCTCCACGAAACCTAAATCTCTCTTGGACTCTCCGCCCCATGAGTACGTGGCCCTGCACCAACAGGGGAAGCGAGTGGGCAGAGCTGGCGCTACATGCGCCATCTTTATTGATATCCTCTTGTCCGCTCAAGGCTGCGGGAGTAGCGACTGTCGTGATCGGGCTCCGCAGGTGTTAAAAAGAGGGGAGAGTATGGTACAATGCGATGCGAAGTTGCGAAGTTGCGAAGTTGTAAACAGCCAGGATGAAGGGCAGCCAGCGATTGATGCATCGAATGTCTGCAAGGCACAGAGTCACATGAGTTAATGCAAGAGTGTATCAACAGATACTGCTTAACGAGTGTGGTGGGATGAGATGCTCCTTAGCTGGTGCAGGGGCTGAAGCTTTTCAATGTGATGCAGTTTGTTTACTTTGTACTATTTATGGCTAGCGCCCGCTCTCGGCTAGAAGCGCTAAACCTCAAGCTTAAGGTCCGTTCGTTCCGCGGTTGAGCCTCGGAGGGGACCATTAATTCGTCGATAAAATTACTGCACTGAGGCACCTTGTCCTTTGCCTAAAATGACTTCTTTCATAGTTGTACTGGTAACGTATGTCTATGTCTTGGCTACATCCGATTCGCCACCCTTATGGAGGTTGAAGCGGATAGTGAGTATGTGCGGAAATGTATGATGTGGCTTCTGCTGTATGATATTATCTCTGGCGACAGGGAAGGATCATGTTTAGAGCAGACTATTGACATTACTAGTGAATTATGATACTTGTCGACGGCAGACGCACTCTGAACTTCGAGCGCGATGAGGTCGCTCTAAGGCCGGGGGGGAAGATCTTCACAATAACAGAAGGTAAATTCTGGTGAGTCTATTGATGAGCAATGAAGCAGTGTAGAGTTGACATCCTAATTCATGGTACATTTGGTGGATGAACGAATTCGATCTATGCACAGGAAAAGCAGCCCAGCGGCTCAACATCTATCAGGGTTGCCTCTCATGGGTAATGAAATACTCCCGAAACCTCCTCTCCAACACCCCCAAAATGACACTCATGCCGTGATTTCAAAGTGTCGACTAGGGATCTATTGGTTGAAGTAGTCCCACTCTACCTCCATTACCATCTGTATTGGAGTACGCACGTGTTGGACGAACACCTGAAAATGTAGCGGATTGAAACTCTAATCTCGGCGAAATGGCGTGTGAGGGTTCTCATTTCTGGCTAGAGTAGGTGGACTGCACCGAGCAAGGCAAGTTGAGCGCCCATATCGAAGCCACGGCCCACTCGACTGTTTAGCATGCTGAAGACTCAGCAAAGAATATTGTGCTATGTTCCTAAGCGGAGTTGTAAGGTCGCGTAACGGTTTCGTATGGAAAGGTGCTGATATGCTGCCAATGGAGAAGTAGATGTAGATTGGCTCCGCGTAGGTATTCCTGCTGCACCTGCTCGTCTCTGGTTCATAATAGCGCCATTGTCAGGTCGATCGCAGAGGGTTGGCTCGAAGATGCAGGCACTCGTTGCGGGTGAGAAGCTTCAAGCCCCATATTGGATGAGCAAATCCTCTCAACCGCACAAGCGTCGGAGAAGGACTCATGTCGATGTGATTTTTTCACTTCGGTGCTGCACGTGTTTGAAGGGACTTCAACCATGAAGCTTCTGATATCTGCTTTTTCGGCTTCGCGATCCAGCTTGCAAAACGTAGGACAGCCGTTGGCTCCAAATCATAAGACGTCTAGCCATTCTCCAGGTGGTCGTGTATTTTATGGCTCTCTTTCGTCAGTCAGTAGTATTGAGAATGCAAATTTGGAAGATCGTGGCAGTGTGCGAGTAATTGTAAGGAAACGACCCTCCATTTGAGATGACCACAGAATCCTGGCTTTCCATGGCGCGTTCCACGAGAGACCTGTTGATGGGAATAAGTGGCTATTGCAGGCCTTGCTCTTCGTCGTGCAAAGTCGATGTTTGAGGTGTGAGGCGTGTTTCAAGTTTTAGGTGGTCAGAGAGGGTTGTGGCCACAGGCTGAAGAGGTCGCCAGCGCGGTTGCAGAAGCCTCGGCGCGAATCTCTTCACGCTAAGGATGCTACGCGCTTTAATTGGCTCTTGTGACGGGCTTCTATATCCGGACCGGTGGCTATTCTCAACACCACTCCTTTGCCTGCATTCTACGTACACGGCCCACCAAAGCTTTGTTCAGTAACAAAGAACTTTGTTGCAATGGGCCCCTGAGTGGGGTACCGTGAGATCCTTAGTCGTCGGCCATCCGCCCCTCCTTCGGCGAGAATGCAGGAACCCGGGGCTAATCATCACACTGCGCGCCTTGATCTTCAATGGTCGAAGACGGCGCTTGGGTAAGACACCTAAGCTTGCTTGCTTCAGATAAGGTGGTGAGGTAGATATCTCTGTGGTTGAAGACCTTGCAGGTCCGAAGTCGAAGCCGTCAACAGAGTATCAGAAACGCCCCGTAGTGACTTAGTGCCTTGATCTCTAAAGAAGGCGGAACATGCTTTGTGGGGCGGTCGCAGCGTTTCGGCCATCTACTCTCCAATGGTTGAAGTCACTTCGTGGCAAGTGAATACACATTCCCATTGTTCCACAGAATACGGAATGGTCATACAGTATCGAGTCATCACGGTGTGATGAAGCCCCGCTACTTAATATTTTGCTGCCCGCGTCTTTTTCCTCTTTCTGTTCTTCTCTCTCCACTACATCTCCAACTCACGATTTACGACAATTTCATTCTTCTAGGCTGGTCCTTGCTCATCCACTTTGCTTTCATTCCTTAGGTCGTGCCTGTGGCAGACTCACTATCCTTCATAACTTTGTGAACACATATTGCCTGACTAATTAACCGGTCATTCTTGTCAATACTTCCAGGGCCAAATTGCTACTCCCGGTGAGCAGTATTGCTATTGTTGATAGGTACGTCATCCATGATTGTCAATATGAACATTCATTGTTTTTTAGAACGCCGTTCCCGTCAATAATTTGCTCTCCTTTGAACTGTGGCAATAATACATCTTGTTCTTTGTTCATTCGTCAAGTTTCTCACAATATCCATTATGGATGCCCGACTTTGTTAAACCTCGTGTATTAAACCCTCTTTGTTAACCCTCCTCTTTATTGAGGCTATATATATCATCCTCACTGCTCTCTCTTCAATCTTCAGAAACAGAACACCACACAAACATCCACTCACAAAGCAAACAGACAAAACAACCAAAAGCCACACCCAAAAACAAAAGAATAAGATGCCTTCCATCAAAGCAGCCCTCTCAGCTTCGGTTATCGCTCTCATGGCCTCTGCCGCCAACGCTCACATGGTCATGCAATCGCCGCCGCCATATGGTTCCCCCGACAATAGTCCTCTCGATGCTGCAGGTGCAAACTTTCCGTGCAAAGCTACGAGCAACTCTGGTGGGACAGTCACCAGCATGGCTATAGGCTCTCAGCAAAAGCTCGTGTTCAAGGGTGAAGCTGTACATGGTGGTGGGTCTTGCCAAGTCTCCCTCACGACCGACAATCCAGCTACCAAGGATTC
This sequence comes from Cladonia rangiferina, assembly GCA_023065455.1. Classification (NCBI taxonomy): domain Eukaryota; kingdom Fungi; phylum Ascomycota; class Lecanoromycetes; order Lecanorales; family Cladoniaceae; genus Cladonia; species Cladonia rangiferina. Next base: position 352,890 of record JAJREH010000030.1, read on the forward strand.
CAAATGGATGGTCATCCACTCGATCATCGGTGGTTGCCCTGCTAGAGATGCAGCTGGTAATCTGGGCGGAGACAACAATGCCAATGAGATCGATCCGGACACATATGACTACACCATCCCTGACGGCATCACTCCTGGAACATACACCCTTGCTTGGACTTGGTAAGTCTTTCCATAGCCCCCTGTCTGTCTCCTTTAGGACTTTTGCTGACTTAGTCCCGATAGGTTCAATAAGATCGGCAATCGGGAAATGTACATGAACTGTGCCAACGTCAAGATCACTGGAGGCTCAGGTTCGACCTCGTCAGGCAACTCAACCACCCCCGGCAAGCGTGACGTCTATGTCAGTGAAACCGACGATTTTGTCCACCCCGAGCTATTGGTCCGTGCAGCTAGCTTCCCACCCATGTTCGTCGCCAATATTCCTACTACGGACTGTGAAACCGTCGACTCTGAGAATGTGTTGTTCCCTGACCCAGGAGCATCAGTTGAATCAGCCGCCGCTAACCCTCAAGCATCTTCCAACCTCCCCGTTGCTCCCACTGGGCCCAAGTGTGGCTCATCTGGTGCTGCAGCACCTGCTGCAACTGGTTCCGCCTCCGCCGGCTCTGGTGCTGCCTCTCCTGCTGCTTCTCCTGCCGCCTCCGCCGCTTCTCCAGATAGCCAATCTGCCGCCGGTGGAGCTCCAGCTGCAGGAGTCACCCCAGCCCCATCGAGTGGCGCTTCAGCTGCGACCACTGATAGTCAGTCCGCTGCCTCTCCAGCTGTGGTTGCTTCTCCTGCTGCATCCGGTGCCGCACCCGCCGCCACTGCTGCTACCGGTGTCAGCAACTCGTCCGGGTCCAGTGCGTCAACAGGAACCTGCACTCAGCCAGGCCAATCCATCTGCTCCCCTGATGGTCTTCAGATCGGCACATGCACCGAGAGCAACACCGTCACCTGGATCCCTGTTGCATCTGGCACCAAATGTGTTGGTGGTTTCATGGTCGCAGCCAAGTCTAAGCGATCTCCCAAATTTGCTGAGAACTATGTGCGCCGTGCCATGTAAGAAAGAGGGGCAATAGGAACGATAAATAATTCGGCAGAGCTCGGAAAAATGTGTGAGCATGCATGTTCTTTTTTCTCATCCATTCCTTTAGTGCTTTTCCTTTCATGATAGAGTGGGGTCTTGTACAGCAGGAAATGTGTACAGATCAGCATAGATAGATACTTAGCATCAATGCATCATAGCTCTTTCTGTAAATTAGATCAATGATTTTGCATCTAGGCATCCTTGCCAATTTCCTATTCTCCTGTAGGTTGAGAAAAAGTGTAATAGATCAAAGTTCTTTTTAAGAAGTGCGCTTATAGTATCATTCCCGTAAATGATAGGAGCTGGGTGTCACGGTTTAGCCTTGCCACTCGGCTATAGTTGAGGAACTGCACTTAGGGTTTGTCGAAGGATGAACACCCATAGATCAGGAATAAAATGGGGATCATCTCTAGAAAATGGCGGCGCATTTTTGGCTTTGTAGCTCGAGTTCAGATGTCGAAAGGACCAACATAACTAACAACCAACCAAACCATAGTCGATCCCGAAAAGACAACATGCCAATCTCGCTTCATCTTCAACTTTCTTTCTGATGATTCCGTTGTGGTCTTGAGAGGCCCCCTTCGTTCCATATTCGGAATTGGCCCTTCCTTGTATGATATTAGCTTTTGAATGATGATGGGACTCGAAGCTCCATTTGCTCAAGAGTCCCGCCCCTCCTGGGCCTCTTCCATGGGAGCAATCAGTTTTGCATTCGGGCTCCAGTAACATCGATCTCGCATGCGCTGGTTCGTGACGATGTGATAGATACAGAAGCCAAGAAGTGAAGATAGATAAAGAACGCGCTCTTGTCTATAATGAATGGTCGCTAATAAGGGCTGCCAAGCCCGAAGAACCTAATCATCGACATCATAGAAGCAGGTCCCCCCCGCCCCCGAAAACCAAGGAGATAATTCCAGTCTTTAGGAGACTTAATACTCTGACTTCTGAGCAAGTGATAACTTAGGACTGTAATTACCGCAGCTTTCTGGTTGAATCTGTATTGTATGATAACAGGGCGGATATGCCGCCGCGAGCGTAATTGGTATGAGTTCGGGCTTGTCGGATGTGAGGGATTGTATGGCGGACTAACCGCTGATATTACGATAAAACTAAACCATCAAATCCTTTTTTAATCCCCGCCTATCTTAGCTTTTACTTATTTGATTTTTTTAATTAAATCTACTCTATATAAAATCTTTCTTTAAGACTTCTTCTCTAAAAAATTACTATTATATAAAAGTCTTTCTTTATATAATTTTCTCTTTATAAAATCTTCTTTTTATAAAACTTTCTTTATATAAAACCTTCTTCTTATAAAATCTTTACTATATAAAATTTCTTCTTCTCTTTATAAAACTACTTTATAAGATTATTATATAAGATTTCTTCTTCTCTCTATAAAATTACTTTATAAAATTATTATATAAGATCTTTTCTTCTTTCTATAAAATTATTTTATAAAATTATTATATAAAATTTCTTTTTCTTTTTATAAAATTTTTTCTTTTCTTTATAAAACTTTCTTCTTATAAGATCTTTATTATATAAAATTTTTATTATATAAAATTTCTTTTCTATAAAATTTCTTTATAAGATTATTATATAAAATACTTAACTATAAATTTAATAATTATATATCTTTATAAGTAAATAATTATAAAACTAATATTATTAATTATCTCTTTATATAATATTAAACTTAGAGAGAGATTACTATATAATTATAAAATAAAAATTTTTTTAAAGTTAATATTTATATACTTTAATATTATTTAAAGAAATAAAATATTATTTTAAAAGATTATATAAAGAATTTAAAATAATTTTATAATTAAATCTAGTTTATATTCTATAAACTTAAAGCTTTAAATAATAATTTATTTTAATAATTATAAAAAGAAAATTTTAAAATTATATATTAAGATTTTATATAAATTAAAAAAAATTTAAAATTAAAATATTTTAAAATTTTATAAAAAATAAGAGATTATATAGATAAAAAACTTAAAAAGTTTATAAAATAAAAGTTAAATAAAAATATTATTTAAAGCTATAAAAAAGATTAATTAATAGAATATTTCTAAAAATTAAAATATCTAGTTATTTAGTATATTTTATATAATTCTTTTTTCCTTTAATTTATTAATATAATAAGAAATTAATTTTTTATATTTTATTATATATTAACTCCTAATACTATTAATTAATAATATTAAGATATATAATAAAAAAAAAAAAATATATTATTCTTAATTTAAATCTTATTTAATTTATTAATAAATATAATAAGCTTTTATTCTTTAATATTAAGATTTATACTAGAATTAATAAATATACTTAATATATTATTTAAATTTATATTAGAATTTTAAATTATATAAGTATTAATATTTTATAAAAATATTTTAATATTATTATAATATTTAAATAATAATTTTATTTTATATAATCTAATTATAGTAATAAGATTAAAATAATAATTTATACTTATTTTCTTTTATAATAAATATATAAGTTAAAAAGAATAATTTAAGATTATTATATATTTAATATAAATATTATAAATATTTAAATTAAAAGTTAATAGTTTTAATTAAGAAAATTCTATATTAATAAATAAATATAATACTTTTATATATTAAGAGAGAATAATAAATATTTTAAAAATATTCTTATAAATTAGATTATTTTTTTTATAGTTTATTTTTTAATAATTTATATAAAGATTATATATTATATTAATAATTAAAATATATATACTATATATAAATAATTCTATTAATTAAAATTTATATAAAATAAGTTATATAACTTATTTTATTATTCTAAAGAAAATATTAAAAATTATAGATTTAATCTTTATATATTAATTATATAAAGACTTTAGAATAATATTAAAGATTAAAGTAAATTCTTAAATCCTTTTTTATATAAGAGTATTTTTATATAAGATATAAGTTATTTTATTATCTTAACTCTTTACTTAATTTATTTTATATAAGTAAATTTTATAATAGTTTTATAATAATTTTATATTAATTTTATATTAATTATATTAAATTATAATTTAAATTTAAATAAATATTTTCTATTATTTATAGTAAATTAATATAATATATTTTTATATAATTATAAATTTAATTTATACTTATTATCTTTAATTTTTTTAAATAAAAAATAATTTCTTTAATTAAATTAATATCTTTAACTTTATATAGTAATTAATTATTATTAAATTACTAATAAAGATTTTTAATTTAATTTAAATTTAAAGCTAGAAAAATTATATAATTAATTTAAATTTAATATATAATTAATTAAAAATATTTAATAAATAATTTTTAAAAATAATAATTTAGATATAAACTTTATAGAAAAAATATAAAATTTAGATAATATTATATAAATTCACTTTATTTTTCTTAGATTTTTATTATATTATATAAATCTTAATTATTTTTTTAATTTTAAAATTATTAACTTATTATATAATATCTTCTTTATATAAAGTTAAGTATACTTAAATATTATAATATTAACTAATAGATATTAAATATAAGAATAAAATATAAAAGTATTATAATTATAAAGTTATTAACTTTTAATTTATATAATAAATTTATTCTTTATATTATTATATAATTAATAACTTTAAATTATTAATATTTTTAAATTTTTTTTATAATCTTACTATAGAGATTATATATTATTTTAAGTATAATTATTAGAACTACTTTTATAAAAATAATAAATAGAATATATTATAAGATTTCCTTATATATATAAAAAATTTATAATTTAGTCTTAAATTATAGAATTTCTTTTACTATATAATAAATAATTTTTATAATTCTTTAGAATATCTTTACCGTATAATAAAATATCTTTATAATTCTTAAGAATATTTTTATTATATAATAAATAAAATAGTAGTTAATAAAGTAAGACGTTTAATATAATATTTATTAAGATATAATAATATTATATTAAATATAATTTATCTAGCTATTTACTAGTAATAATCTATTATTATTAAAATGATATTTCGTTAAAATAATACCTTAATACTAAATTCTATATTAATTTCTTAGTTTAAAAATAAAAATAGTGTCTACGTTATTTTTTCTATTAAAAGAATCTACTTAAGGAATATATATACTTTTATAAAAATAGAAGAAAATAATAAACTATATTTTTATAAAAATAAAAGTAAATAATATATTATACTTAAATTAATATTATTTTAAATAAATTATAATTCAACTTTATTCTATTTCTTTCTTAATTTTAATTCTTTCTTATTTATTAATCTAATAATCTCCTTACTTAACTAACTTATTAAATTACTTTATTTTAGTATCTTACTAGGCGTTGAATATATTATTATTAAATATAATATAATTTAATATAAGGAAGATACTAGAGATTTTATTAAAAATAACGTTTATTTTAAGAAGTAAAGTATTATTAAAATTCTTATTATTAAATAATCTATCTATCTAGATTCTAAATTCTTTAATATTTTCTTTATTTAATCTCTTTATTTATTTCTAATAAATAGAAAACTATTCTATTATATAATTACTATATAATCTAAATAACTTCTAAATAATATATAAAGTTATTATAAGGAAAATAATCTTACTCTAAGCTTATTATAATTATTTCTTATAATATTTATTTTCTAGCTTTAGAATAGTTAAATTAATAACTAATTTCTTAATATTAACTTATTTTTTATTTAATTTAAAATTATTTATCTTAAATCTATTCTCTTTAATAATAGAGTTAATAATCCTTATAATTAATAAAAACTTTAGTTTAAATTTAATAATCTTTAGTTTCTTTCTTAACTTCTTTTTCTTCGCGTTAACGATTTTTAACGTAGGCGTTAATATCTTTAAAGTAATAATAATTTTTAAAGTAATAATAATCTTTAAAGCTATCTTTAATATTTTAAGTATAGCTAGAACTTTTAATTTTTTACTAGTTTAAAACTTCTAGTATTTTAATTTAGATTTTTTTATAATCTTATCCTTACTTTTTTTATTACTATTATTATTACTAACGGGAGAAATATTAATAATAATAACTAAGTTATTTAAAGAAAAACCGCTAATTAAAAGTTTCTATATAATATATTCAGTATCCTTTATAATATTATAAATTATATTTATTCTAATACTTTTAATAAACTCGCTTTAATTAATATTAAAAGTTTTATTCTCTTTATTATAAAGTTAGTATTTATTAAAGATAATAAGATATATTTATTTTTAATATATATTTAATTATATCTTAAATACTAGACTTTTATTTAACTATATAATCTAAAGAGATTCTTTACTTAAAAAAATAAATAATTAATACTAATATTTTATTTTCTATAATATAAAAGGATATTATATAATTTAATAAATCTATATAAAGAATAGCTTTATATATTTAAATAAAAATATTTTTTTATCTTCTTTAATTAACTTATAAGATAGTTTATTATATAATTTTAAATTAATATTAATCTTTTTACTATTACTATTCTCTTCTTTCTATATATAATATTAGGATTTTTAGATTATAAAGTTAACTAGTACTTTTAAAAAGTTAATAATATTATTAAGTTTATTAAGAATTCTATTATTATTAATTATAATAACTTAAAGATTATTTATTATAAATAAAGAATACTATATTAATAATATTATTTTAAAAATAATATAATAAATTAAAAGTTTATTTACTTATTAAGCGAAATAATATAATAATTATTATATAGCGCGACGCGTTAAATATAATATAACGCTATAATTATATTTTACGTCTAGCTTAGTAATTTACTAGTAAATAGAAATTTACTAATAAATATTAGATAATACTAGTAAGGTATAAAATCTTAAATATTTAATATTATAACTTTATTTTACGCCTAGCTTAATAAAGTACTAATAAATAATATTTATTAATAGTACTTTCGGGGTCTACTATAATAAATAAAAATAGAATAAAACTTTTCTAATAGAATCTTTTTTAAAGACTAGCTGTCACGATATCGCTGCAGCGATAGTATGTTTTGATGGTTGATGCCAAGGCGGGTGCTTAGTCATCACCCGGAGCTAGTAGCTAGATAGCTGCGCTTTCTGCGCTGCAGCTCCATCATTCATATTTTATCCACCATCCATAGATCCTTGCGACATGCATAGCATTCCACCATCTATCGAGCATATTAGCCATTAGCCTGACCGCATATGCCTTGCCTGTGACAAATGGTAGCAACGGTCAGCAGCGACACCGTGTACCGTGACATCTACACGTGGGTAGAAAGACTGAAAGATCTTGTACATATACACGGCCCCGATGATGTCAAGCAGGTTATTCAGCCATGTCTGCGCGGCAGTGCTGCCACTTGGTGGATCGCTGAGCTCACCGACGAAGACCGGAGGAAGCTCCGAAGCAATGCAGATCTGCAGCGATGGTATTCCTTGCTCATAAAGCGATTCAAGACTCAGACATCTGTCGCAATCGCGCGACTGACTAGCTCGTCCTATTCCCCGCAAGACCTTAGTCGATCACCTAGGATCTGGATTCACCAGATGCTTCATTATGCCAAGGCCGCTGAAATGGATTCAACATTCAATCAACTAATCCTCATTTGGAATCGATTCGACGCGAATCTTCGCAAAGACATACCTATGCCAAAACCGACGACTAGATTGACGGATTTCTTAGAGCAAATCGATGCTATGTATCCTACATAGGTCGACATCAAAAAGCAAGGATCCGGCTATCGACATTTTCAGCCGCAGGGTTTTCAGCCGCAGGGTCCCTACCAAGATCGTCGACGAGATCCTCCGCAGGATCCGCAGCGCAATCAGTCGCAGAATCCTGGCCAATCGCAAGCAGGACCACCGAATCGGAATGTCCAATTTGAGCGACGTCCTAGGATCTGGCGAGGAAAAGAGCATAGCAAAGACGGCTATTCATACATGGTCAACATCTGCGACGATGGCACCCCGCAGTGGGTAGATGAGGATCCAGAAGATCCAGATAATAGCAATGGCCATGCCGAATACGGTTAGCTCTATGCAGCTGGACGCCACCGTTTTCTTTGCGATTCGATATCGCTCTGTTTCAGCTTTTTCGACTTTTTCAACTTTTTCAACTTTTCAACCTTGCGACCGCAGTCGTTTATTCCTTACCTTCTATTCAACTAATCCCTTATCGACCATCGCTCATCGCAAGCTACACCCTATCCGATGCACCGGAACCGCTATTCACAAGTACCTTTGTGATCGTTGTCGCAAACAGCGCTGTCGCCAAATCCTAACTTCCAGAGAAGAATTCTTGGCAATTCTGGAACTCCGCACCTACACCTGTTCCACCAACAACACGTCCACATGGTAACGCGGGCTATGCAGGATCCTATTGGCCAATAGTATGTAGATATAGACATGCGCAATGCGATTAGCGCATGAGCAATGAGGGCATTGCTTTTTTTCGTTTTTTTATGGGCATGTTGTCACGATATCGCTGCAGCGATAGCATGTTTTGATGGTTGATGCCAAGGCGGGTGCTTAGTCATCACCCGGAGCTAGTAGCTAGATAGCTGCGCTTTCTGCGCTGCAGCTCCATCATTCATATTTTATCCACTATCCATAGATCCTTGCGATATGCATAGCATTCCACTATCTATTAAGTATATTAACTATTAGCCTGACCGCATATACCTTGCCTGTAATACTAGCCTAGTTAATAATAAAAGAATATATTAATTAAGAGTATTAAATTTAAAGTTAGTACTAGATTTAATATAATTTCTTATTTTTTTAAAGTTTATTTTATTATCTATAATAAAGACTAATTTTAGTAATAATAATATATTATTAATTTCTAGAATAAATTTTTTAAATTATAGTTATTAATAAACTTCTACACTTTAAGAATTAATTTTTATAAAAAATAATAAATATTCTAACTATAATTCTAATCTTTTTATTTTATAAGATATTATAAAGCGCTTTTAATAACTCTTTAATCTAAAAGATATTTAATTTCAAAAAATAAATAACTTAAATTCTTATTTTTTATAGACTTAGAATTATCTAGACGCGATTTATTATATAAATTATCTTAAAAATATAATTCTAGTTATATTATTAAAATAATAGAGTAAATTTATATTATAAAGAGTAGCTAGAATTAATATATAAAATTATTAATCTTCTTTAAAATCTTAAATAATTCTATTTATTATTAACTTAATTTTCTATTTCTTAATTTAAGGACCTTATATTTATAGTAAAGCTTTAAATATATATAACTTTCTTTCTTTAAATAAAATACTATATACTTTTTATTATAACGTATCTTAAAAACTATATTTATAAAAGTTATAGCTTTATTTATAACGTCTCTATTAATTTATTAAAAACGTTTATAATCTTTAGTAAAAAAATCTTTAAATAAACTTAAATTATTATTTATCTTAAAGCTATAAAATAATTTATTAAAAGAAAAACTAATAATAAAGTTTACTAAATTATTTATAATTATATTAATAAATAGTAAGGCCTTAATCTAATTTATATTAAATTAAAAAAGATAGTATTATAATATAATTTTAATTATTTAATTAATCTATTCTAACTATTTATTTATTTATAGGTAATATATTATTAATATTAATATATTAATATTTAAATATTAAAAAATAACTTTTTAAAAGAATAATATAAATTTAGAATTTCTATTTATTAAAAAGAATCTTAGAATTCTCTAGTCTTACTTATAAAATATAATTACTATAATATTAATCTATTTTTTAAAGCTTTAGGTATTTTTACTAGATTTAAATATAATTTTTTTTATAAACTTATATATTATAATTAATAAAATGTTAAAATTTCTTATTATAAATAAATTAACTATAAAGTTTATTATAATAATATAAAATAATATAAAAGGTATAATAATAAGATTTAATAAACTATAAAAAAAGTACTATACTATTTAAAAGACTTAATACTTAGAGTAGTATATAATATACTAGTAAAATTATTTAATTAATTATTAAATATAGATTAAGTTTAATAACTAGTTATAAATTTAATAAAATCTATTATAGTTCGCTAAATTATAAATTATTTAAAAAATCTCGCCTTTTATAATTTTTAAAATATATAAATATTCTCTTCTATTTCTGCTTACATAATATATAAGTTTATTTCTTAATTTAAATCTTATTTCTAGAACTTCGTCTTTAGATTATAGTTTAACTAAAAAATATTATAAAGTTACTTTTTTAAAAGATTACTTAATAAAGTTATATTTAACTTTATTATTTAGTTAAGATATAGCTAAATTCAGTTAAAATATAATTAAATTTAGTTAAGATATAATAAAAAGTTTAATTATATCTAGAATTCTCTATTAATATTTATCTTCTTAATATACTTTCTTAAGATGGTTCTTAAAATTATTTAATATTTTAATAAATATAATATAATATACTATCTTAGATAATAGTAGAAGATCTAAATTAATATTAAATATTTTAATTAACTAATTATATAATATATTAAAAACTCTAGATTAATTTCTTTATATCTATTTATATTCTTAAAAATAAGAGAGAGTATTAAAGATTATATTTAACTTTTTAAACTTATATTAAATAATAAAATTAAAATTAAAAAGATATTATAAAACTCTAATAAAATAAAGATTTAATTTATTAATATTAAAAGTTATAAGAGTAATTTATCTTAAAATTAAGATTATAATAAAATAATCTATATAAACTATAATTAAGAAATACTTACTTAATTTAATTATATATTTAATTTTCTTTACTATCTAAATAATACTAGCGACTTCTAATTTAATTAACTAATAATTCTTCTTAATTTTATTTAATAGTTTATTTAAGAATAGTATTAATTTAATTAATATATAAATAATTAGCTTATCTAATTTTAAATTACTCTTTATATAATAAATTATTATTATAAAGTCTTAACTCTTTAATATATTTAAGTTTATAAAAAAAGGTTAAGTAGAATTAAAATAAACTAGAAAAATTAATAAATAAAAAGTTTTTTATAAATCTTTATATACTTAAAATTTTTTTTTTATTAGCTTAGAAAAATAGACTTAACTAGACTATTATTTTTTAATAATACTTTTTAATTACTTATTATTTCTATTTATTAGAAGATTTTTTATTAGTAAGATTTTATATTTCTATAGTAACTTTATTAGTTAAGTATAATTCTAAATAAATAATCTTAGTTAATTTATTATATCTAAATAAATTTTAAGGTCTTATAGAGTTCTTAGAAATTATAAAGTTTATATAACTTTTATTTTATTCTTTAAAATAAATAAATTAAGATTATTAATTTATTATTCTAGTAAAGTTATTAAAGGATACTTTAAAAAGAATTTATTTAGACTAAATATAATTCATTATATTTTATATAGATGAAAAATCTAGCTTAAATATTTTAAATAATTATCTAGAGTTTAAGAAAAAATAATAATATTATTAATATATATATATATAAAGTTATAGAAAGAATAAAGTATATTATTAATTTATTATTAAATATATAATAATAAGCTTTTATAGTTTATAAGAATAATATTATATTATTTTTAATCTCTATATAAAATTATAATCAACTTATATCTATTAAACTAGTATATATAGAATTAATAGAAATATTTAATAATATTAATTATTAAGATATAGTTATAATTAACTACTATATTAATTATATTAAATTATAATAGTATAAGGTAGTTATTAAAATTAATAATTTTATTAAAATCTTATATATTAATAATAACTTTATCTTTTTAATTATTTAAAGTATCTTGTTATACTATAAATACTAAGTAGCTAAATTTAATAAATTAACTTACTTACTTTATTTTTCTATATTTATATAGTTTATTAAAGATTTTATTAATAATTTATCTATCTTTTTTATCTAAAGGGTAGACTTTAAAGGGCTTAGGATTAACTTCTTTCTTTAATAAAATAAATATTTATTCTTTTTCTAAAATATTAATAGTTTAGCCGTAATTTATTTAAATACTAAAAAACTTTTTTATTATTATTATAATTTTAATAATATTCTATTTTTTTTTATAAATAATAATACTATTTACTATAATATATTTTAATAAGAAATTAATAATAATTAGGGTAGCTAAAAAAGTTTTAATTAAAATAATATTTATTAATAATATAAGATTTATAATAGCGAAAATTACTTAAATTAAAGTTATAATTATTATTATAACAACTTTAGACTTTTATAATTATTTAAGTTTTTTATATAATTAATTATTAATTACTAAGAAAGCTTTCTTAAAACTAGTAAAATAATATTTATTCTAAATATATTTAATAACGTTACTTAGCTTTATATATTAATTAATTTATACTAAATAATTAATAGTATTATATAACTAGATAAAGAAAATAAATATATTAATTATATAAATATAAACTCCTCTCTTAAAGTCTAAATTATAAAAATATTTTAATTTAAAGAAAAAATTATAGTTCTTAGAAAATATATTATAATATATTACTAGAATAATAGTAGTAAACTTTAATAGAATTATTATAATAAATTTAATATAAATAATATATTAAATCTATAGTATACTTCTAACTATTATATTAATTCTAATTATTATAATTTTAATAGCTTTATAGCGCTAGACTTGATTTAACTAGCGGCTATTTATTAAGTATATATAACTCGTAGCTTTTATATAATTAGATTCTTTATAGTTATTAATTTAATTATACTACAATCTAGTTATTAATCCGGTTTAGTACTTAGTCTCTAATATATTAATAGCTATTCTTTCTCTATATATAATTATAAGAATTATATTTTATCTTATCTTTCAGCGAGATTCAATACCTAATATTCCTGGAAGACGGGTTTATATTATGGATTAATTAAAAGATCTAGTATTCCTATAGCGATAGAACGAGTAAATAGCTTAATATTAAAATAAATATAATATCTAAAGATAGTCCCGTAGGGCGAGAAGTAAAGGCTTAATATTAAGATAATAATTCAGTGAGATTTAATATCTAATATTTCTATATAGGGCGAGTAAGAGCTTAATATTATAAATTAATCTAAATATATTAAGTATTTCTATAAGAATAGGGCGAGTAAATAGCTTAATATAAGAGAATAGAATTTAAGATATAATATTTAAAGATATTTCTATAGGGTGAGTAAGTAGCTTAATATTAAGATAATAATTAAAAAAAGAAGAAATTTCTAAGTACTGGAATAAGATCAGCGCATTATTCAGTAATATTTAATATTAAATAGAAGAGAACTATATAAGAATTAATATTAATAAGAAAGAGCACGGGTCTATATCTATATAGAAATAAGAATTAGAAATAGATATAAGCTACTATTAAGTTCTACGAGCGTAATATTCAGCTCCTCCTTACTGTAAATTATTAGCGCTACTTAATATTAATAAGTAAGAGCATAGGTCTATATTAAAAGGAAGAATTAGGAATAAATATAAGATATTATTAAATTCTACAAACGTAATATTTAACTCCTCGCTGTAGATGATTACTAGTACTACTTAATATTAATAAAGAAGCGACTATATCTAATTGGGGCTAGTCTCGTTATTAAGTAAATAAAGCGCTACTATTTTTTTTACTTATAAATCGCTATGTGATAATCACGTTCTTTTCAATATTTTTAATATTTTCAACTTTTTAATTCTGAGTTCCTTGATAAACTATTTATTAATATCAACTCATTCCTTTAATATATAGATATATATCGTCGCTTAATAAGATCTATCTAAGATATCGAAGCGTATATTTACAAGGTATTTATATATTATTATTATTACATCGCTATCGCCCAGAACTAGACTTATAGAGAAGAGAAGCTTAATAAAACTTAGAATCTTAAAAATATATAAAAGCTTATAAATATAATAGATATAAATAGAAGATGTTCTAATTAATTAATATATAGAATAAATAAATTGATAAATAGTTATTATATAGAGAATAAAGAAGCTATAGAGAATTTATAAAATAATAAAAACGTTATTATTTAGAAGAGGAAATAATATTATAGTTCTAATAACTTTATAACGCTAGACTCGATTCAGCTAGTAGTTATTTACTAAGTATATATAGCTTACAACTTTTATATAACTAAATCCTTCATAACTATTAATTTAATTATACTATGATTTAATTATTAATTTAATTCAGTACTTAGTTCCTAACACTAATAATTATATTTTTATATTTATTAATAATTATATAATAATTTATAAAGTTTAGAAATATCTTATAAAGTACTATTATATTATTTTTTATAAATATATTAATTCTTAATTTATTTATAATATAGATTTTATTATTAAATTTAACTTTTATTAATTTCTCTTTAAACTCCTCTTAAATAATAAAAGAAATATTAATATATTTATAAGTTTAATAAATAATATTATCTAATTCTCTAATTAAAATTAAGGATATAAGCTTTTATAATTTAATATTAGAAAGAAATTATAATAATTTACTATAATTTCTTAGAGTTATAGAGTAGCTAGTATTAATATAAATATTAAAAATCTTATTACTAATAAAGACTTAAATTATAATATAATAAAATTCTTAAAAAATATATTCTAGTCTAGTTTTTAATAGTTTACTATTAAATTTAATATATATTTATTCTTTTAAAAAAATATAATTTACTAGAACTTCTAATATTATTCTATTAAAAGAAATTATTAATAGTAATAATATTTTTTTCTAATAAAAAAAATATAAATAATAGAAGAGTTAATTTCTTATTAAAAAAATAACTAAATATTTATAGTATATATATAGCGATAAGTTTATTAAATTAATAAAATATATTTTAAGTTTTTTAAATTATTTTTATTCTTTATAATATTTATTCTCTATCTTTTTATTTTTATTATAATAGATATTTTATTATTTAGATTCTTTAATCTAATTATATTAATTAATAAAATTTCTAGTAATCTTTTTATTTTTATTAATATTTTTATAATAGACTTAGAGGCGAGCTTAATAAAATTAAAATTAACTTTTTTAATTTTAATTTAATTATAGTTTCTTTTATAAGTTAGAAATATTTAATTAAAAAAGTAAAATAAACTATTTTTTAGAGTTTCTATACTTTATTATAATTTATTAATAAGGTTCTAAAGTAGTTAAAAACTAAAATTAAAATTAAGACCTTAATTAATTAAAGACTTAATTTTACTTTTAAGATTAATAATTTTAATTAACTTATTAAAAGCTAGGTCTAATATACTAATTTATATAAATATTATTCTAATAGTTTAAATAATAAGAGTTTAAATAAAAAGAGGTTTATTAATTTAGTTATAATATATTTATTTATTATAAATAACTACGACCTTTCTATTAATAATATTAATTTATATTTCTTAACGCTAACTTTATATAAGTTTATTTATATTAAATAAATACTTTTATATCTAATTTCTAAAGAAAGCTATTAATAGTAGTTATTAATAAAGATATTAAAACTTATACTTTAAATTTAATATTAAGATTATTCTATATAAAAGTAAGTTAATTATAAACTAAAATTATTTATATTACTTTAATATATCTTAAAATCTTTTATATATAAAAATAAGGATAGATTTACTTTTATATATTTATTAAGATATATTTTTTAGTTTAAAGATTCTATAATATAATAGAAGTTTATTTTTTAAAGATAATAATTAATATTTTATTTTATTTCTTTATAATAGTATTTTATAATCTACGCTTCTTAAAATTAATAAGCTTAATAATATATTAAATTAATAAATTATTTTAAAGATATAATAATATAATCTTTTATATTATAGCTTTATTTTTAAAGTTAATTAAATCTTCTAATTAATTAATAAAAATATAGACGTCTTTATAAAAAACTAAGTTATATTTATTAACTATAAATAAGTTATTAATAGAAGGATATAAAGGGTTAAAGTAACTAACTTTCTTATATATAAGTCTACCGCTATTATTTAGATTAAGTAATTTATTATTAGACTATTTATTATAATTACTAAATAAAATATTAAAAGCTAATTTATTATCTCTTTAAAATTATAAGATATCTTTAGTAATAACGTTATTAATAATTCTTTATATAATAAAATTATATAAGTTAACTATTAATTCTATTAATTATCTATAAATAATTTTATTAACGAATATTACTCTAGAATTATAATTCTTAAAAAATAAATTTCTTAATAAGATAATAAGAGTTCTAAAAGAACTTCTAAGAGAAATAATTAAAAAATTAAAAATAAAAAGGTTTAATTAAATAAACAGTATATTAATATTTATTTTAAGAAAGTAATTCTTCTTAACTAAAATATTTCTAATTAAAAACGATTCTTAAAGTCTAAGGTAAATTATCTTTATTTACTTTTTATACTTATAATAATTATAAAATAATAGAAAATAAATAATTACGAATTACTCTATATAATATAATAACTAATAATATTAGATAGCTTAAGAGCGAAGATAAAAAATAAATAAAGTAAGAAATTAATAATAAGTTCTTTAAATTTAAATAGGAGCCTTATATTAACTATTTTAAAAAAAATACACTAATATTTTAAAGAAATTATTCTACTAATTAAAAGATATAAATCTAAGAATAAATAAATATATAAAGACTAGTTAAATAACTATATAATTATTTAAAGATTATTAATATAATATAGAAATAAATATAAATATAAATAAATTTATAGTATTTAATATTAAAGTATTATAGTAAAATATAACTAAATTAATATAAATAAAAGATAAGAAGTAGGTTAATTTAATACTAATTTAATAAATACTTTTAATTAACTTCTAAATATTAGTTTAAATAGTATTTAGAGGCTGAAATCTATTATTATTATTACTAAAATAATAACTAGTAAAGTAAGGCGTTTAATATAATATTTATTAAGATATAATAATATTATATTAAATATAGTTTATCTAATTATTTACTAATAATAATTTATTATTATTAAGATAGTATTTCATTAAGATAATATCTTAGTATTAAATTCTATATTAATAAATTATCTTTATAATCTTTATAAGTACCTTTATTATATAAAAAATAATTTTTATAATTTTAAATAAAAAATATTTAATTTTTAAATTATTTCTTATCTTAATAAATAGTTATTAAAGTAAAATATTAAAAAAGTATTAACTAATATCCTTTAATTAAAAAAGTAACTTTTAATATAAAAATTTATATTAATTTTATAAGCTGAATTTATATAGTTTAACTATTAATAGTAAATAATATAAAGTATTTAAAGATTCTTTTATTAAAAAAAAAGTTTATAAGCTAGATAAAATATCTTATTAAATATTAATTATATAATAAATAAATTAATATTTTATTAAATTTAATAATACTATATATTTTACCTTATATAATTTATAATTATTAGGATTTTATTTTAATAAATATTATTTAGAAATAATTTATCTTTAAAGAATTATATAGTAATAATATAATTTTTTTAAAATTAAAATTTTAATAGTTTCTAGCTTAATTTTATAATAAATAAGAAACTATTTAAGATCTTTTAAAAAGTATAGAAAATATATAAATTATTAAAAAACTTTTAAAGAGTAATTAGTTTAATAAAGTATTTAAAGATAAAAAATAGAATATTTATTTAATTATTTAAAAGTTATTATTATATAAAAGATTATATAAATTTTTTTAATTAAAAACTCTAATTAAAAAAAAGTTTTAAATTAAGAAGGAGTCTTAGATTAAAAAAAAGCTTTAAATTAAAAAGGAGTCTTAAATTAAAAAGGAGTAAATAAATAATTTAAATTATTTTAATATTTAATCTTTATTTATATAATTAAGAAATAAAGAGTTTTAAGCTTAATATTTATAAATATTATTTTAGAAAAGATTTTATATAAAGCTTTTCTTAAATTTAAATAATTTTTTAAAAAATCCTTTTAAATTTTATATAGAAGAAAGATTTTTTTTTTTAATTTTAAATAATTAAACTTATATAATAAGTCTACTTAATAATTCTTTTTTAATAATTATTTCTATATTTATTAATAAAGTTGATTTTTTAATAGTTTTAATAACTTTAATAACTTTAATAATTTTAATAGCTTTAATAGCTTTAATAGTTCTAATAACTTTAATAGTTTTAATAACTCTTATAATTCTTATAATTTCTATAGTTTTTATAATTTCTATAGTCTTTATAATTCTTATAGTCTCTATAACTCTTATAGCTTTAATAACTTTAATAACTCTAGTTAATCTAATAATTCTATTTATTATTATATAGAATAATCTTTCTATTCTAAATAATTATATAAAAGGTTAAAATAAATAACTAAAAAAAATTCTTTAAAAATAAAAAGAATTTAAAAAAAAGAAAAAGTAATAAAATAAAATTAATATTTAGATAATTACTTTATTATCTTAATAATCTTATATAGAATATATATAAAAATATAAGAATATTTTTTAATAAAATATAAAATTATATAAAAGAAATATTTTATTATATTATATATAAAAGGAATAAATATATTTAAAATTCTCTTTAATTAATATTAAATTTAAATATAAAATAATTTATTCTCGTTTTAATTATATAAATAACTTATTAATAGTATTATTAACTTATATAACTTATTAATCTTAATTATTATATAGAAGTATAAATCTTGATTAAATTTATTAAAAAATAATATATTTATTTATATTTTATATTTAAATATTTTATTATACTTACCTATATATTTTTTAAAGACTTAAAAAAATAAATTATTTATTTATTTAATTAACTACTATAGTAATTATATTAAATAATAATATTATAATATTACTTAAAATTATTATTTTAGCCTTTATAGAAGAGTTTATTTTATTAATATTTTCCTAAAAACTTTTAAAGTCCTTATTATTATTAAATAATAATTTTAATTCTTCTTAATTATTTTATATAAAGTATTTAACGATATAATCTTATTATTTATAATTATTATATTTATTCTTAAAATAATTAAATATATATTAATATTTTAGAAATATCTTTTTATTTTTAATAAATATTTTAAGTATAGAATATATTATATAATTTATAATTATTTTTAAAAAATAAATAATAAAAAGTATTTTATAAGATTAAATTAAAATTATATTTATATATAATAGACGATTTATTACTATATATATAATAATTATTATTATAAAGTAGATTAATATATTTTATTTTAAAAAAATTAATAAATTTCGTTTTAATATATTATATATAAAAAGTAAAAGACTTTAATTAATTATATTAAGTTAAACTTTCTTATTAAAGAGATTTTAATATATTTAAGTAATATATTATTAAAATATTTATATAATAATTAATCTTTTATATAATATTAAAGAAAAAATATTTATTATATATATATTTAATATTAATATATAATAATAAAGAAAGAAAAAGAAAAAAATATTATATAAAATATTAAATTAAAGCTTTTATAATTAATTATATTAAAATTAATTATTATATAAATAATAATAATATATAATTATATAATAATAATATTAGAAACTATATATTTATAATTAAATATAATTATAGAAAAGTTTATATAAGTAAATTTATAATAATTAATAAAGTTAAGATTAAAAAAGGATTTAATAATTTAGTTTTATTATAATATTAATAATAATCCACTATAAATTAGCGGTCGAGTTTTAACGAGATAGTAAATACTTAAATATTAAGAAGATTCTAAAGATATAGTAATCTCTTCTATTATTATTTAAAGTTTCGAAGATTATTATTACTAATATAGAGTTTTCTTTCTATATATAAAGTATTTTAGTATTAATTCTTTAGAAGAATAATTAATAGAATTGATAATATTTATTATATATAAAATTCTAAGGTTGTCTAAGTATTCATTATTAAAGTAATATTCTAATATTTTCTTAAACCTTTATTCTTTCGAGTATTTTATATATAGTTGTAGTTATTTCCGGTAGAATATTACTAAGCGAAATAGAAACTCTATAGTTCTTTTATATATAAATTATTAATATTATAGTTAAAGATAGAATATAGACTTTTTATAAGCTTATAAAAAGCGTTAATAAGAATAATTATTAATTATCTTTCGCTTTAATTCGCTGTATTAAATATATATAAGTTACTAGCTTCTTAGTCTAGTCTTCTCTAGTATAGTTCTATTCTTTAGTTATAAGACTAGTTATAGCTTGTCTAAACTATCTTCTACTCTTTAATTTTATATAGATTATAAAGATAAGATATTAAGCATTTTCTTAATAAGATAATAATGTAGTGATGATTGAATAATTCGAAGTAAGGAAAGATACGGAAATATACTTTATTAATTACTAGCCTTGATTAGTACTTAAAGTTTTATTATACTAAGATTTTAGCTTAATAAAGAATTCTTTTTAAGAGTACCTAAATAACGGCCGCTCGGAAATAAATAATAGCGAGGCTCGCGCTTAGTAATAATTATTAGATAAAGTCTTTAAGGCCTAGCTCTCTCTGAATAATTATTAAGATATTAATCTAGAGGCTCCTTAGGCTCCGTAAGTCTCTAATATACTTCAGAGAATCGATATCGCATTAGAGTTAAAAATTACGAAGAATAACTTAATATAAATTAAGATTAATAGGGTTATTCTCTATATATAAAAAGTATTATAACTTATTTAATCGTTATCTATTCAGCCCTATAGAACTAAGTAGTTAGGGGTAATAAATAGTAAAGATATAAATCTTTTCTCATAATTTAATCTTTACGTTAGAAGAGTTCACTACTTAACTATAAAAGAGTTTATCTCTCAACTATATAAAGAGTAACACGATAAGTCCTGATTTACGCCAGAGATTTTAGCGTGCTAAGAATCTAGCTTTATAAGACTACCCCTAAAGGGGTGCTTAGATAACGTCTAATAAAAGTCTATCGATAAAGAAGTTAATATACTTAATATATTTATTAATTAAGACTCCTAGCGCCTAAAATACTCGCTAAGAAATTAAAATCTAAGTCTTATAGTACTCTAAAAAGATTAGCTTGCTCCGAAGACTTTATTTAAAATTAGAGTTAAAGCTTTTACTAGAATAATTAACGTAAATTAGAACTAATTATATGATTTCCATATTAACCTATTAATTGTATAACTCTATAGAGCTGGACCTAGAGCTACTGAATCGGGCTCTGGAAATACTCTAAGAGATATTTAAAATAGTAATATATTATATTTATATCAATATAAGAAAAAGTAAAATATTACAGAGTACCTACGATAGATTATAAGTCTAGAAGAAAGTTAGGAGTTGAAAGGATTATAATGCTAATACTATAAGTACAGAGGCTATAGCCTTAAGACCCATAGAGGCTGTAGTGCTCTAGATTATAACATCCTACTCCCGAAGCACGGCGTTCCCAGCCCCTAACTGGATCTTTAAGCAGGGCCTTCCAAGTTCCTAGCCCATGGCATATGCTGAGCAAGATCCTATTCAAATTAGGTGCTTGCTCTCAAGTCCCGCCCTGATGGTAGCGGACGCATCACGTTGGAATCGGCAAGCCAAGCGTCCCATTGTTCCCAGGTGATAGCTGGAGTAGCATTATCCTCCATGTTCTGATCCTGAGCTAGCATAAAATCTGAGTCCATATTCATCACATCGTCCGCATTGCCGACTTGGCTGTTATCAAATCCATTGATGAACCAAAAGGGGTCGCCTTCGGTGGTGCCGCCGGTTTGTGTAAGACTTGGCGGGTGTGACGTTGTGCTCTGCTGAAGATACGTAGATTCTAAGGTATCGCTTGAGTAGATGACGCTCGCATCCGGCGTTGGGCCCGTGTCGCGAGTGTTTGCCTGGCCGTGGCTGTCTGGGTCTTCAGGTTGACTGTTCTTTGCATCTCGCGCTTGCCTCTTGGCCTTTGCGATCTCACGTTGTTGGCGTAGCTGCAATATGAATTCCGGTGTTGGTGGAAGACATATGTTTGCGTTCTGCGATGTAGCTTCGCGAGCACTGTATGCTTTCAAGCAGAGATTGCCCACGGCTACATGAGTAGGCTTTTTCGTATCAAAAACCATATCTGGGTTGTTTTCGTATGTTTTGCCAATAAGTTGCCATGCTTTCTCGGCGTCTACTATGAGCGGATATGCTCGGAGGGTATCAAGTACGTGGATGAAAGCGTGCCATTGCAGGTTGTAGGATGCATTCCACGCAAATTGCTTAAGCTGGGGATTGGACTGCAGCATGTTGTGCTGCTCAAGAAGCTTGATACAGATCTCCCAAATCCATTGACGCTCAGAAACTGGTGTCTGCTCTATGCTGGCCCATCTTCGTGGATGATGTGTCAGGAAGCGGACGATGTTCATGGCAGATCGGGCCATCAGCATTGTCATGAGGTGCAACGGCTGTGAAGGGTCACAGTAGCGTATGTACTTCGTTTCGAGAATTTCTTCGAGTTCTCTGAAAGCCCCGTCTACCTTTGCTTTGTCACTTCCTGATGCATGAAGGTTCCATTGACTGGGATCTTTTCCTTGTTGGCGGAAGCTGGCGATACGGGCCGCAGCAAAGTTGGTAAGCTCATATCTCAAGGCAACAAAGGCCATATCTGTCAGCTTGTTTGACTCGGCCGGGAGTGAAGGCATGTTCGGATAGAGCTCATCGTCGTTGACATTGGTCGGCCACTTCGTGCTTTCGGCACCCGTGTCAAGATCTCGAAACTTAGCGAGGCCACAAAGTTCAGCGGTACGGAAGTCGTGATTCTTCAGCAGCCACCAAATGCGTCGCCGCATCTCAGTTTCAAATGGAGGTAGGCCTAAAAATACTCCATCGCGCTCAAGGCCCATGCCCTGTGCGATGCGAACAGCCACGCCTATCAAGGACCAAAGAGCACGTGGCTCATAGATATCTCGCACTGAGTGGAGGTGAAGGACCAATGCTTGAAGTACAACGAGATTCGTGGTTCCCATAAACTTGGCTCGCGACAATGCTGCTTCAGTGGCGGATATGTATCGTGATAGGAGGGTCTTGCGGGGCTCACAGAGTTTTTGTTTGCAATCGTCATCTTTCAGCGTCATGACGGCCGCACCGTAGATAGCAAACATGAGTGCTTCGAAGCTCCGCGGTATAGTCCCGATATTGCTCACAGCTTTCTGAATTGCCGGTCGTAATGTAGGGACGTGCACGACCTTCGTCAGAGGATCGATATTCTCTATGAATATTTGCCATAATTGATGTATGCGTTCGGGCGGCGGGTGGCGGGGCCTAGAGTTGGACTTCGGTTGACTGCTCACCACAAAACCGAAGTCGTCGTCGGATGCTTCTAGGTCGCTCGCATCATTTGAGGAGTCCTCGGAAGCATCTTCGGGATCGTGGAACTAATGGTGCTATTAGTAGTCATTCCCGGACGAGCGCTCCAATTAGCCATGAAAATCAACTTAGGCAACTCACCTTTTCTGCCACTCTCGTCCATAAGCTACTGGACAGATATTAGTGTATAGCCACACAGATTGCGAATGTACTCACTTTTCGACGAACTTGGAGCGCCCTTGACCATGTACTACTTGTGCCTTGTCGACACATCGGCTTGCCTCAGACTCAAAAGAGGAAGGAGTCGGCAACTGGGACTCTTCCGAAACCACTGCCACTGTGTGACTCGATCTCCGACGTGGCTCAGAGTTGGGAGTATCTGGTAGCTTGCTTGGGTCAATGCCTTGCTCTTGAAGTAGTGCCTCGTAGAGTTTGAGTCGATCGGCCAGGATCTGGTCTTGGACACGTTTTTGTCTCTTCCGAGGTGGCCGCGAGGGGTTGAAGACGCAGTCAACATTATGCTTGACACAAGCACTACATGGTCTTTGCTGGTCGCACTTGACTTTTCGGTCAGCGCAGCGGATGCAGGAATAGGTAGGTCTGCTAGGCTTGCGCGGGGAATTTGGAGCTGCAGTCGCCATGAAATCTAAATACAGCAGCGGAACCTATGATGGTAAAGAGTCGAAGGAGTTGGCAATGGTGCAGCCACTGTCACTACAGTTCACGAGGTCATTTCGTCATTGGACAGATGTCTGGCACCGTGTGAAGGGGACATTGGACGATGCGGTCATGACCAGCACGAACATTTTGCAAGCAGAAATCATTTCGACATGACAGATATACTCATGATTTTGTATTAGATAAAACGACGCCGGCCCGCAAATCGGTTGCACGAGTCGCACTATTTAAAGTAACTTAGTGACGAGATGGTTGTTAATTCCAGTCATTGCGTGGCTTCTGATTGGTCATACGATGGCAGAGCTCCGCTAGCACTCCCGTCGCTCGGACGGCCGAGCTTCAAATATTGACCACAATTTTTTGTTGCTCCGAACCCGAACTTCAACTTTCCTTTCACTATTGACGGCCGAAGCCAAACTGCAATAATGACTCTATCACGCCCGAACGTGCGGATCTGGGTGACGAGCACCCAGGCATGCATGAACGCATCCTTGAAAAGACTACTGGTGTCGGTCAGTCCAGGTAGATATAAGATGAGCTATATTCCTACTTTATAACGAACGGTCAATTCTACCATTGGCTCAACTACCCATTGAGAATCGTTTTTCATCTCCCCTGCGAACCTCTACAATGTCGCAAGCACAACCCAAGGATGTGCCAGCCGTG
Source organism: Cladonia rangiferina (assembly GCA_023065455.1). NCBI lineage: Eukaryota > Fungi > Ascomycota > Lecanoromycetes > Lecanorales > Cladoniaceae > Cladonia > Cladonia rangiferina. The sequence continues at coordinate 377,764 of JAJREH010000030.1, forward strand.
TCCCTAGACCGCTCCTCAACAGTCTCTAGCGTAACAGACCATGTGCCCCATGATGAACTTCCCAAAAATGCGCTCTCAAAAGCTTCCTCCGAGCAAGAATACCCGGCAACAAGCAAGGTCCTTGTCATCATAGGAGGCCTCTTCCTTGTCCTATTCCTCGTCGCCCTCGACCGTCTCATAATTGGCGTCGCAATTCCCAGCATTACCGACCAATTCGACTCCCTTGGAGATGTCGGCTGGTACGGTTCAGCATATCTGCTCACATCCTGTGCATTCATGCTGCTCATGGGCAAGATCTATACCTTCGTCAACCCGAAATGGGTCTATCTGGGCTCGCTCGTTGTCTTCGAGGTCGGCTCGGCAGTATGTGGTGCTGCTCCTAACTCGACAGCATTCATTATTGGTCGTGCTATTGCAGGCTTGGGCAATGCAGGTCTTTTCCAAGGCGCTATCGTCATTATTGTCTACATCGTGCCGCTACACAAGCGACCACAGTATATGGGCCTTTTGGGATCAGTCTTTGGCATAGCAAGTGCTACTGGTCCGTTGCTCGGAGGAGCTTTCACCGATGGCCCAGGCTGGAGGTGGTGCTTCTACATCAACCTGCCATGTGGTGCGGTTGTCTTTGCCTTGCTTGCTATCTTTTTGCATATTCCTCCAGAAATGCTTAAGCGAGAATCGACGACATGGAAAGAGAAGGCAAACCGGATGGATCCTGTTGGCACCTTCTTCTTTCTACCATGCATCATATGCCTATTGTTGGCGTTGCAATGGGGCGGCGTGACCTACAGCTGGTCCAATACCCGCGTCATCGTTCTGCTCGTCCTGGCTGGAGTCCTCTTCGTCCTCTTCGTTGTTGTGCAGAGGTGGAAAGACGACAATGCGACAGTCCCAGGACGCATTTTCGTCAACAGAAGCATTATCGCAGGTTCCTGGTTCTCCTTTTGCAACGGTGCCGCCATGCAAACACTATTCTACTTCCTCCCAATCTGGTTTCAAGCTATCAAGCACGCCTCAGCAGTCAAGTCCGGCATCATGAGTCTGCCCTTGGTGCTCGGTCTGGTTATCATGGGGATTTCAGCCGGCATACTCACAAAGAAAATCGGCTACTACGCCCCATGGATGATCTTATCTTCTACCCTCGCACCCATCGGCGCCGGTCTGATCACGACGTTCACACCTCACACCGGCCACTCGGCCTGGATCGGCTACCAAGCACTCTTCGGCATGGGCTGTGGACTGGGCATGCAGCAGCCCTCGGTCGCTGCACAAACCGTACTCCCTCGCAAGGACGTTTCGATTGGCGCGGCGTTGATGATGTTCTCTCAGACACTGGGAGGAGCAGTCTTCATCAGCGTCGGCAACAACATCTTCGACACACGTTTTGCGCACAACATAGTGAAGATCCCTGGCATCGACGTCGAGTCTGTCGCCGCGACCGGCGCCACGGATCTTAAAAACATGCCACCTGCGAGCCTGCTGCCACAGGTTTTAGTGGCGTATAACGATGCACTAAGAGGCACGTTCTATCTCGTCACCGCACTGACGTGTTGTACAATTTTTGGTTCATTAGCTATGGAATGGAAGAGTGTCAAGAAAGGACAACAAAAGCAGGACTCTAATGGCGCAAAGGATGAGGAGAAGCAGACTCAGCAGGCGTAAGAGTATCCCGCCGAACATATCAAGTCGCAGTGGAAGGCATATCGCATCCTAATCAGCTTGTACGGTATCACGAATCTCAACTCCTTTAGTAGCAAATGATAAAGGTCTAGCCAGCACTCTGTGTACAGCCTGGAAATCAAAATGTCGAGCATTAGAAGTTCAAAACAAGTCTCCACGAGAAATCAAGACTGCTCATTTTCAAGGTGCAGGAAGGTACCATTTCCTCACGTAGCTTCTCAAGTCAGAGGATTATCTCGCAAGGGCACTAATCTCGTATGTAGCTCACAGCGTAGCTTAGATATAAGGGCAGATCTAGGACGGCATTCGGCCAAGGCCAGACTTCAAAGCTGTCTGATGGTGCCCCTCCTCAGAACGAACAGAGGCGGTCATCGTTGCCAGAAACTGAGTGTCGAAATGCAAGACCGAGCTGCCTAACTCCCGCGCGCCATTACCCGCTACGAGTCAGTCAGAGGACTATTCAAGACAGGCGTAGTAGGGAGCACAGTTGCAGCATTCATTACGTTCACCCGTGAAAGAATTGCATAGAGCGCATTCACCCAAGTAATAGAGTGAATAAGCCGCATCCCAGTTCTTAGCACGATTTTCCTTCAAGATACAATGGGCCCTTCCCCTGTTCCAGAAGCACCATGCTCAACTTATAGCGACTTATAATAAGTCAATTGATGAGTAAGTTTTGATTGGAATCCCTATGGAGGTCCGTCCCTGCCCAGTGCGATAATGATTTGCCAACGCTAAGAAATGGAACACCCTGCGGGATGCCCTAGGATCAAATATGTGATATGAGACCGCTGCAAGCTACCGAAATGAGGACCTGGCCAGGCAACAGTCCGGATCCCACCTGATGTATTTGCATTGATAGGTTAGGCGATTAATAAGGAGCATAAAGCTCTAGATCGGAGTCCACGCTAAATGCATGATATGAGACAGCTGCAAGCTGGCGGGATGAGGCCCTTGAGCGGATAACAGCTCCCAGATCCCAAACTCCATACTAGTTCAGCAAGCGCAGCCTCTGCAATCCTAACCTCCTAAGATTGTGTTCAATGTACTCCACCGTCTTTCGAAAGGTAATATTGCCGCCTTGGCATGATCCACTCTCAAGATGCTGCAATAAGCCACTCAAAGTCGAGAAATACTTCATCAATTGGGAGACCTTCCCTTCATCTTCATATCCAGCAAGAGCTAGCGGACAATGGAAGATCTTCGGCGAATGAGCTGGCGACGATAGGTGATTGCTCAAGGCTTCCAGGCTCTTGAAAGGCTTTCGACTGATAGGGCAGAGAGGACACAATAGCCTGAGAGCAGGAGATGAGCTATTTGATGGACGACGAGAGATCGTTGAATTCGGTGTAAGCATTCCGGATGCGGATCCCGGACTGTTGGGCCAATATAGATCTTCGTCGAAACTATTGCCAGTGACCGGCGTGAGGATGATGCTCCCTTCAGGTGAGGTATTCCCGGACACATTTGCCCTTTTCAACGCTGTATATTCCTGATTCCGACCTCCGGTGATGTGTTGGTGGGTATCGCTTGATTGGACGGCCGTATTGAGCTTTCCCATTGTGATTTTCGACCGACAAGCTCCGCTCTCTAGATGGTGAAGCCATGCCGAAGGAGATGTGAATCGCTTCTTACACTGCTCGTGTCCGAAGCATTTGAAGTCGCTGAGAGGCTTGTGGATAACAGATGACCGATGCTGTTCAAGGCCTTTCTCATCCTTGAAGTCTCTATTACAATCTTCGCACACCCAGTCGGACAGCCCAAAGGTAGAAACCTTAGACTTGGCATTAGGTTTGTGGATCTTGTCCGCCAAATGCTGGTGGAGAGCTTGCTCGTTAACGAAATCGCGGTCACAATTACAGCAGTGGAATTGTGTTGCGTGAATGGATGACTGCAAATGCTGGCCAAGTGCTTCTGGATTGACGAACGATCGATCGCATTGAGCGCAATAGCAATGTTTTGTAGACTTTTGATGTTGCTGGAGTGCTTCTGGACGAACGAACTGTTGATTGCAATCGAGGCATCTGAAGGAATGAAGGGCCAAGCGATGTTGTTCAGCACCGTCTGCATGAGCGAAGAATTGATTACATTCGGGGCAATAGCAGTGCTTCTTTGCTTTTTGATGTTGCTGTAGTGCTTCTGGACAAACGAACTGTTGATTGCAATCGAGGCATCTGAAGGAATGAAGGGCTAAGCGATGTTGTTCAGCACCGTCTGCATGAGTGAAGAATTGATCACATTGGCGACAATAGCAGTGCTTCTTTGCTTTTTGATGTGATTGAAGAGCATTCAAGTCGACGAATCGACGACCACAGTGGCCACAAGCCATAAGAACGTTGTGTTTAGAATGGGTCAAACAACGCAGAGCAGAAGGAGACTCGGAGTTGGAGTTGACCCCGCTATTTAACACAACATATGACAAGGTTATCCGAGATGACTAGGCCACAAGGCGCAAGGAGTCTCGGTAACAGCGAGCCTACGACCTCTCCTATCGAGTGTATGTTATTGGCTAAACCCTAAGCATCCTATTAATAGTGGACAGCGGATAAGGCGGTACTCTAGGCAGCTTAGCACCCAGCCATGCAATTCTCAGGAATTTTGAACCCTTACCAGCCAATATTGTTAGCCTAATAGCCTTCCTCTCGCGTAGTAGTTAGGGGCCCAGCTAGTCTAAAGTGCCAATCGCAGCAAGGCTCAGCCTCACGGATATGCATAGCCTCAACCCTCTATATCAAATCCAACCTATCGTCATCACGATGAGTAGAGAACCACAAATCCCGGCTCAGCGACTCCTACATGCGATTCAGACATTTTCCGCCAATACTGGAGACAAAGTCGGAGATCCTGGGGGATGTATCTCTTCAAATCTAAACATCGGCCGGAGGCGTCATCCTGAATTGGCGGTGTATTCTACATAGTAGGCTCCAACATTAGGTCCTTTTCTTATCCTGTTGGATTAACGTGTGCGGACCAAATGGTATTTGGTTTACAAGAAAACGGTTAATAGACCCAAGTGGAAGGTAACTTCGTTTAATTGGCTGTAAATTCAGCCGAAGATGTGCGTCTAATCTTGCCATGGAATAAACGACCTTATTGCTTTCTAATCCATACAACTACAGACGGTGTCTTGATTGACCAAAATATGCTAGAATAGATGAGAGAGCACTCTTGCGAAATAGTCATATTGTTTCCCCTCTCCTTTTTGTCTTGGCAGAAGACTCTCAATGATGAGCTCTTACTTTTACCTTCAAGAAACCAAGGAAGAGGACAAGAAATTAGTTACTATGACTTCTCGACCGGATTCACCTGATGGGCAAGCTAATTCGTTTGCTGTGACTATTTCAAGATCACGAAAGATAGCTTAGACAGAGTGTTACACCACTGCAGACGGACCCTTCATTCACAAGAATTTGCATATCGCTTCAACGAATACAATTCTGAGGACAGCCAAAGGACATATCCACGATTCACGCAGCAATTCATCACAGCCTCGTCTGACCGGTGCTTCCATTATTCAGTGGTTAGCGGCCCCAGATGGAAATCTGTTATTCGAATACACCAATCGCACGTTTTCATGGCAACATCACCATTCCATTACAACTAACAGCTTTCGAAGGTACTACATAGGTCTAGAGATGTCTCAACACTCTATAGGGGGCGATTAGATCCAACTGCGGCTCGCGATGCATATGGATGTGGGCCTACAAGGCTGCCCGGTTATGGCGAGTCATCCACCTTCTACCAATGTCCCATCACAGTAAGCAATGTTACAGAAGTATCAAACAATACGCCAGTGGCAAATGATACGCAAGTGTCAAATGTACGCAGAAAGTCTCAGATGGTATGGCCCGTCTCGCCGCTGCGGCGATTGCCCTGCAGGGTCGCCCTTCAGGCAACGATACGAGGATACAATACCACCTTTATACTTCTGGGTAATTTGAGACCCCCTCTTAGCTTTAGCTCTGCCAAGCTTGAAGAATTGATTGTTTCATCTTCTAGAGAAAGCCACATCAAAGCCCCTGACCAGGTCGGCGCAGACATGGCCGAATTCGCTATCGGGTCCATTTCCACAATGACGCGCACGAATCGTCACATTCAAGTTGATAGCTTGGTGCCTCACCTGGGCAGTCCTCTTGAAGTACAGTGGTATTACGTTATACCATTAATTGCTGGTATTTGCAGCGTCCAACTCGTGCTCTTCATTGAATCGTTTTGCTACGTAGGCTGTACATTAGCTGCGCTCTTTGATAGATAGGCTGGACCTTAAGGGCGCGCTATTGGGGGAATGTCTATAAGTGAATCAGACAAGATGATTCCGTGGGCGGCATTCTGTACCTTTGATTATAGTCATTTGAAAAAAGAGGGTCGAACTTCTATTGTATAAGATTGTCAGGAAAGTAAAAAAACTCTGGAGGACGTGTATGGCTCAAGTATATCGAATTGCAGCTACTACTTTCGGAGACATGGACTCAGAAAGAGCCATAACACTCAACTCATGCCATATATCTACAGTCCGAATGAGCTATGCATTTAGTTATGGAACACATGGACTGCAATGAAGTTGAATGTTTCCTACAAACCCAAGCATTATAAACCCTGCTATAGGCGACATTATCTCTGAGAGACCATTGCTTGGTCGCCGAGCATCAAAACATTCTTAATTCTATTGATACCTAGACGTCAACAAAGCTGATAGGGTGGTTTTACGACTTACCTCGGGAGACGGAGTACGTTTGAGTGCGGTTTACCGGATAGAAAGAGACGAGAGATGAATTCAGCAAAGCAAAATCACACATTATCATTTCTTATCATCAGTATCTCATCTTGGAGCGGTTGTAGATCGGTCAGACTGCTCCCGTGTATCCTTGCTTTTAGTCCCGTCTACATCACTGAATATCGACTTTTATGGCGGTGGTGCAGGGTTTATAGCTCGCAGAATAGGACCTTTCGCAGAAAGAAGGCTAACCTGGTTACGACCTCGACTCTAGGAATAGGGTAGAGGAAAAGATGCATCAATTGTTCAGACACAATATTTTTCAAGGAAAATGATTATATTGCCGAGTAAAAGATTCAAGACTATGTCAATAGACACCTGTGTATCTGGCTTTCTGTATCACCGTCAGAACCTGACTGTGAGAGCTGCGGCCCGATATGGACAGTCTGTTTTACATTGCAGTTTTGCAATTTCCATTCCCTAACAATACTATCACTAATTCTACCAGTCAATCCAAGCCTTAAGATACACATGAAACCTTAGTACCTGAACAAGTCTAATCCAATAGATATGGGTATCTCCTAACTTTTGTGCTGTTCAAACCCCCACGTTTCACATCGAAATCCATGGAACGAGCAGGGAATCGTAGCTCGAAAGATGTTGTCCAAGACGCCATACATTTTATTTAGGGCCAAACCAGAGTACTCGTCTTATGACAGCCCATTGATAAACACCGTTATACAATCATGCAGAATTGCTCGATCGAATCAGAACATATGCTCTCCCCTTCATCCCATCCACGCTCCAGAATCTTGTCTCTTATTCTTGACTTTCAGATTTCCCGGTCTCGTATTATCCGTCGGCACGGCCAAGAACCCACCAAACCCATTCCCGACCATCACACTTTCTCTGCCTTTATCCCTCCATTGAGGACTCAATTGCGGTCCCTGTAAGCTCATAGGCCCTATACTCATGGCACTGAGCCGGCGATCGAGTGAAGTTGGAGGCATGATGAGCGTCAGGTCCCATTCTAACTCACTAATTGTTTTGGTATAGAGTGTCAGTGGGCGGGTGATACCAAGCATCAGTGGTGAAGGTATGTTTCCAGTTCTATTACCTGACATGGTGGGGCGCGGAGGAGGTACGAGGAGGGTTGGAAGAGTGGTTGACAGAGCGTATAAATTTGAGAGTGATGGGAGGGAGCCGCTGAGGATGGAGGATGCAAGATAGGAGTAGTAGCTAACTGAAGGATTTTTTAGGCCACGAGGCGAACTGTTCGCGTTGGAAATCTCATAGTGGAGGGTTCGGAGTGAGCGGGAGGCTAGGGATGGGAGTGCTGAAGAGGGAAGAGCGCGTGAGACGCTCTCAACGATTTCGAGGCTTGTGAGATATGGGGACGATGCGAGAATACGATGGAACTCTGCAGGGGATATTCCTGTGTTTGCGATGGAAAGAGAATTTAGGTTCTCTTTGGCTTCTCGTTGGGAGAGATAGGCGATAAGGCCATCGGCGGAGATGTTGGGAATATCTTGTAGTGTTAGCTTTGCCAATGGAGGCAGTGATCCATTGATGGACGGCCCAAATATGCTATCATCAAGCGTGGCCAAGTTGGTGAGCTTGACTTCGCGCAGAGCGTCAAGAGTACCACGCACTTCCAAAATGGTAGAGGAATCAACCTCCAGGTGTGACAATTCAAGAGTCTTCAGATGACGCCAATGCCTCGAATGCGCTAGATTCTGGAAGCTGTTCTCCGCACCACCAACATACTTCATATACCTCAAGTTCGTGCAGCGTTCGACCTCCTGTTTAAGAGGGTTTGAGGACGGTTCGTCACGGTAAACACCGTCCGGCAGATCGATATAGAGTAGATTTCGAAGGACTGAGACTGTGCGAGCAATATCTGACATGCAGCTTTCCCGAGTCATATACGAAATTTTCAGATATTGGACCTTGTCCGCGAGAAAGCCATTCTCTCTAACGGTGCGAGAGAAGAATTGTAGGCGTTCCTGCGAAGCATCTTTGGGAGACTCATTGCGGCCAATGAAGGGTGATCGTGTTCTTCTTTTAGCTACTTCTTCTTCCCGGTCGCAATAATGGACAGCGTCGATCCGTACGTTGTGGTAGCTATGGAGGAGTCAGTCAGGAAATTCTACATGACGACGGTATCGTATAAGGGCATTTACAGAAGGTTCTGGGCAGCTTTGCACCATTGTTGGTTGACTAAAGAGCACTGTGACAGATCCCTCATATCACAAAGCATACACCCTCCGTCGACCATTGACTCCTCGCAGGAGGTATAAGTATCATCTTGTGAATGTGGGCAGACATAGCTGAGGAGCTCCTCCAGTAGAGGTGCGGAGAACGCAGCTGTTGGATTTGGAGCCGCCCAAAGATCCGACGCACTCCTTCTCAGGAGGTGCTTGTCATCGGCCTTGGTGTCATCGGTACTCTTCAGCCGTGACTTTGATCGTATGTGAGCCAGAAGCTTCATGTTGTGACAGCTACGGACCCGGTGGATGTTCCAGGGAATGCCCCACTTACTCTAATTTCCAGGGTACCTCTGGGCGGTAACTTGCCGGCGTCCCGCGGTCGAAGAAGCCTAAAATGTGGCCCAGAGCGCCTCCTTTCAAAGTGAATCGTTCAAGTCCTTCAAGAGTGGGGTACACAGGATTGTGTACCTTGAAGCCAATGTTTATGGGCTGACGGCTATACACAACAGACCCAATGAAAGCACAAGCCATGGATGGACATATGATGCATTTGTTCAATCAAAGTCTGCTATCTGGTATTATTTCTACAGGAGTCTCTATTCTTGCATTCATTAAGGGTCAAAACAAGAAGATTCCATTGTTTCAGATCCTTCACCAGCATATTATTAGACTTGGAGGGCTAACAGTTGCGTCCAATTGGCGGGGTTGCTCTTTGTTCCTTTCTTTGCATGACCACCGAGAATACAAGCCCAATGCCCTTCTTTAAGACCTCTGCATGGTTTCAAAGATTCCCTTTCTTCTCAACCATATGCCTCGAGACCTTGCTACAGTCCACCGTGGCTAGGTTCTTTGAAGAGGATTTACTAGCATTCGAGCGAAAAGAGCTCAGAGACGAAGCATGCCCCGTTACAATACACCTAGAACATACAGCGTTTGCCCTGGGTAATTGGTAGCATTGCGCTGGAAAGCCTTTCACGTTCAGGTCATATATAACCTTACGCCATATTTGCGAACAACAAGGGTCAATTCGATTACCAGAAACATGGTTTTACGTGGGAATGTCCAGTAAGGGCAATATCAAACCTTTTAGAGTGGAGACCACCCTATGGAAGGCAACATGAGGCGCCTCTTGCCACCGAAGAATGCCTCTAGACAATTTCCGATGAGAAACTGCAGAGTGTACCCCCAGAAATTCCTATTTAGGGACAGCCAGCGCCTTCGGTAAGACTGCTCTGGAAAATTGACACCGTAATCAGTAAGCCCATCAAACGTCCACCAACGCATGCTTGGCCCGACTGTGATCCTATTGGCTTGTGGAAGTGATTGTCGTGTCGTCTATGTCATTTCATGGAAGATCGAGTCATTCTTTCAGCATAGACTTGTAAGGATGGTAGGAAGTAGATGTACAGACGTCTTTTGCAGATGCTTTTGTGGCCTGGAGGACCCGTAGATATAGAATCAAAGGCGTGGAATTGATATATTAAAAGGTTTGTAGGCCTCGGCAATGACGATGAACTGTTACAGGAGACCAGGTCACAGGTATTATGGTACCCCTCCTAGTTCGCTTAGTACGGCTAGGATCTGAAAATTACTGGAGAGGAAAACAGCAATCATTCCCCTTCAATTTCATTGCCGACCATCTTACTCTCTTCACTACCTCCTTCTCCTGCCTAACTAAAGTCGCTCCTTCAGCAACGATCCAGCAACTCTGCGTCCTACCGTGTAGGAGTCCGGGAGACCCTCACTCGCCCTCTCATTGGTGCCTTTGAACGCTCCGTAATTCTCGATACATCCGCGGTCGAGTTTCGAGTCTCCTATCCACGCCTGTCCCTCGAAACCTGCCAAGCTCCGACTGGTCGTGTAGGACCAGCTACACTCCCCGCATTATATATCGAAGGACTCGAGGGTTGGGTGGGCAAAATGGCAAACGCACCGCCGCCGCCAAAGCCGGATATTGATCGTTACTTGGTCATTCATGTAGCTACAACATGTGACGAACACGGTGTATATGTCACAAAAGACTCGGCTGAAGTTATTGAAATCGGATGGCTGCTGTTAGACGCGAAGAATTGCGAGGAGGTATGTTGAGAATTATTCGTGTTGGAAAAGTCAACTCATAACAACACAGATCCACCGCGAGAGCGTTCTTGTCAAGCCAGTCAATACTCCAATAACTCCTTTATGCAGTAAGCATTGCCCAATATCAATACGTCTCGAAAGAAACTCCTCATTTGGACTTTGGCTCATACTTCTTTAGCAAGCTTGACAACTCTTACGTGGGAGCACGTCCGTACTGCTGGTACTTTTCGCGATGCCATTAATCGCTTTGATACCTTTGCGCAAGAGCATCTCATACCCAAGAACTATGAATTCGCGTTCGTCACGCTCGACTCCTGGGACTTGCGTGTACAACTTCCTCGAGAAGCAAGAGACAAGGCCGTCGTCTTGCCGCCATACCTTCAACATTCACGTACATTCGATCTACGCACCGAATATCAACGCTGGCAGCAACATCACCCTGAATCCCTACCGTTCGGCCCAAGTTCTCTCGCCAACATCTGCGCGGCATTAGAAGTGGAGCCCGTTCAATCATCTGCACCCATCAAGCATAACCTTCCTTTCCACCTCCAAGCATTGGCACCCGCCTCGCCTCGACGTGCAATGGAAGAAGCTGTAACGTTGACTAGGGTATTACGTGGTTTGATTCGAAAGTCGCAGCCGCCTGAGGAGCACCCGGATGTACTGAGTCGACCTATGGATGCAAGAGCAGACGTTCGCGCCTTCCTCCAAGAGCGAAGCAAGGTTTTGCACATGAGTGGTCTGCCCCACGATACAACCCAATCTGAACTTGAGAGCTGGTTTACACAATTTGGTGGTCGACCGATTGCTTTCTGGACTTTACGTACCCCTGACCAACACAAACCTACTGGTTCGGGGTTCGCTGTCTTTTCTTCTCACGAAGAGGTTGGTCCCCCTCCTTAAGACCTCGATTTAAATACAAGATATCTACTCCCTATCCCCGCAAATTTCAATATATCATTTCTAGTCTTTCCTCCTGCACAATGCTAACGAGCAATAGGCGGCAGAGAGTCTATGCATGAACGGACGTGCCCTCAACGAGAAAGCCATCGAGGTTTCGCCTTCATCAAGTCGCGTACTCGATCGAGCCGCAGAGATCCTAACCCCATTTCCTCCAAGTAAGAATAGACCTCGGCCCGGAGACTGGACCTGCCCTTCCTGTGGGTTCTCCAACTTCCAACGTCGTACAGCATGCTTCCGTTGCTCCTTCCCAGCGGCAGGTCCTGGTGGGGATCCTATGGGTTATTCTAACTACGGTTACGGTCCTCCACATATGATGGCTCCTCATCACCACATGGGACATCACGGTGGTCATGGGATGGGTCATGGGCGTGGCGGTGGTGGAGGTATGGTGCCGTTCCGTGCAGGCGACTGGAAGTGCGGGTCTGAAGGGTGCGGATATCACAACTTTGCTAAGAACGTCAGTTGCTTGCGTTGTGGTGCTAGTCGTGCCGGGGCAGCAGTTGTCGCAGACTCTGCTTTCCCCTCACCACTCGAGCCTCCAGCAGGGTATGGTATGGGCCCTCCATCAATGGCAGGTACACCTGGACCAGGTCCCTTCGCTGCTGCCTCCAGTGGTTTCGGTTCTGGAGGTTTTGGCGGCCAACAATACGGCGGGCCACCAAGTCAGTATGCCTTACCTTCAGGACTTGGAGCTCCAACTGGTGCCTACCCTCAGATGAGTAGCGGATATGGTCAAGGTCACTCTGGTGGACCATTCGACAGCAGGGCGGCCGAGGCTGCCTTTTCATCGGCTGGAAACGGTCCACCTCCATCTACTGGCACTCAAAACGGATCATCAATAGGATATAGCGGGGCTGCCAACTATGGCGGCACCATGGATGGAAATAATGACCCCTTCGCTTTCCTCTCAGCCGGACTCGGTGGACTCTCAATGAACGACGACTCTCGAAGAAACGGTGCCAACTCGAACAAATCGCCCGCATAAGCGAGCACCACTGTCTCCTCCTCGACTCATGAGCTCATATACAGAATTTGGTACAAGCGAAATATTGTAAGAATGGGTATAGGCAGGGATGTGTAACTGTTAAGGATGGGATCAATGGGATGTGCAAGGTTAGAGGGTGTTTTACATGCGGACGCGACGTGTTCAGGATAAAGCATGGGCAATAGATCTGCACTTGGTCAAGCATAGCGGGATGGGCAAAGCAGCGGCGGTGTTGGGTGGGGAAAAAGTAGACTGGTGGGCAGCAATTTTCATGTTCTCATTTCTTTCCTTTCTTCAGAACACATTTAGCAACAGATTTGGGGGAGGGTTGGCTTCATTTCGGCATGAGGATGATTGTTTTTTTGGGGATTGGCTATGCTAGCATTGCAGACAGCGAGGTGTTGGGCGGAGGATGGCTGTCTGTAGGATTTCAGCATTTCGGGAGATTGGCTTCGATTGCAAGATCTGGTCAATCCATGTTTAGTGGGACATTAGTTGCAGCTGTCTATAATTCTTGGGTCTGGTCACTCAGGCCGAAACAAGCGGATCAGATAAATTGGTATCGAAATTTTTGTACTTCTACGTGGTTTCACTGCATATATTACCTTAAGCTCGAAAGCTCGGAATCGCAGAGCGACGTACTCGTAGTGGTATTTTGGCAAGGTTGGCAAAGCCAGCATGGTACCAGACTGAGGTACAAGGGACATCAGCATTCCTGCTCTACCGCCTACGTATATGTGGCCGTTTGCGACCCTCAGTCTTGTCAAATCATTGAACGCTCGTTACAAGCAGGAATGTTGGTCTCCCTAGTCAACTCCGGAACTTCGACTACAGCCTTCCTTAAGTAAAGTAACAACCAGCTACGTGCATCACCAAGTAAAATAGAGAACAACTTGTCCTCAACAATATTGAACAGCATGGATCTTTTTGATATTGGAGCTCAAACTCATTTACATATATCGTATTCCTGCGCTTGAACCTTATTCTCGCAGTTGTCATCAATAACAGTTGATGTACAGATGTTGAAGAGCCAGACGGATTGCAGAAATCAGTAGGTGAGTGTATTATATTTTAATACACCAGTACACCGCAGTAGTAAATTTTCATTGTAACTCGGAGCCTCGTGGGTGACTAAAGTAGATGATGGGCTTAGATGGGCGCGAAACGGGTGCCGATGTTCCGTTGTGGCCGCGCTATCCGCATGCTATGTCCGATGCATTATTCCAGCACTTTCATCAACGGCAGGAAAAAGTGCTGGGGGCCGGTCTTGGTATTTGGCTTGACGTCGGAGGCTGATGGACCATCTCTCCGTCCGGTTGGCATAACTCGAGTTATGCTGAATTTCACAAAATAATCCACCCGGATCGGGACTTAAGCGATTTAGCATGACGAAATTCCTCTATCAGAGCACACCCTCCAAGGACTAGAGTATTGAAATCAATGCCGTGGCTACCGAATTGACATCCTATCGTACTGGCCATTGTCATGTCTTCAATTACATATAAATCCACCATGCCCGCTCTTTCTTCAGCAAACATCTGCTCGAACTATACCCACAATTGCCCTCCTTCAACAGGTACCTCACGCGCTGACCTCCAGCCGCCATGAGCAGCAATACCTCTTCCGACACCCTGACAAACGTCAATACAAATGCCAGTACCAAAACCAATAGATCCTCACATTGGCAGATCCTTACAACGCACACAACAATCTCGCCTGACGTTCTCAATCATCCCTATCCCGGATCAGGCACAGAGGACGATCCATATCGCGTCGAGTTCCTCCCAGGCGACGAAAGAGACCCGCAGAACTTCTCAAGTCTGAAAAAATGGAGCATAACTCTGCTTGTTGCTTTCGCAACTTTGGCGGTGGCTTTTGTATCCTCTGCATACACTGGTGGCGTGAATCAAATAATTACTGCCTTTGATACAAGTGACGAAGTCGTGGTATTGGGGGTGTCACTCTTCGTATTAGGCGTATGTATATTCGAGACCTATGCATGAACAAAGGAATCTCTAACACACGTGCAGTTCGCCATTGGCCCCCTTCTCTGGGCACCTCTTTCCGAATTATATGGGCGCCAAATACTATTCTTTGGAACTTATGGAGTCCTTACAGCTTTCAATGCCGGGGCCGCTGGATCTCAGAATATTCAGACTCTCGTCATCCTCAGATTCTTCGCTGGCGCTTTCGGTTCATCCCCTCTTACAAACGCCGGCGGCGTCATCGCAGATATGTTTTCAGCATCGCAACGCGGTCTCGCCATGTCTGTATTCGCCGCTGCACCGTTTATGGGCCCTACACTCGGCCCAATCGTAGGTGGCTTCTTAGGTGAAACGGAAGGCTGGCGTTGGGTGGAAGGTCTCATGGCAATCTTCACCGGTGTTCTATGGATAATCGGCTCCCTCACCATACCTGAAACTTATGCTCCCGTTCTCCTGAGAAAGCGAGCTGACGCCCTCACCAAGAAGACCGGCAAAGTCTTCAAATCCAAAATTGAAGTCGACCGAGGCAAGCAAAGCCTCGGCGAAACCTTCAAAATCGCCCTTTCCCGCCCCTGGATCCTCCTCTTCAAAGAACCCATTGTCCTGCTCCTCTCCATCTACATGGCTATCATATACGGAACCTTGTACATGATGTTCGCCGCCTTCCCTATCGTCTTCCAGCAAAACCGCGGCTGGAGCGAAGGCATTGGTGGTCTAGCCTTCCTCGGCGTCGCAGTCGGCATGATCGCCGCTGTTATCTACACCATTCCAGACAACAACCGCTACAAACGCGCTGAAGACGCTGGTATCGCTAAAGGCGAAATCGGCGCACCGCCAGAAGCTCGCCTTCCCCAGCAATGATAGGAAGTGTCTGCATCCCTATCGGCCTTTTCATCTTCGCATGGACAAACTATCCTTCCATCCACTGGATTGTCTGCATCATCTTCACAGCCCCTTTCGGCTTCGGCATGGTCCTCGTCTTCCTCTCCATCATGAATTTCCTCATTGACGCTTACACAATCTACGCCGCTAGCGTCCTGGCCGCTAATTCCGTTCTAAGAAGCGCTTTCGGCGCCGTGTTCCCCCTCTTCACTACGTATATGTACGATAATTTGGGCATCCGTTGGGCGAGTTCGATACCGGCTTTCCTAGCGCTGGCGTGCGTGCCGTTCCCGTTTCTGTTCTATAAGTATGGGCCTACGATAAGAAGGAAATGTAAATTTGCGCGGGAAGCGGCTGAAACGATGGAGAAGTTGAAGCACAACGATCCTGCGGATGCGAAGGAGAGTGATATTGCTTCCGAGATTGCGGTAGAGAAGCCTGAGCCGGAGTTGGAACCTGAGGGTGTTAGAGCTGCAAGGGCTGATACCGCTAGCGCTCGAGAGAATGAGGGGAAGATGACTGATTCAGACAGAGATATTGAGAAAGGAGAGTTCTGAATAGCTCGTAAAAATAATCCTTCGCTTCTTGAACATACTACACCTGTACAATTGTCAATTATAATATCACAGCATTTTCCATCGGAAGCATGGCATGGAGTTCGGAGATAGTCGGGCGTCAGCTCTATGTATATTGCTACCTTAGCCAGCTATACCAAACAGTGTGTACATATAACCAATTTCACCTACATTCAAAACTAAGCCTCTACATATATAACCAGTCATTATGAGTCTTGTAAACAACCTCCCCACACATCACCGTTCTAATCCATCAATCATCCCATTGCTTCAGCATTCATTGATGGAACACTAACTTACATACCCAAACGCCCACCTACCTGCCTGCCACGGCGTGCCAGGAAGATTAAAGAAGGTAAAAAAAGCATGCAAGTCATATCTAATACTGGATATTTATCTCAGCACTTCAAACGAATGTTTTAAAAAAAAAGAACACCATCAACTAGCCCTTTTGAATGGCGAATATGTGAAATCGAATGAAGAGATGAGAGCGGATACGACTAAGTGAGTAACTAAGTACCCGCAATAGCAGTGGAAAGGGAAGCATTATGGTTCTTTGATTTTAAAAGGGAAAGGAGCATCAACGAGTGGGAAAATTAGAACGGATGGATAAAGACTGATGTGGGTATTCTACATCTCAAACGCTAAATAACATCGCTGCACATGCTACTTATCAATTAATGGAAAAGCACTATTCAGCATGCTTCAATAACCCCCCAACAGCCCCCCCTTGGCCGCTCAAAACCCCTCCCCAACCTTAACATCCACCTCCCTCCTCTTCTCCCTCTCAATAACCAATTTCAAACCCCCTCCCCCTCCCCCTCCTTCCCCCGCACTCCTCTCCACCCTCTCCAACAGACTCCCCTTCCCAAATCGGCTTTCCTCACCTACATCCAACATCGGTTCTCTCGCCGTTCTCGAACCGGTCATCACGCCTCGCCCTGTCCCCGTTCCGCCTTGGCTGTGCATGCTATCGGAAAGAAGACCGCCTTCTACGAACGCACCCCCGGGTTTTTCAGGGGACGTGGAGGCGTGGCGGTCATGGGATTGGGCATGAGAAGAGGATGGGTGCTGGTTGTTGTTGCTGCTGCTGCGAATGGTGCGGGTGCGATGGATGTCATCACCGCCGCCGGCGCTGGTACGTGGGCGTCGGTTTGGCGTTGTGGAAAGGGGAATGGAGAGAGCGGGTTCAGGGTTTGTGGCCATTTCGATGAGTCCTTCGGGTGGGATAGCGGTAGGCATGACGCCACGGCCTTTTCGGGCGTGTTGGGGTGGTTCGTAGTATTGGGGGGTTAAATCGATGAGGGGTTTGGGTTTCTGGTGGTGGTGTTGGGAAGAGGTGCGTTTCAAAGAGGTGCTTTTTTCTTCTTGATATATGGGTGCAACACCAGAAGGCAGGTTTGGAGGACTCGCTTCGCGCTCTCGTTGGGCTTTTTGGCGAAGGGTGTAGGTCCTGCCGAGGAGGCCTGTGGAGGCGAAGGGTTCGGGGCTTGGGCTGGAGCGGGTGTCTGCACGATTGAGGGGCCGCGCTTTCGGGTTGTTGCTTCGCCTGTGGAGGCGTCTTTGGTGAGTTTTTTGGGATATGATACTGGTGGTGCACCACGACCGCGAGTCGGCGGACGGCGAGGAAGTGTTTCAGTAGCTGGCTCGAGGCTAGAAATGGGTTCCTTATTGATGAGGCCAGCTACTTCCGTGCTCTCTAATGCAGTTCTTGACAAGTCTTTACCATCAGAAGCAATACCGTTATTAATTTTTCTAGGGTCGTCTTTTCCCTCCCCCATCACGTTAACTAAATACCAGCTCCTCCACTCCTGGACAGCTTTATACCATGCGCTAGCAAGGGCTTTGTCGCTAGTTGAGAAGAGATGAACGAACTTTTCCGTGCTTATGAACATGCTCGATTTTTGTTGGCTTTTGACAGCAAAGCAGACCTTTCTAGGCGGCTTAATCTGCTTTGATATCTGACTGACAGTAGGTATATAAATATCGAAGTCCGACAAATGGCAGATGTTAGATGCCTCACCACCGTTCTTCTTGGCTATAAAGACCTGACCATCTGAACGCAGAGTGACCCACCGCTTATCCCAGCGGCGGGGTTTCTGGGAGTGGTAGATGTGCACTGATGTATCGCCAGGCTGGGAGCTCGACACGCTGCTGAGATCTAGATCACTATCTTGACCACCCGTTGGTGATGGTATGATTACGAGTGTGTTTTGCGTATCGTTGTCCCACGAATTCATTACATCTCGTACGTGCTCATACCTCCTGAGCGGTCGTTCGAGGCCAAGCTGCTTGAATGACTCGAGGACCACCGTCGCTTTGGGGCTTAGAGATTTTGAGATTTGTTCTCCAACAGAGCGAATGATGTCCGTCGGGGTAGTCGATGGCGTTACAGGGATAGACATCACAGATTGCTCATACTTGACTATAACTCTTCGTTCCCCCGCATTGACTGCAGAGACGGGCGCATCAAAGGCGGGGGTTACTATGTCCTGGGGTGGCTCATTGGCAATGGGTGCTGAGATAGTCCTCTTCAACTCTTCCTTGCTCTGGGCTCGCCGATGTTCGCCTCTATAGCCCTTGATTCGCTGCGTCAAGCTCTTTGTAGGCAACGCTGACGGTATGTTGGTCGTGGGTTGTTCCTCGCGATACTTAGAGAGCGATCTAGTTTGCTGCAGTTCTGGTGTAAATTCTGGCTTTCGGGGCAATCCATGCTCTTTGAAGTCCCTATGAGGACCTTCTGCGACCTCTCCCTTCCTACCAGAGCAGGCTTTATCTTGGCCTCGAGGAGCGCCAGACTGACGAGTGACCTCTGGGCTCCAAGTCTGCCGATCCCTCATCTCTTTCATATCTTCGCGCCCTTTCTGACTTGGGAATCCCTGCGCAACTTTAGATAGGACATCTTCATGGGCTTGCTGCACTTGATCTGCATTGGTCCTCAGGGGTTTGGCCGGGCCTGTAAGAGGCCTGTTTGGTCGCGCAACTTTGTATCTGGATCTACTTCTGGCCAGATTGCTGCTGAGCGTCTGTGACGAGGCTGTAGGCTCAGATGATGGATTCATTATTCACGGTGGTCTCCCCCAAGTTGTACGGAATGGTCTGACTTGATAATTTCTGTTTCTTTTCCGTCTGTGTTTGGTGCAACGCTCTGCGCCTTCAGTGAAGCCTAGATGTCTGTGCGGAGGCATGTGTAGCGTCTTTGCAAGGGTGGGAATGGACATGGCCAAATTGAAATTTGACAGGCGCTTGAGGTTGACTTGGCAAGCTCAGACACGCGACTTGCGTGAGGCTGGATACTCTTGGCATTCTGCAGGGTGCCACAGGTGCGCTTCCTGCTGCGAGGGACATCGTTTCCTTATTCTACTTGCCCCTATGTAAGCTTCGAGACCAATCACGAATCACAATTGCCTTACGCATTTATGGTAGTGTATATGTATGTCAAAGCCGCAGTCCCAGCGGACAAACTGTATCTCTAGTCTCCATGACGTCGTTAATCCAGTCTACTCTATTTCTATCTAACTTGGCCCAGGCTCCATGTGCCTCCAGATGTCGCCTTCCCATACTCCAGCTCTCGTATAGTCTGCCGAAGAACTGCCTAGCATATATCCAAATCTAAAATACTCCGTCTCCAATGCATCGCTTCTCCAGAATGTATGTTGGGGTGCTCCCTCTCCATAATACCACCGATGACGCTCTACTTCATTTACTAAAATACTTACCCCATCATACGGATGTGGAGGCGTTTTCCAGGAGAATGTAATGTTTTGTGTACCCAGAATTGGCATCGATATGTTCGGTAGGAGTGACTCTAATTGTCCGTCCCCACCACGAAGCTCGTCCGTTGTTTGCATTAAGGAGTCAAATCCCCAGCGCGCGGTCCCGTTGATGAATAGGCCCACTAAAATACCTTGATACAACATTCCCGCTCTTGTCTGAGGGCGCGTTCCTGGTAGAAGTAGGAGAGCAAGTATGTAATGATGTATGCGCAGGTTGAGAGGCGGTATGACGATGCAGAGGAAGATCCCAGTGAGGAAAATGGCGTAGATACCCAGATAGCGAGGCAGTAGACCTTCGAGCCGTAAATACCAGACTTGTCCACAGGCAATTGTGAATATTAAGAGCACAACGATTGCCAAAGCCAGTTTAGCTCCCGCTTGTACTTGGAGGTCATGCTGAGTAAGACGCTGTATAGGGATGAAATCGAAAGTGTAGTTGTTAAGAGCGCCCACCCAGGCACCACCCAGCCAGAGGATACTTCTTTCTATGTTGGCGGTCATGCCCGTCTGTTGGGGTTTGACACTGTATATGTAGATAACAAATGCACAAAAGGCTGCCGGAAGGAATCGGCCAATAATCGCAGACGTGAGTGAGGCGTAATCGGAATAATTTGGCGGGTCCGAGACAAGTCCAACGTGGAAGAAGAGCATTACAAATATCGAGGTGAAGAAGACTGGAGGCGAGGTAGTGCAAAGTGATAGGATCGTAGAGAACCCACAGGTGACTGCGAGAAGCGGCCAACGTAGATCTCTCACGCATTCGGAGGAAAGTCCGGAAACAAAGGTGAACGTTTTAGGAAAGCTGGTGTCAAAAGCAATGCTTCGAATACCATGTCGCTGGGTAGATGCGAAGTTGCTCTGCTCGCCGGTAAGCAAAGCCACACCGCATCCGCCCTTGTCATTTCCAACAAGACCTGAATGTATAGCTGCTTGGCAAATGAAGGAGTCGCCCCGATACACAGTCTCGGGAATCGTAGAATTCTCCTCAGCCGCTGTAGGGCCACCAATCACGAAGTGTGAGTAGTTTATTTCTTGGTCGCCCACAGCATGAGGGTTGAGGACTTTTGTTTGCCTGCAGTTCGCGGGGCATCGGAACGCAAGCGTAGCATTGTCAAAGGGTCGACATCGGTTGCCGTTCAGGCCACAGCCGTTTCCAGGCTCCCTACTAAATCTCAGTCCAGGTCCTTTTTGAAGATCAAGATAGATAGAGTGGCTTACCAGAAATTTGCCCCGCACCATATGGGCTGAGGCTTCCCGTAGCCCTTGATATTCCCAGCTTGTGCAGAGTGAGTGAGTACCAAGGTGAAGGTCAAGAGCCAGCAAAAGTAGAAAACTGCCAGTAGTCCAGCCTTATGCCTACGCTTTGGAAAATGCCTTTCGATGAACTTGGCGGGGGCCTCTTGGATGAAGGGGAAGAAAGGCCTAATCTTCTGTATCTGGGGAGGATCCGGGCCTTTCACCCAGGCTACGATAGCTCGAGCCGTCTGTCGAATAGGCACGGGTACCCATCTCCAGTGAAAGGACTTGGAGGACTCTCGCAGCCACACCGGTATTGGGTACTGACGCTGTTCGGCTTCCTGCGATTCAGACTGAATGTCCATGTCAGAGCTACCGGGAGTTGACGCTTCTGGTCCATCGTACTGGGCTCCATTCTCAGCGTCGCCGCTGTCCTCCCATGGACCCATCGCGACGTCGCCCGGTAAAGAACGAGTTCTACTACAGTATTTATTAGCCAGCTGCGCTTTCCATAGCCGGAGGATATAACAGTTTATATACAGCTAGTAGATCCGAACGCGCCTCTAAGGTTCCTGCCTATTTTATTTGCGCGATTCCCCTGGCCAGCGACAGAAGGTAAACACTCTGTAATGATCCATACGAGCAGAAGGAGATTATCAACGTTCAGAAGTAAGAAAGCGAGGAGGACGGTGAAGGACGGACTTGATGGTCTTCCGACCGGGCAGCGGCAGACCGTCACATTCACAATCCTGCCAGTCAGATCTGCCGAAGTGATTATCTGATGAAGCAGGAACCACCCACTTCCGATTGGCCAGGCCGCCAGCCTCAACAATCATCGCTGCCGTCATGTACTTTCTAGCACTGAGCTAAGAGATAACAATTATCAAGCATCTATACATTACACAAAGTGGTCGCCTGGTACTAGAGTGGCATGTTGAATAATCTTTCATATCTGTGAGAGCTTCAGTATAGACATCTCCGCCATTGTTGCCCTCACTATAACATCTTCGCCACAATGGAAGTACAAGAGAGTGCTGATAAGAGGCCAGAGCCTATCGATCTATCACATCATTATTCCAAGGCTACCAAAAACCGAGCGCAAAGCAATATCAAGGGATTCTACAAATATTTCGCCATCCCGGGGATAGGCAATCTTGCTGGAGGTCTGCCGAACAATAATTACTTTCCCTTTGACACTCTTGAGGCTGCTGCAGCTCTACCCGAACGCTTCACTCCAACACCCAATAAGCCCGTTGATCCTCCGACTGCCCAATTAGCTGCAACGAAGCTCTCAGATGACGTCTCATCATCTCGCGTGGTTGTACCCAAGGCTTCAGACAACGAAGACATCCTTCGCAAGATCGATCTGAAGACTGCTCTCCAGTATGGCACCGCTGAAGGCTACCCGCCACTTTACAGCTTTCTTCGTCAATTCACTACCCAGAATCTGCATCCAAATGTCCCATATAAAGAAGGTCCCGAAATAATACTGACCTGTGGATCCACTGATGGCTTTTCCAAGACTCTCGAGGCATTGACCAACATATGGAACGAGGACAAGGATCCGATTGCGGACAAGGAGGGTATACTGGTCGAGGAGTTCTGCTACATGAACGCAATAGGGGCTGCTAGACCCAGGGGCTTAAATATCGTTCCAGTTGCCATTGACGATGAAGGCATGAAAGCACATGGAACAGGTGGCTTGTATCACGTACTAAGTACTTGGGACGAGAGTAGGGGAAAGAGGCCACATTTAATCTACACTGTCACGTAAGAAATGACTTCTTACAGAATGTTGATGATAGAACTAACATTGAGTCTAGCATTGGCCAAAACCCCACGGGTGGAACATTGAGCGTTCAGCGCCGCAAAGAAATATACGCCGTCTGTGTTAAATTCGACGTTATAATCGTTGAAGACGACCCTTACTGGTACCTCCAATATCCTTCCGCCAACGC
This sequence comes from Cladonia rangiferina, assembly GCA_023065455.1. Classification (NCBI taxonomy): domain Eukaryota; kingdom Fungi; phylum Ascomycota; class Lecanoromycetes; order Lecanorales; family Cladoniaceae; genus Cladonia; species Cladonia rangiferina. The sequence goes on from JAJREH010000030.1 coordinate 400,807, forward strand.
TGCCAATTATCACGACACATCTTTGCCTGGGGCCGCCCATCTCGAATTCAACAGCCCGATCCAACAGCGACCCTTGCCCCAAAGGTCCTCAGGCTACCACTTCCTGGACTCCCTCATTCCCTCCTACCTCTCCGTCGACTACCAAGGTCGCGTCGTCCGCCTTGACACTTTCTCCAAAACCGTCGCCCCGGGCTGCCGTCTCGGCTGGATAACAACCCAACCCAAACTCTGCGAACGCCTCCTTCGCATCACCGAAACGTCGACCCAGCAACCAAGCGGATTCGTCCAAGCCATGATCGCCGAGCTTATCATAGGACCTCACGATCCCAAGCACGGCCGAGGTGGCGATAAAAGCGCCAAGGGATGGAAGATGGATGGCTGGATCCGCTGGCTCGAAGGCTTACGCGGCAACTACGAGCGCAGGATGCAGACTATGTGCTCGATCCTCGAAGACGGCAAAGAAATCGTGAAAGCCGGCCGCCGTAAGAGCATGGATGATGAATGGAGCGTAGTCAAAAAAGTGCGCCTGTACGACTTCATTTGGCCTCTCGGCGGCATGTTCGTTTGGGTAAGTCTCCTTCCCCACCCATCAACATCCAAATAAAACTCCAGAATGAAAACTCATTGAAATGACTCATTAGGTCCGCATCAACTTTCCCGCCCATCCTCTCTACCCCACCACCTTCCCTGGAAAGCTCGCCAACGCCCTCTGGATCCACCTCACCACGAAAAAATACCTCGTCCTGGTGACTCCCGGTACAATCTTCTCCCCCTCAGACGAGATTCGCGACAAGAAGGGCTGGTCGTATTTTCGAATGTGTTTTGCAGCCGTAGACGAGCCGGATGTGGAGAAGACTAGTAAGAGGTTCGTGGCAGGCGTGCAAGATTTTTGGAAAAAGAAGAGTTTGGATGATATTGAGGAATTGGAGGCGGCGGGAGTGGGGAGGGACATGGGCGAGGGATTGTTGGATTTGAGGGGTGGATGGGGTTGTTGAGGCAGTTTCTGAGTGGGTTCTCAGGATGTGTTACGGTTGAATGCCGAATGGTTGCATGATGCTACGATTTAGCAGAGGACGTGATGGTTATGAAGGAATCGATGATGAAACGGTCTTTGACGAGATCAACGGTGCTATGATCTGGTAGAGGAAAATGGAACAGATTGACGAACGAGGCGGTCTCTAGCATTTCGACGGTACCGTGATCGATCCATGATATAGATCATAACGTGTATATATTAATCACACTATGATATCATCCATGTATCTCACAACCTGAAACACTTCATTCCCCAATATATGTCTACCTACCTTACTACTATTATATACGACTTCCGCAAACCAAAAGCTTAGTTAAGCAACTATATCTCCATCAAAATTTTTTGTCATTCATACCCCTAAGCTAGCGTTCGAGCCTCATTAAAAAAAACAAAACTTCGCTGTGCTGTTTTACCAGACGTCGAGGACAGACAGACATGGAAGGGAAAAGGAGAGAAGAAGTAAGCCGGCGCAAGCAATGCAGAACGCCCCATGTGCTTAATGCAATATTGATACCACACATGATGCAGCCGTAATGTCAGATCGCTAAGTATCCCAAGCATTTCCCCCCCTTTCTCTGAGCAGTTTTCACTTTTCATCGTCAAGTATCCTTCACCGCCTACTTATCACTTCCCTCCTCATTCATCCACGTTCTGCCATTCGCCGCCTCCTCCACCGGAAATACCTCCCTGGCATACTCCTCTATCCCCCTCCATCCACCCCATAACTGCCTTGCCTCAGCCACACAAGTCCCCTCTCCCCCACCTCCCCCACTTCCACTCTCGGCCGTCCCATTCACCTCCTTCTTAACGCCTGGTTTTTCCATGTCTGGGCCGAAATATGGCGCTTTGAATTTTCCAAAGATGAATTCGATGGCGTGGAGTTGTTCGGCATAGCCATCTGGGATGGGTACTTCGATTTCGATCTTGAGGGAGTGGACGTAGCGGACCCGGCGGCGGAGGGCGCGCGAAAAGAGGGCGCAGACGCGCGTAGGGGTTAGAAGTTCGAATGCTAGGGCGATGCTGGCAAAGGATTCTTGTTAGATGTGGGTGTAGGGTATAGAGAAGAATGGAACCGTACCGGTGTCCTGACCATTTTCGTAGACCGTCTTTAAAGATCTGGAGAACGGCCGGCCCGACGTCGTGTTCAGCGTCGAGCCAGGGGAGGGCTATGTTGGGGTCGAACGGGGCTTTCCATTCGAAGCTATCGTCGGGCATTAATTTCATGCAGAACAGAGGCATGGGAACGCTGGTGAAGTTGTTGTTGTAGATTCCTGCGTAGACAAAAGTAGCGGGAAGGCCGATCTGGATTATCAGTCAGCTCTAATGGATGTTCAGTCGCTGGAGTGACTTGGTATAATTTACCTGCCGTATGTAGTTCTCGATTGTGAATTTGGCGGCCCATAGTGGCGCTGCTGGCCAGCCCTTTCCATAAATGCTATGGTCGGGCATAGAAGAATAGATGTAATGTTTAATATTGGCCTTTTTGGCAGCGTCTGCCAGAGACTTGCCTATGGCGACCTCATCACCCCACGTAAGTGTGTTGATGAAAGCTTTCTGTGCACCCGCGAACACACGTGCTATGAGGTCCTTGTCTTCAAGGGAGCCTTCAAAGAGGGTGACATTGTTAAGAGATTCCAGCTCTTGTGCCACAGGCAGGGATCTCTTGCTGACATGTGCTCGGATCTGATAGCCCACAGCCGCGCCGACGCGGGCCACGGAGGCAGCTTGTCGGCCAGTAGCGTTGACTATTGCTAAAGTGTTATTGGGCATGAGTTAAGGAATGAGAGAAGGCAGTTTGAGTTCAGCACGAGATAAGGTAGGAAGGTTCTCAAGAAGTAAGCGGTGAATTGTTTGCGTTTATCAGATAGGAGATAAGCAGAGCAACGTGGTTGTAGATTTTGGAACGGACAGCCACGAGAATGATGCAAGACAGGACTAGAATCGCGTGGCACCAAAGATGAAGTAGTGAAGAAGCCTTAAGGGCAAGCCATAAGGTTAACAGGAGGGAAAATCTGGGGAAAAAGTGGCGCTAAAATTGGAAGATGTTCTTCCCCACAACGGGTACAATCAACAATAGACCGTAGTGAGAAAAACCAGGGTAGATAAGGAAATCATATACTATTATTGCCTAGTCTGGAAAGCATGATAGGTAGCAAAGAGCAAGTTATTATTCAGCGGTGTAGCGTATACCAGCACGTAGCGAGGACGCCCAAACAGCGCGGTCACAGTAGGAAGAGTGATGCGGTAGAGTGACGTTCGTCGTGTGTTAGAAGACCGCCGGAGGAGAAGATTGCGATACTGATGACGTGACTTTGCTATTGAAGCATAATTTGCCATTAGTATGTTCAGTAGTGTAGGCTCTGTTAATGGCCCGCGAACAGGAACCGTGACTTGGTATAGCATCATGAGTGGTTTCGCCGAAAGTGAGAAGGCGAAAGTGTAGTTGTATGGAAGATCCTCGGAGTGAGGAAATTTGAATGGTCATCAACAATAGGAAGGAAGAAAAGAGTCCCGAAGAGTCCCTCCTTCGGCATCCGTCCAACCCAATTAGGGCCTGGACTGGACACCGCTAATTAGGTAATAATTGAGCCTTACCATACGCGAACATATCGTGATTCTACGCCAGGGGTGGTTCATCATTTCGCAATATCACGACACAACCACCATATGCGCTGTGGCTTCACGACCCTGAATTGACAGCCAGGTCTGCTTCCATCACGATCAGGCAGACGAGGTTGTTACTGGTCAAATGCGAACTCCCAATAGCCGATGCCTGGGTCTCATCCGACCCCTTGGTTGGCTCAGAATCCATCAGGCCACACAGTCATCCAAATACCGGCATATGTGTACATAACTATTTCCTATACGACATATTTAGAAATATGATTTGCAGCTGCTCCGAGGATATGCAAGACTGTAACCCGTCACACTTAAACCGTGGAACGGCGCCTCTTGCCTTGCGGGACGGCTAGCAGACCACGTGTTGGTCATAGATAGTTCCTTGTAGCCTATGATTATACGATATGTCTGACCAAGAGGTTGCACCTCTGTCACGTAATGACAAACCACACCGCATTCTGTCCGCACTCCCACAACAACCGCTGCAGGATCTTGGATTATCAAGCTGCCGTATTGCCGTCCCAGCCAAGAGCCTTGGAGAGGCTCAAACTGTGGTTTGCGAAATTGCCATCGAAGTTGCCCACGTGTTTATACTGTGGTTCTACTGTGAACCCTGCTTTTAGCGCTTTTCTGCGGTTGTCCAATTTCGTGCTAATCTTCCGACAATCAACCCCTGCTGGCAAAACGAGGACGTTCTCCATCAAGAATTAGTCTAAGACGAGCGAGATGCCTCCAGGGACTGCATCGTAGACATTTGGATGAGTAGGGTACTGTGTGTACACCACTCGAGATCCAAACAAGGATGATCGAGGCGAGCACCGATCGCCACCCCTTCCGCGGCAGGCTCACTGATGATAACAGCTTTTAACGTGTACCTTTGGGCCGGCAACGTGGAAAGGGTAAAGATACTCTCTTGAACACTTGGCAGCTATTGTACCACATCTGATCGAGCTTTGAGTCAGCGAAAGTATCCAGAAAGCATCAAATCAGGGACAAGACGCAGAATCCCCTCCCTTGCAGGGAAGGGGGTTTTATAGCCGCTACAGTACAGTGACGAAATGCTGTCAGCAGTGAAATCTGTCGCAATCATCGCATCTCCGCGGTCAACTTGCAGTAACCGGCTCGCTACTCTTCCTAAATCTTCTATGAGCTAAGAGAGTACCAAGAATTCTAAATGCATAGAGATTTCCATGACATTCAGGGGCCACAGCTGCTCCGAACAGTCCCAAGCATTGGCGAGAACGGATGCATTCTCACAATGTTGTTGAGCGCGAAAGGTTGTAGCTTCAGAGGTGGTTTCGTATAGAACATACCCAAGGTGCTTCTGTGCCCTTTGTCCTGCGTTGGCGTGTAAAAGGATATATTGCGAGGCAGGAGGGATGAATGTACAGAGCGAGCATCATTTTCAAGTCTCCCAAAGATCTTTCAAGACCCGACCAAAATGAGGGATATCGCCGATACAGTCTAGGTTGACGAGGATATGCCAAACAATCTAGGAGGCGGCTTCGCTGGGCCAGGTAGCCACAAAGGGTCCTTTTATAAAGATGAAGAAGGCTGGTTTGAGGCTATGCTTGGGAATATTGCTGAAAATAAGAAATCGATAGCACTTCTCACAGCATAAGTCAATAGATCCTCAATATGGAAGAAGAAAATTGAAAGCAGAAGTAACGAATAGGAATGAAGGTTACAGTCCCTTCTTGTCGGAATTGTTTGCCTTACTATATATACAGACTTGGCGCGTTGCTCCACAGTCTGGTCTCTATCAGCGTGCCTGCAAGATATTTCCGGTTGTTCAATTCTCGCCGTGTGGGATCTTGAAGGCTTTGCGGTGAGATGGTCGACTGTATACCGATGGAGAGTGGTTCTACGAACTTGATAACTCTTGATAGCGCCAAGGCGCTAAGCCATGTTGGCATGTCCGGCATGGTAAGACCGCCGTCAAAGGAACACACCAATTACTCAAGATATTGCTATTTGCCCATCCCACAACAGTTCTTGTTGTATGTATTTCTGTCCAGAAGAAATGAAAAGAAATTCGAAGCTATTCGGTAATCCTGATACGTCAACTACGTTTGAGCTTTCTTTATACAGGAGCTGTAGTGTTCTGAATGCCAACTAGATTCGTTATTCTAGATATGCGACCATCCATCCGCCAATATAGATCACGTTACAGTAAAAAAGATAAGATTACCGGGCGCACAAGTCCAGAGTCTTGATCATCAGGTAAGCCACCAGCCATTGACCACAAACATAAGAGGCTTGCAGCCTGCTCACAATGGCTCGCCCTTCATCTGTTCTCAATTAAAAATGCTTGTCGACGCTGGAATCGACATTAATCTTGGGGATGAAGAAGGAGAGATAGCGTTGATGAATTCCGTTCTTATTGGTCTCACAAAGCACTGTTGTAGGCTGATTGTGCCCGGTGCCGAGATCAATACCGCTGACCGCTCCATGAATCGAACTGCTCTCCATTTTGCAATCGCCTCTGAGCGCAGAATTCTGAATGTATCGATCGTAAGTAGAAGTGCAGACCACCTTGCCTTGACCAAACATACAGGAATATCGCTCATCCAGCAGCGCCATCTGGGGGCCCAAAGACATTACAAAATCTGGCGGCATCCAACTTTAAGGATGTGAATTTCTCGCAACAAGACAAAGATGGGAAATGTCTAGGGGATGACTTATCGCAACAAGTGATACTCATGGATAACGAGAAGGAGATTTATGAAGCTTTTAATGCATTTACATAATCTGTTCTGGTTCTAGACCTTCTAGAGATTAAAATCCTAGAGAAAGACATAATTAACGTCTATTGAACTTGAAGCACGTTAGTTTCCATACAAAGGATTCGTCATGGAGGATTCTCTTTCCATGGTGAAAGCACCATGTCTGAAACATCTGAAATACAGCCTGGAGAACGACAGGGAGGTGACGTCGTCCCAAGGCCTGAGGAACCTGTACGACGAAAGCAGTCCCAGAGCCGGAACATCACTGTGAGTAATCCAGCATGAGATTTGGTGATGACCGCAGGCTCTAAACCGATCAACACTTTTCTGAACAGGGAAATTTTCTTGGTGATGTCAGTTGTTGTTGCGTCGTATGAATAGCAGCGCTGGAATGAGCATGCGTAATCACATTTTGGATGTCATTAGCAAGTCATAGCTCCAAGGACCCCCTCCGAGTAAGTTTGCTTTGCACAATGCATATACGTCGAAATGCAGGAGCGAAACTTGAAGTGCTCAGCGATCATCCATCCATTGGTCACAGATAGTATGGCACAATCACCACGGTCGAGTTCCGAGACCCGGTTTCAAGCCATGTTGGGTGACAAATACCGATGTATATTTAGCATTGCCTTCCCGTTCATTTCAAACATTGTCGTAGGAGTCCACCGGGGCCACAAGCAGGCTGCGCACCTCGTTGCGAGTCATCTTGCAAAGATAAGCCCAGATAAATGGGTCGGTGCACGATGGTGGCGCAATGACCATAACAATTGCTCTCAAGGTGCTACCTCAGCGGCGACGTCTGTGCACGCTGGATCTACGCTCCACATTGTGTTTTCTTTGGGGCACTCCGTAAAGTAGAAAGTAAAATGCTGAAACATGATGTTTAGGGCATTGTGTACTGCTTCAGTGACCATGTCCGGACTCAGGACTGCGAAAGCTGCCTCTCTAGGGTTATGTCGTGCATAAGTTTCTATGCTCAGACCCCAAATCCAAACAGCGCCGCGTCTCTCTGCATCGTGAATTTTCATAAAGGTCAATGCATACATTCAGTATGCTTCAATGCTGCGCAAGATGAGCGAAGAAAGCTTATGCTGAGCGCTATGACCCAAGGGCCAATGGCGGTTCTTGCCTTCAGAACACTAGATACAATGAAGATTTGAAGGCTGAGGCTTTTTCAGATTGATCAGAATTTTCCGGCACCCGTACATTTGCGATTTGCTTATCGCCAATATGTGGAGCGTCGGGGTTTTTGCGGCTGTGGAAACGTCGTGGGGAGTGCATTCTCTCCCAACAAGCGGATGAATATTTGGGTCATGTCTGACAGAAGATTCGCAATGAAGCGTACAGAACGCCATTTTTGGAAGACTAGAGAGTACTTTAGTATGCGACTGCAGGCTACGCAATGCTGTATGCGAGCAAGATAGCGTAAGATAGTGCGCCTTGCATATGGGATTTGCTGACCACTTGCATGTCCAGTCACATCGCACTCATCAGATTGAGCGATATGTTGGGATTGAGAACAGGAAGCTGCTCACATGGCCATGAATTATGGCACAGATTGGATCAGCCCCGTCAGCCGTGGGCTTCCGATGGACTGGATAGATCGTTGTCTTCGAGATCCTGGTCTGCTGAAGAAAGATGGCATTGGGTATGCAACCTCGGAAGGAAATACTTAGCCTGAGCCTCAACCCGACACTGCTATCAAGGCGCAGCAGCTGAGGTTCCAGGCTCTGTAGCAGACTTGATATGCGGCAACTGACAGATTTTGCCTCATAGCCTAGAATCAGGTGTGGGACGCCATATTCGATGAGATCGGAATTGTCATCAATCTGGTCAACTGTGGCGATGAAAGCTCTTGCTAAATTGTCTCCCCTACAGGCGCACGATGGGGGCCATTGCTCTGCGTCACCGATCATAGATTCGTACTCTAGCACCTTTGGGTTTGTTTGTGCGCAAAGTATTCGCCTCTAGTTGCAGCTTCCCCTCACTTGGCGAGTGGTGGAGCTTGATTGGGCCGTAGTAGCTATCTACTGTACCCCAAACTCTAGCATAGCGGCTCTTCGGGAAATTCTCTACTCGTCGAGAATTTTCCACGCTTAGACCCAACGGCCACTTTCGAGAAGCGCGCATAATTTGGTATGAATGAGAAGCGCAAGACGCATGAGGATAAGTCGAGAGATTGCCGGAATCCGAATACCGGTCTCGCTTGCGTGCACGAGTAATAACAACGAGGTTGGCCTGATGGAGGTACATGAGACATTGAGTGCTTTGGAAGGAGTGTTTAGCGAGTCTAGATCAGCAGAGCTCGCGAGGATGATATTCCCAGAGGCACGGTTGATAATGTAGGAGTTGTGGTGGAGGCTTGGTGTTGGAGGTTCGTCATTCCCTTATTTTTGTGTGCCGCGCCCACAGGCCGCCGCACAATCTCAAACGGAAGTCCGGGAATTTGCCCCCCCTCCATTGTTTCAAGTGCCACGGCATGCACCCCATTGACCCCATTGGGCTACTTTCGGAACGTCGATCTTCCACATCTTGCCGTACCTGGGAGAGGAGCACACGGTTGGTGTCCGACGTGTGGTGGGTGCGTGTCTGTGTATGGGTGGCTGGAGGTACACGGGGGGGCAAGGTAATCTCCCAGCTGCTGCAATGTCCAGGAGAGAGAGAGGAGATCATCATGTACAGCAAAGGAGCACTCCAATCTCCAATCCAATGGCATGCAATGATTTCATCGATCATCGATGCTTCATCACATATTCATTCACGATAATTGGCTGGGATTTCTGTCCATTTGCCAGTGTATATACACACAACAGTCCGCTTTGAAGCGCAGCAATGGGTTTTAGGGGGTGGTGGGATGGCACGAGGCAGCGTTAGCTTCGCACAAGCGGTTGGGCCAGCAATGTAACTACCTCAAGCACTGTAAATTTCCTGCCCAATGATTTCTTCCCCACCTCTCAATCGCTTCCATCACCGACCCTGTTACACCTTTTACCCGTCATGCACTTTCGAGGCATTCTACGGGCCCTGACCTGCCCCTCGAGTAATTGCCGTCCCATACTCAGTCGATTTACCCTTCCCGGCAAGCCAGCTCCCATATCGTTTAGAACTGATACGCTTACTCTGAGTTCGCTGATGCGGCGCAGGCCAGTATAAGGACTGTAGGATCCTCCGCCCGGCTGCCCCGCCTACCTGCCAGATCGGTTTAATACATATGTTGGATTCTGTCATCCAACACTGCCTCACTCAGCTGAGACTCTCTGGTATTGTTTCGTTTCCATAATTGTGCCTTAATCTCAATCTCTATTGCTCCTCATCTCCCAAGATCTCACTGCCCTAATCTGCTTCATGTACAAAAACACAGCTTCTTGCTTTTAACTTTTGAACGGAGTTCAAAACACAGCCGCTCCGCTCTCAACCAACTGGCGCTGTCATGCCAATACTCCACCGTCGTCCGCATCAACAAGTGCTTGCCTCAAGACCTATGACCCTCGCAATGCCTAGCATTGAAAACAACGAGACCATGGGAGAGCCTTTATGGGCCGTCAGCGAGGACTACGAAAGACCACACAAGGAGACGGACTTTCCACCCTTAGCCTTGTGCCGGGCCCCTCGCGAAAAGAGTCAACAAATAATCTGCGTATCAACACCTACATGAAATCCGATCTCCCTGATCGCTACTTGTCGAGCGAGGAAGAACCCTCACCGAGCCCAGACAGCGAGACTTACGAAGAAGCCGAGGAGGAGCTCAAGCACAAAGCTTGCCTTACACACGTCGACGAAGTCAGCGAGTCTATCAACGAGTCTATCAGCGAGCCCGTCAGTGAGCCTACCGCCGAGCCCTCTGCCGTCGAAGAATACAAGACCGAGACAGCTGTTGCCGTTCCTATTTTTGTGGGACGCCCAAAGCTGGTCGACATCACCAACCTTGCGCCCATGCACAAGCGTAAGCGTGCTGCTACAGAAAAGCAAATGCTCTTGCGGTCAGCCGTGAAGAAAGCCGCCTCAAGCATCTCAATCAAGCCTGACGAGAACAGTCCCTTTGTCATGGAAGAGGCAATCCAGAATGTTACCCCAGGGGAGGAACTACCGAAACGCAAAGACAGCTTAAATATGCCGGCGCCTGACTCCTGGCTGCCTGATGACGCTACTCTCGTACAAGAGGATGAGGAAGAAGACCACTACTTCCCAGACCTCGACCTCCGCAAGCCTCTCTCTTACAAAGACTACGACCCCTACTCCCTCGACCCTCCCCGTCTCTCGCCCCGAAACTCCTACAGCAAGAATGGTAATAGGCCTGGCAGTGTTGCCCGTGCAAGGAACAAGTCCAGCCCACCAATGGCCATGAACAATGGCTGGAGAGGGCTTACTCGGTCGCTGAGTATTGCGAAGAGGCAGACTTTACATCGAGGGGACTATCAGGTTGCTAAGAAATCGAAAATGATCGCCCGAGCCGCGAACGAGAGAGCGGAAACACCAATGATTCCACCCTTCCCCTTGGAGAAGGCTTTTGATTGACAGCATTCGTTGAAGAAAATCTTTGATGGAAATTGCGATAGATGGATATGAAACGATGACAGGACTACGCTCATTCACGATCATGGCGAATAAGAGAATTCAGGAGTTAATACAGGGTTATATGATTCTGCATTTGAAGCGTTAGCGATAGATACCAACCTCTCTACACTCATTATTCCTAATCGCTAGTGTCTTAGGGATTATTCTCAGGATGAATAGAACATCTTCAACTTGACAGTTGCAAAACCATGAACACACTAGTCTTGATGCAGAGGCTTCCCCACTTATGATTGCCAAGCCTCAACCACTTATGGTATTTTCAATTTACTTTCACATGCTGTCTCGGTATCCATTCATTCTGCTACTCTTTCTAACGTCCACACCCAGCGTCCTTATCATCTAGAATTTTGGAAACTTCCCTTGCAATCTTGGTGCCGACCTTTACGAATATTCACTGCAACTTGCCAATTCTTATGTTATGAACTGTATATATACCAAACGATGGGCTCCTTTATTAATGATATGGATACTTTCCACTCTACAGGCTTTATGTTCTAAAGGTCTCTCAAGATCTCAAGCGTCAAATGGTAATGGAGCAGGGGTCAGAGACCCAACCAGGGCCCGAGTCAAGGGTCTTGATCATTATGACTGGAGGAACTATCTGCATGCGAAGGAGTATAAATGGCTTCGTACCAGCTCAAGGCTTTCTTGAGACCTGTATGGCTCCACAACGTCCATTCAATGATGGCTCCAGTCCCAGCGACATCAACGTGATTATTGATGATGAAGGTACTGAACAGCCCCATCGCAGCTATCGGACACCAATCAGTACCTACCAGAAACATGTCCGATACGCTGTACTTGAGTTCAAAGAATTGCTTGACAGTAGCTCCGTCAATGCCGATGGGTGGACACATATTGCGCAGACGATTTATAGGAATTACAGGCTTTTCGATGCTTTCGTGATCCTACAAGGCACCGATAGTCTTGCATATACATGCTCAGCCTTAAGCTTCATGCTACAGAATTTAGGCAAGCCAGTGATCTTAACAGGAAGCCAAGCACCGATGTCAGAGCTCCAAAATGATGCTACCCCCAACCTCCTTGGATCTCTAATCATCGCGGGCCACTTCATGATACCAGAAGTATGTCTCTTCTTCAACTACAGTTTAATGCGCGGTAACAGGACAACAAAAGTATCCGCAACTGATTTTGCAGCCTTTGCTTCGCCCAACTTACCACCACTGGCAACGATTTCTTCGTTGAAGACCCATGTTTCTTGGGACTTAGTCTACAGATCAATTAATCTCAAAGCTTTCAGCATCCAAACCAGTAGAGCAACTGGTAATGTGGCCCCACTCCGGATATTCCCTGGCATCAAGCCCGAATTGGTTGAGGCTGTGCTGCGATTGGATGGCCTTAAGGGCCTGGTGTTGGAGACCTTTGGCGCCGGCAATGCTCCTGGGGGCCCTGATGGGGCTTTGACCAAAGTATTTGCGGACGCTATTAAGAGAGGAATTGTTATTGTGAATGTGACTCAATGCATGACGGGCACTGTCAGTCCCCTCTACGAGCCTGCAGTGCTATTGCAGCGGGCCGGTGTGGTTCCAGGCCACGATATGACATCCGAGGCAGCCCTTGCAAAGCTGTCATATCTCCTAGCGCTACCAAACCTGACAATTGAGGATGTCAGACAGCAAATGGCCATTTCGCTACGCGGAGAACTCACCGCACAGACCAGCGTGGTTTTTGCGCACCCCCGAACAGCCAATCTGACATCCCTTTGTTATGCGATTTCGAAAGGAAGCGAGGAAGAAGTCCAGGAGATCCTGAAAGGGGACATTGGCTGGCTCGTTAATGAGGCAGATTACTCGGGCAATACACCACTGGTAGGCCCCATCCTTCACATTCGAATGGCCCAAAAGCACCCCATCTGCGGATTGAATACTGGCTAACAACGTCAGCATATTGCCTCAATGGCCCCCTCATTTACCAATCTCCGTCTGCTCCTGTCCCAGGGCGCCTCCGTCCATCTCCGCAACAACACGGGAAACACACCGCTCTTTCTCGCCGCAAGCGCAGGTCTGCTCGATAATGTAAACCAATTGAAGCAATCTGGCGCGCATTTGCATCCTGAAGAGCTGGCGACCGCAAGGTTGCATGCTCAATCTGCGCCTGTGATGTGGCGTGCTGCGGGTATTTTACCCGCAATCGACCAGCTTGTGGAGGATCTGCCAGCCATAGACGGCGGTGGGGGCAGTGGAGCGCCTTCGGGTTTAAGTATGTCTTTGTAAAGGCGCTCGCAAGTCGCGAAAAGTCAGGGCAATAACCCTCCGAATTGCCGTTGGATAGCTTCGATCATGGATCAGATAAACTAGAGAGCTGTTTTGTTAAGTCAAAATCGGTCATTTCTCAGGAGAGTGAGCTGAGATCTTGATCACCTGGACCGTTTTAAGACTTGCTTTTACTCCAGCTTTGGGAGTTTTTACCAGTGGAGAGCCAGGTACGCGGAGTAAGAAACCGGAGCGAAGCTGGGTAGGAGGGGGAATAAGGCAGCACAAGTGCGCCAAAGAAATCGAGAGGGGCGAGAAGATGTACTATTGCAAGGCTTGCTATTGTTGGTGAGGAAAGAAATGTCAGGAACACAAACCACAGTAACGGCCAACAGCAGCTCAGAGTTGCAAGGGGAAGCTCAGTTATGAGAGATCCCCGCCATGCCACAATCAAAAGACATTGCAGAACGCTCTCCGGTCTGGGAAAAGATGTTTTATGTGCATATAATGTAGACAGGCGAGTCCAGAGTCAACTCATTGTACATGTATCGATTGCAGCACCTTTACCCCTCCCCATGCAACTTGGCCAATCTCTTCCCTCCCTTTTACCGCCAATGTACAAGTATGCACATCTCATTCATCTGTCTCATCTGATTAACCCTCTTCCCAGTATCATATTTCAGCTAGCCATGCGTATTCGCCCCTGCGGTATATAATTGCTCTGGATAGAGATCTTCTTTGAGATTGACGCCGAGCTCTTCACGTATTGGGGCGAGGTCGCGGAGGTACTCATCATATTGGCCTTTGTTTTCTACCTTGGCTTTGATGCCTTTTGCCAACATATCAGCATAACGCTTCTAGGATTATGGTAGATTGGGGCACAATGATGGCAGTTTACCTTCGAAAATCCGCACAGCTGTGGGGAAGTCGTTGACTCTTCTTGCAGCTTTGAGAGCTGCTGTGATGACGGATGGAGAGGGAACCAAGTCGTAGGCGAATGCGTTGTTGAGGTTGCGCTGTGAGAGAATGAGCGGTCAGACTTCTCTGCTTCGATTGTCGTGGCAGGGGACATGGGGAAAGCTACCTGTAATTCGAAGACATCTTGAACATTATCGAACTCTTTCTCATATCTAACGAAGCTCTCATCAGCCAATTGACTCATGTCGGTGCCTCAGGCCCACCCTTCCACAACTCCATTCCTCGAACAGGCCCAAACATCTCTAAGCCTGACTCGCTCCCACGGATCCATACCTAGCACTGAACTGCTCAAAAGTCTCGTCATGAGGGGCATCTCCTCCTTCACTTTCCCCTGCAGCTCTCCGTACGCTAGTACTGAGTTGAGCGCATCCGGCTTGGGTGCGGCATGCCCTGGGAGGAGAGAGTCTCCGCACCGATGGTGGTGAACGTAACAGACACTTTGGTTGACTCCGGGCTGCGAGACGAAGAAGAGTCGTCGAAGACATTGAGGACGTTGGAGAGAAAGTATCTCGAAAGCAGTGCACTGACTTTTATTCAAGGGTGCACTTCAGGTACGAAGTGACTTCTGTCGGAAATCGGTCCTTCAATCGGTATTCTAGGTGCTGTAGGGCTGAGAAACCGACGTAATAAATCAACAACTATGTTGCTTTTTGCTTTTCGAATGTTCGTTGATTTACACTCCAATTACCGTCATCTTGTCAATTGGGTCTTTCACACATTCTATTACTCAAAAGGTCTTGGTTGTTGAGGCCTTTTTAAGGCAGGTCACTTAGGCTTCGCTTTACTCTCGTGTGATTGGTCTGGCTCTCGAAGAGCGGAAATTTGGCTGAAAGCAGCCTCGGGCCCTCCTTTAACGCCAGGATTTTCGACAAACAACACCTGGCGACAGCAGCTTTGTGATAGCTGGTTGTGGAAGTTGCGGGACTTCCTCTTCGGTTTATGACATTTTCACTTCAAGTCACTCCTTTAAGTACCGTTGCCGCATGTTCCCCGGAATTCTCCCAACAATTTCTCGCGACGCAGCAAACATTCTTTAACCGGCCATTGAGTCAATTTCTTCGGATACTTTCACCTGGTCGAGATATAGGCTGTTCTCGGATATCCATTCTGCATCATGGACTCTCTCGGATCCGTACCTCGTCCAACCCTGGACCGACCATTTGGCATCGAACTATGGCCGGTCTTCGACAAGGTCTACGCCTCCGCAACGGGCTTCTCAGCCAACAAATTCGTCTTCGTACCTGGCCAAACACCTCTTTCAACTTTCACTGCATGTGCCACGATGCTCACAACCTACTATGTCACTGTTTTCGCGGGACGAGAATTCATGAAGAACCGGGAACCATTCAAACTCAACGGAATATTTATGGTGCATAATCTGCTCTTGACGACGATCAGTGCTATACTTCTTGCTCTCTTCATTGAGCAGCTCCTGCCAACCGTCTGGAGAAATGGCATTTTCTACGCCATTTGTGATCACCGAGGAGGTTGGACCTCGCCTTTGGTCACTTTGTACTATGTGTGTACACCTGCAAGATCGCGAGTGGACAGGACTGACTGACGCGTTCTAGCTCAACTACCTGACCAAATACATCGAACTTCTGGACACCGTCTTCATGGTCCTTAAGAAGAAACCCCTCAGTACAGTTGCCTACCATCTTTCACAAATCTTAACTAACAAATACTAGCCTTCCTCCACACCTACCACCACGGCGCTACGGCCCTCCTCTGCTATACCCAATTGATTGGACTCACCTCTGTTTCTTGGGTACCCATCACCCTAAATCTGACCGTCCATGTCGTAATGTACTGGTACTACTTCCAAGCTGCCCGAGGCGTTCGCATATGGTGGAAAAAATGGATCACAGTCCTCCAAATCGTTCAATTCGTCATCGATCTAGGCTTCGTTTACTTCGCCTCCTACACATACTTCAGCAGCACCTACTTCCCTTCTCTCCCCACGGCTGGGAGATGCGCCGGGGAGGAATTCGCGGCGTTTGCGGGTATGGGTATACTGAGCAGCTATCTGTTGCTATTCATCAGTTTCTATTTCGCGACCTATAAGAAGGATCATGCGAAAGGAGGACGTGGAAGGAAGAAGAGTAGGAGACTTAGTGAGACTGCGACGAGGGCTACGATTGATATGAGTAGGATGGAAGTGCCGGATCTGCAGAGCATTGAGGATTCCGTGCACAAGGCTCATGCCAATGGTCATGCCAACGGTGTTGCGAAGGGCGGTGTTACGCCGAGAGTGACTAGGTCGAGAAAAGCGTGAGCGAAGAGGGGCTTACGGGGGGGTTGCCACGATTACTTTATACCACGGGCGGTTCAAGATCGATATGTGTGCATGCGATACTTTCTTGTGTACATATTATCTCCGAAGGCCTTCAGGCGGTGAACATTGACTGCAGGACGGTGGCCTTTGCAGCAATGTTCTTTCAACAAATGGGCTTAGGGGAATGGGAAGGGATCATTCCTTCAGGCCTTATAACTACAGCATCCGGTGTAACAACAACTGTGTTCGTAAATGGGTGGGGGTTGGGTGTGCAGGGAGGTGCGTGGGCTTGACTATAAACCTATAATATATGTAGATTAATTTGCAAAAGACTCACGGTTCCGTGAAATTGATACGTCTCTTCGGTCTTCCAAGTTCACTCTTTCTTCCTTTTTGATTCGATGATATTATATGAGTAATGCGGTCCTATACAGCTGTAAATTTATACAGAGGAAGACCAACCATTTAACGCTATCCCAACTATATGCCATAGTTACAGGGCCTGTATATATAATACAAACCTCCTCTTTCTCAAAGGCTATCAAGTTCCCTCCGCTTCTAAAGAAGCACTACCATCTTACATTTTCAGTCCATTCCCACGTACTTAAACCAATTCGGTCGACAATCCTCCTTGAAGAGGAATCTCTCTCCATCCGTGAAGCGGCCCGTGACGCACCCTTTACATTTCGGCGACTTTGGGCAGTTGAAGTATGGTATGTGCTGGTATCCTATATCCCGGAACCTGCCTGAGGCATTAGCACCACTTCGAGTGTCCTATGATGCCAAATCACATACCAATGGATCTTGCTTTTATCCTCGAACAGCCCCAGCGCAATACTATGCACCGGAGCATCTCCCCATCTCTCATAAAAGAAACCCCCGCGCGATCCAGATGCTCGAAATAATCCTCATAAGCTTTCGACCGCCAAAACTCCATGTCTGCGATTTCGAAATTACTCCAGAAATGACACGTGCTGTACCCGTTCGCTTTCATATTGTGTTCAGGCCGCCTCTTACTATCGACCACCCATTCCTCTGCGTTATTTTCATGCATGTATTCGGGATGTGCGGCGATGAATTTTTTCGTCTCAGGCCACAGGGTGGGAATGCTCTGCGGCGCATCGTAGAGGTTGATGGTGAAGCCGTAGGTTTTATTGTGGTCTTGCATCCAGCGGAAAACGTCGTAGTCGATTTCACAAAAGAAGTGGACTTTGGGCTCGACACGCCAGTAGTAGCGGATGTCTTTGAGAGCGGGGTGTTTGTAGAACATGCCGCTGTTCCAGCGGCACATTTGGTGGTAGGATACTAAGGGGCCGTACTGAATTTCTTGCTCTTCGAGCATCTTTGCGGATTCGTCGAAGAGATCACTGTTGATCCAGTGGGGAACAGCCCAGTGTTCTTCTGGTATTACCTCTGTGAATGTTTACGCTTAGCGTGATGCTCGGTGCAGGATCATGAAAGGGGGAGGACAGCTCAGCGCCTACCGTAGTTGCATGTTGCATTTGTCGCTGCTCTCGTGAGGCGAATGAAATCGTCTGAGAATGGGACATCGTTGAAGAAGGTCCACGGGTAGTTGAACTTCGAATTCCACGTCCTTTCCAGATCTCGCATCGACGATATCATGTCACCTAGTTCCTCATTCCGTACTAGCGCCAGCAGTGTCGCATTGATGCGAGGTGAATTCGGGTTGTCCGCTGCGTAACCTTCATCGGCTCTGTGCAGAGGCTCTGGTGGTTCTCCTGTGTCTGGTTGCTGTTAGATAGGATGTTCTGCAGCTCGAGATGCATCGGTACCTTCTAAAGTTGGCTCATTAGGTAGCTCCTGCTCCAGATCCCCTGGGCCAGGTATTGAAGGCGCACGTCTGAAGATCTGAAAAACAAGGTATAAAAATAGAAAAGCCGTCATTATCGCCAATGCCCGCAGAGGCCTTGGGATAGCCATGGAGGAAGACTGACCGAGTACAGGCTCCTCGCGCGCGCTTGACTTGAGATATAGTAATACGATGGGTTCGTCATGCCTAGCAGCGTCAAAAATTAATCCTCATACTCCCCATGTTTTCCTCAATCAGCTACAAAGTAAATATCTACCAAATCGTTGAAGGGGCACGCCTAGGTAAGCAACTTTAATCGGCGGCAGCGGCCGCTAGCTTTAGCTTCCTTTCTTGCTTGAATTGTGTACTTATTTTAATCGCACAATATTTTGGCATTGGATATATGTTTCACAATGATATCGGACATAAGATGTTCCTGTTCGATCTTCCCAATTTGCCGATTCCATGAAGCTGCTGGTTTCTTTGATGGGAAGCTGAATTAGTAATGGCACATAATACCGAGATAAGTGCCTTGGTTGAGCAATTGATCAAGTCTACGATCGGGACATCATCAGACGCAGAGGTTGAGCAATGCAAACACTCAGTATTAAGTACTTTGGTAGAAGCCAAGTCCAGCCGTGTCAATCAATTCCACGTGAGAGACCGGCTAGATGGGCTAGTGGAAAAGGCCCGAATCCTGAACAATGATCCGTTGGCAGACGCCCTACACCATCGGCTGGCAGAGCTCTCAACCAGATCCAGCAGATGGACACCAGAAATTCTCTCTCTGTTGTTGGATTTATCAGATAGGCCTGTGCGTGACACAAAGCTTGAAGATCTCGTACTGCTTGAGCCTCCGTCTTCACCTTCTGCTTTAACGTGGTCCGATGTTCTAGCAGATGATCCATTAGATTGCCAAGATGAGATTTGGAACAACGTGGACTTTGCTGCAGATGGCTCGGATGAGGAGGAAGTGCTCGAGGCTGATGGTTTGGATGTTGCAGAGCCCTTAGTTGATCCCAATTGGCTCGATATTGACAGTGCCGAAGCGAGGCTTGAGGATCTGATTCAGCCTCAAGATGATAGAGCGCTTCGTGAAATAATGGATGCGCAATTCTGGAAGCAGCAAGCCGTGACAAGCACAATGGACCAGCTAGGGCGGGACAAAGCTCCAATGATAACGCTAACCGAGCTTCAGGCGGTCCGAGAAACTACTCTCATGCTTCTTGGCCTACCAACCTCGATATATACTGTCAATGACCGCGGAGATGTGTTTATATCCCCTGGTATTAGGATACGGCACATGTCTCAGGGGTCAATCACGGACCTGCTACAGGGTTTTGCTGAAATTGGTGGGAAGATATGGAAAGTCCGCAGCTGGAGCCGGAGAAAAACGGCCATCCCTCTCGAGCAGAAGTTCCAAGCGGCCATTGAATCACGTCTATTGGAAGTATATCATGGCCTAAATAAGATACAAGCCAGATTCCTACAGCCCCAATACCAATCTAATCCAAGCCTTCTCCAACTTCATGACGAGATATGTAGCATTAGTCGGTATATGCAGCAAGTCTATAACATAATTGTCAAGTTGGAGTCTGGATCTAACGCTGAGTTGTCTTTTGACATCCTGGAACATCTGTTTAACAAAACCTGTGCCAATCAAAGCACAGGAGATGACGGTGGCTACGAATATATGGCTAAGCTTTTCTTCGAGTGTTTCCAGATGTATCTTCGGCCTATCCGACGCTGGATGGAGATGGGCTTGCTGAGCGACCAGGATCAGGTGATGTTCGTTGGCAAGTCCCAGGAAGATGTCCCTCTCGATTCTCTTTGGCGAGATCAATATCATCTCATTCAGGATGCAAACGCTAAGCTTCATGCGCCCACATTCCTCCATGTTACAGCACACAAGATTTTCAACACCGGTAAAAGCGTCATTTTCTTGAGGAATTTGGGTTACGAAGAAGATCGAGCGGGAAAGGAATCTTTCAACGCTAGCGCCATGACCTACGAAAACGTGTGCCAACTAGCGGACTTTGGCATGGTCAGCCCATTCACTGAGCTCTTTGGCATGGCCTTTGATGCCTGGATCACCGGGAGTCATCATTCAGCGTCCCTTATGCTTCATACAAAGCTTGAATCGGAGTGTGGACTGCAAAGATCGCTAGATGCTCTTGAGCATATCTACTTCTTCCGTAACGGCGCTCTAAGCACCAATGTGGCCTTCAAGCTGTTCGAACGGATTAATCGTGGCGATCTTGAATGGAGCGATAGCTTCGTGCTTACCGATTTGTTTCATAACACCTTTTGTGCTACTGCATGCATCGATCTTGAATGCCTAGAAGTTCGTTCAGTCACAGACACTACTGGCAGAGATCGATTGAGGGTAAAGCGCTCCATGGACACCCTCGAGGATCTTCAAATAACCTACTTGCTTCCTTGGCCTATAGCTAACATCATCCCGGCAAAGTCATTGAAGGTATATGGGCGCATTTTCGTCTTCCTATTGCAGATCCACAGAGCAAAGTATCTGCTTCAGATGCAAAGACTACCAAGGAGCGCCTCGCCAACAGTGGACAGGCACATCCTACACTTATATAGCCTTCACCACAGGCTCCTTTGGTTCACGGATGTCATATTGGGTTACATCACCGACATGGTCATTTCAGCCTCGACCATTGACATGCGCATGGATATGAGGCGGGCAGAGGACGTGGATACCATGATTGCTGTCCACGAAGCTTATGTTTCCCTACTACAAGATCGATGTTTTCTTACAGAACAGAACGGGCCGATCCATCAGGCCATAATCTCATTACTTGATCTTACGGTCCTATTCTCCGACGTGCAGTCATTGTATATGTCACGAATAGAAGAATCGCGCGAGAGTTCAACAGCGTCAAACATGACCCGAACGGCGCAACGCCAAAGTGTTCATTCGGATTCAGATGAGGATGAAGGCAATAATCAACTTGACAATACGGGTGAGCATTCTCGTTTCAAGCCAGAGCTTGTGAACACGGATCGGTTGCGTAGCATGAGCGATACCTTCGGAAAGTTACACGGTTATATTTCGGCTGCCGTCCATGGGATGAGCAAGGCGAACAGTGTCCCTTGCTGGGAAGTGTTAAGCAGAAACCTAGCTGTGGGTGCGAGAGATCAGGGTGTGCTTTAGCCTTGGACCTCCGAGAGAGCCCAGTGTTCGCGCCAGTCCTTGCGGGATTCAAATCCATCTGTATCGAATGTTGTTGCTGT
Source organism: Cladonia rangiferina (assembly GCA_023065455.1). NCBI lineage: Eukaryota > Fungi > Ascomycota > Lecanoromycetes > Lecanorales > Cladoniaceae > Cladonia > Cladonia rangiferina. Next base: position 422,294 of record JAJREH010000030.1, read on the forward strand.
TCCTGGTGTCTCAAATCTATCTTGCGCAGTGCTTCTCCTAAGCGAAGAAGGCATCCACACACGTTGATCCTTCAATGGCATAGTTCACAAATGTTAAATCGCCGGCTAGTGTGGTGGACCAAGAACAAGCCACCTCCTGAGTGAAGGAGTCTCAGTTCGATAGCGAAATGGGAATACCGGCTCTACGTGATCAATCAATTTTACGTGACAACTGGCTGGGTCAAAAACACGCCTTCAGCGCTGAGAGACGTCAAGAAGAGTTAATGATATAAAACTGGAAACGAGTAAAGAAAGGGATTCAACGTATGTTATAAGAAAGCCAGTCTCCTCCAGCGACATACTGACGGCAATAGACCGCCTGAATTTTTAAGATCAACATGGGTGAGAGTATACTTTCAGCCCTCAGCCGTGATCACCTACAAGCGCAGCCTATCAAAGGTTTCGTTGGATGCGGCTTCTGCAAGGCGAAAAATAGAATTACGTCAGGGCTTGAGACGTCGATCTGAAACGGCTATACTTAAAGTTGTATCAGGATCCGCAAATGACCACGGGCTTGCGACCTTGAGAATCAATCCTGAAAGAGCTAGAAAAAAAAAGTAGCTCGACCACTTAGGGGCTCCTTATTTCAGGCACTTCTCGAGCCAATGAGATATTAACGACTCCTCACTTGTATGGATTGCGTACTTCGCTGCCATATGATCGATGTCACAGCTGAGTCAAAACTGATTCTGAAAGAGAGTAGAGAGCTTGCAGGAAGACAATCACTTTTTTGCCGCTCGTATACGCTTTCCATGTCCAACCGCCGAACTGGTAAGGGTTTCCCAGAATACCTTAGATAGACGAAGCATAGGTTTATCTGAAAGGTTAAAGCACGTTGGCATGAAAAATAAGTTATTTCACTGCTGCGTACTCAATGGATCTGTACTGCTCCAGTTTCAATTATGTAGGTAGAAGCCGCCCAAAAATATAGGTTGGACTCAAGGGTCTGTCAGCCTTATCGAGGTGTAGGAGACCAAAGCTGTTCGGCCAGCCAGTAGAGACATCCCGCAAGCGCGGCGCTAGAACTATTGCCAGCGTACCGGATATCATGCTAAGTAACTCCCAACCAGCTACCAAGCTTCTAGCAGTCAATTGCATGCCTATTCTAGCCCTGCTGGCTCTCCGAACGATAGCCCAGGTCTCACACATATACCCCTACTCTTCCTCAGCCATGTATTTTGATAGATAGTGATATTTCGATTGAGGACCTAAATATGACTTGAATCTTCTGCCACTCCAAAACTAGGCAATAGTAATATCACAGATCGGACCCCACACAGATTATCCTTTTGTCACTGCAACACCGGCACAACCCACAGCTTCGAAAATCGCTTCTGCACTTCTTGCGCCTCCAGCGAACTACATGTCCTCTGAAGCCGCACCACAATCTCCATTGGGACTTCCTTCCCATCATCACCTATGAACGTGACCATCTCGCACGGATCAAAATTCCACCGCTTCGTCCACAGCTTCTGACTCTTTAATCCCTTTGCGTCCGTCCTGAGCAGTTTGAGCGTAACTTTACTGTCCTTCTTTGCACTGGAGGAAGCGAGGCCGGCTTTAAGCATCACGACATTCCCACCCATTTTATTGCTAGGATCGAGGAATCAGTGCTCGAGGACGTCGACGAACCATGGCGTCCCCTGCATTAGCGTCATCGTCCATCTTGTGAAGACGATAAGTTTATGTTGCTCCATCATCCTGTTCGACGTAACCACACTCGCACCCTTCAGCCTTCGCTCCCACCGCTACACGCCGACAATATTAGCTCCGCCGCTCAAATGACCCATGACGCTCAGCGTTGCCTTCTGGCTGCCGCTGAGCAGCTTGTCCGGATCGTTAGCATCCATCTGCTCTACACGTCGATCTTTGAGGGCTTGTTGCTTGACTAGAAGGTCATTTTGGGCTTGGGAATATAAGGCGAGGAGCGGCAGATGCGAGAAGTAAGCATAGCTGGGGGTGTAGCCGCCTGTTTGCTCGCCTTGTCCCGGAATGCCGGATTCGGCGGCCGCTGTGATGGCGGCGTCGATTCGCTTGGTGGGGAGTTTGTTGAGAATGGAGATTGGCGAGGGACCAGAGGGGGTTATGGAGTCGACGATTTGGTCAGCCATTGTCGGGTTAATGATGTGCCGCCTAGGGGGAAATGGTGCCTGCAGAGACGGAAGTCGTATTGGAGGTACAAATCGTAAATGCTGCTGCTGGCGTCACGACAAAGCTTTCGCTTAAGGAATTGGATCTGACCTGGCTGGACAGCGCTGCGCTCTTATGCCAAAGGGTTAGCCAAGGCTTCAACGTAAACAAATCTTGGACCGATTTTCTCTACGCCCTTTTCCGTACTTTTATATTCCTCATGCATTCAGCGCTCGCCAACACTTGCGGGTAGTGCCAATCTAGCTCTCCAAACTCCCCTGTAGCCTCCGGTCTATCAGCAGCCTAACGAGGCTGTCATAGGTTCCATTCGTGGCCCGTAGCAAGACCTGGCCCACTCTAGGCTCTTTGGCTGGGTCGAGAAGACGCCCTATACAGTGAGTTGGCAGGGTCTTCGCCACAGACCTTGGAGGTTGCTCAGCTGCCAAGGCTGAAGGCGGGAGTAGTGAGTCGCTAATGAGTGTATCTCGCGAAGTCAACACGGGATCCTCAGCTATTGGACAATAGTCTCGAAAGCATGCATATTGTATGGACTTGTCAACCTGCCTAGCCGACATCATCGTTTTTGAGCAAGATCTTTACCTTAGCCTTATGCCGTATCTAGACCGTGGCTCGCATGGCCCTTGCAAGAGATCAGAAGTCTGCGGGTTCGCTTGCCTAGCGATAAACCGTACCATCTCCGTCGACGAACCGTAGTTGACACTTACAATTTCCAAATGAGCTGCGTTTGCTTTCTCTGCAACAATTCTCGGATGCAAGGTTGTCTTCATTCCACTTACATTCTGCGAAAAAGCCATTGAGCGTTAAGAGCGTCCGACCATTATCCTGGACGGCTAGAAAAGTTATGGAGACGGCCTTGGTAACGGCAGTATCCAAACACCCAGTCCTCCGCAACCCCTCGCAACCAAGTTGCATTCCTGCCTTTCTCGCTTTTCACGAGTCAAAGTCGCGAGGGTGTCGACAGAAACGCTCATGAATAGGTTGTGTTATATGGAACAAAACAACTGTCTTAAAAACGATGGAGAGGGACTCAAAATTCATGGTAGGATTGATCATAGGTATTTGAGGGAGTGCTTTCATAATCAACACACCATACCTGGTCACTGCGCGCAACAGGAAATATAATACTCTTAGATGTGTACTCCTAAACATTCGTGACGGCTAGAGATTAGAGCATTTTATGAAATGTGTCTGTTACTTCTGATATTGAAGGCTTTTGTCACACCGTCGAGCTTAGCTGCTGGGGTGGGGCAATGAGGTAGATAGCATGCGTAGAGCCTCCTAGGCGATCGTGTAACAACAGCTCGGATGATCCGAACTGCGGTCCAGCGCAACCAAGTCGTTAGGTTACGCAGTAGCAAACACTTACCGGGATGAAAAGGAGATATAATAATTTCTCCAGGCCTGCGCGAGAAATGCCGACATTATGCAAGAGTAAAACGGCGCTCACCCTTTTTAATCGTAGCGGGACGCGGCCCCGCAAATCTTGGCGTGAATGTTCGTTTCAAGGCGTCCCATTATCTAATACTAACTTGATAATATAGCTGGGGTCTGTACTAGCAAGTAAAGGAACCTGCAGAATCTCTGCTTTCCGGGATGCTTATGATCCAGCGGTGTTCCACATCCGCTGCTGGCAAATCGCATAGGCGGTGGAGCCGTATCCTACTCATATCCAGCTGAAAGATTTCGCCTCTGTGACTATCCATCTTGAGCTCAGAGGTCCCATACAACGTATATAGCAGGATGTCAGAAGAGCTTGAAAATGAAACAGAGGCAATAAATTCAATCTACGGAGCTGACACCTTAATTCAATCGGATGAACCTGGTGTGTATATTCTCTCGATTTCTCGACATGAAACCTCCCTCCGGCTTTCCTTCCCTCGAGACTATCCCGCGTCAATACCGCAAGTTCTTGGGACCGAATCAACGGGCGAATCTACAAGAAAGGGCTACGGAAAACACATATGCGACAATGCTCGAGATATCTTGCATCGGATTTTCAATCCAGGCTCGGTATGCCTCTTCGATCTCTTGCAAGAGCTTAATACTTCTCCGATCGACGGGTCTAATGATCAATTGACGGCGTCATCGAACGATCAGGAGCAACCAGCAAACAATGTGCTAAACACCGGCTCCCCGCTTCCACTAGATCTCGAAGAGCCGCCGCAATGGAGCTTGTCTGCGCCAATTACAGAGAAAAAGTCAACGTTCCTGGCCCGCGCATGCACAGTTACATCTCCACCCCATGCACGTGCCTGCATATCCCACCTACTTGCCACGGATAAACGAGCCTCCAAAGCGACTCACAACATCACCGCCTACCGCATCCGTATCCCTGCCTTAGGATCTACAAATGAAGTCGTTCATCAAGACTATGATGACGACGGTGAAACAGCGGCTGGAGGAAGGTTACTACATCTACTGCAGCGAATGGATGTATGGGGACTGCTGGTTGTTGTCAGCAGGTGGTATGGCGGCATAAAGCTGGGCCCTGAGCGTTTCAGTATAATCAACAACATAGCACGTGAGGCTGTCATTGAAGGTGGATGGACGAGAAGCAGGATCATGAAAGATTGAGGAAGTATATGGAGAACAAGGCTACGCGCGAAGACGGATCCACACCTCGCCAATCAGTATCACTATGGGCAAGTGAAACATTGGCATTACTTTCTCTCAACCCGTCCCTTTTCGCGATTCAAACTTATTCCTTCTCGTTCTGACCTGGTACGATCTATCATTAATATCAAACAATTCGACTCATCGTCCGGAGCCTTTGCCCGTTTCATCAACAAGCGTAGGGGGTTCGTATCGATGAAGCAGAAACGATCGCTGCACCTTTGATGTGGGGATTAGGACGCATCTATGCCTCCCAATTGACGAAATTTGCGGGGCCGAGATGAGAATATTGTTTATGCCTGCGGATCGCTGTATCCTACCAGTGGAGCCGAAAAGCTGTGATCAGCTCTCGTTGCGTGGTCAGTACACCGATCTCGGAAACGTTGAGAGAAGCTCGTGCGGTGGTGATCAGACAATGGGAAAACAATCATAGCCGCAAGCGCAGATTTCCCGTACTCTTAAAACATGTGGAATATAAATCCCATCAAGGGATGCGATATCCGCTTCGAGAACCGGCTTACATGACGCCTAAAACAAAACGCCATGTAACCCCCATAGGATAGCGGCGACTCCATTCTCGCCACCAGGGTCTTCAGGGTCGTTAGCCTTTGACTATAAACACTTCCATATCCCTGAAGTAGCGTGCAGCCATGATGCACTGTGAATCAGGTTGATCAGGTTGTCCAAAGCCCTAAGCCACAATGCCATTCCCCTTCATTTTGCTTTGGCTCCTACAGCATTCTATTATCGCATTAACCTTAGCAGTATCTCCACCTGCAGTAGTTTCTACTGCTTTGAGCTTTAGCGAGACTCCACTTGCAAAAGGGCAAGTATAAAATCTATCCACATAGCTTTTTTGACCAAGCTCATAATCTTAAGTGCTACGGTCCCTCAAAACTCACTCTCCAACCTCACTTCCGCCTCCGCTTTCATCTTCCGTGTACCTTTCTCTACAATCGAACTGCAGATTGTATGCTCCTCACCGATCGACAACAGAGACCTTAGCTGGATCCTCCTCAGCATTCACGGATTTATAGGTAAACGTCTCAGGACGGAAGGTGACGGGCCGCTTGCTCCCAAAAACGATCCCTTCGGGTTCCAGACTGATCCGCCACGCATCAGCTTCAGTGCGCAAAGCGTACCGGGACGGCTCATGACCTGGAGCGTCTTACAAATTGCCGCGGAGGGCCTATATATGTCTTTGCCTCAAGCTCATAAGTACCACGGAGCAAGGTTTGTAATTCGGGATTATCAGGACAATTTTCAGTGGGGCTTTGGCAAAATAACGACAGAGCCCTTAGATGATCCCGGTATTCAGATTCCGACCATCATTGCAATTGAAAATGAGACTGGCTCAGCCAAGGTGACGGAGGATACCGCAAGTTGAGGTGTGCCGGCGGCCTAGATCAATGATAGATTAGCGAAAGATTTCCAACATAAGCCTGCAAGACTGCCACTGTGGAATTTGCATACCGCAGCAGCCCAATACCACTCGTCAGCAGAACTACTAGGATAGCAGTGCGCGTTGCGTCTCTACGTTTGAATGGCGTTGCTTGGACCGACAACAGTGATAGTCTCATGAGTATCAGGCACCCGTCAAAGTCCAAACGAGCCGAATTTGTAAACATTGCGAAATCCCTCCCAAATCTGTCTATGGCCAGGGATTCTGATATCCGAGCTTCCGAGTCGGCAATGATCCATCATAACGTAGAGTAAGAATCCAGCTACCATTGCTGGCAGGATCACAGTATGAGGACAAGTACCAATAGTAATATCAGCACGAAGATTAAGACCCCAATGCAACAGCTGGACCAGGTATCTGCGTAGCCATCAGTGATCCGTAGCAGACCTCCACCTTAGCAGCAAAGATTGAAACACGAACCTTCGTTATTCTTGATCACCCAGCCCACCCTCTTAATCCCATTTTGCAATTTTCCTCCAACCCGGTCAGCCAAGTTATCCACATCTCCCAACATGCCCCCCTGCTCCTCCAACTCCCTCCCCATCTCATCAGCCTGCTGTCTTAGGGTGCCTACAGTCTTGAACACGCCATCGAGGGCCTCATCTTGCTCATGCATCATCTCGACCTGCCTCTGCTGCTCAAAGGCGCCATAATCATCCGCTCCGTCTCCATCGTCCTCAAATGCGGAAGGCGGGGGCAATGAGCCATTCACATCGCGTTGCCCCTTGGTAAGCGTCTTCGACAGCTCCTGTCGCATATTCTCGACCTCATCGCCAACATCTTGGACGAGGGATCGGCGACGGCCAACTTCGTCGATGTCGAGACCGTAGCGGAAGGGGTCGCCTTCAACGGCACGGACGCTGTCGACAAGGTCTTGGAGGTCGGTGCTGAGGTCGTGGATTGTGGAGGAGAGCTCGGTGCGGGCTTCGGTCAGCTCGGGGGAGGTAGGAGAGGAGGCAGAGGAGCGGATGCGGAGGTACGAGGCGAACAAGGACCTGGTGGTCTTCAAGGTAGCAAGTACGTCCCTATGGGTATTAAGCTAGTGAGTATGAATGGGGTGGCTTGGGGCAAGCAGCGTACGCTTGAGCTTGAAGGAATGGGTCATCCTGGCCAGTGAAAGACATTGGTAGGATCAATTGGCGGGGAGGACGTAGTCATTGATGTCACACATGGATATTTGAGGCGATGAATATGGCAATAATGAAGTGGAGCTTGATGTATATTTCTTTCACATTTCACAGCAAATTATGAAGGCTGCCTAGCTTTGCCGAGTGGTGGCAGGCAGATTTGATGGGGCACCCCCTCGCAGATCTAGGCGGGCCAGCCCCACTGTGACCGGACAACTCGTATTCGGCCGCTACCAATGCACTTAATGGGGGCTAATAGGGGCTAAGGGGATTAAGGAAGGTCTTAGCCCAATAGGTCAGGCAAGCTGACAGGAGAGTCCTTACTAACCCGGACCAGCCTATCGGACAGTCCCAAAAGAGCCCCCAGCACAAACTGTCCAGCGTACGTTGTAGAGTGCCGTTCTAACTGGAAGCGGAGAAAGGATAGGGGGCAGGCGCCTAAGCCGAAACCATGCACCCCAGGCTCACCCCAACCTTGCTGACCTCTTGTTTAGGACTAAGTCTGAGACGCAATCCAATTTCACGGCGGCTTTTGTTGTTGCAGCTGTCGGAATTGTCGCAGCGATACGCTCAAAACAGTCCTGACCAGCTCACGGCCAGCCATGCCATTCCTCCTCACGTTGAGTGCTACATCAATGGCATCACAAGAAGATGGTTGAGGGGTATGAAGCGAAGGATCTCGGACGGACAGACTACATGATGCAAGTCAATGACGCGGCTGGTGAGATACGAAGTGGCAAGGTTCCCGCCCCGCTCCAAACTTCAATGGTGTGAAGAACCAACCCCCCCAGCCTAGCGTGCGATGCTTCTATTTATTCCAAGTACCGCCTCCCACCCTTTTTTCCTCCCTATTCACCCCCAAAAGTATACCTGCCAATCGCTACATCTGCTTCCATCACATTCGTTACATAGCATAGCAAGCAATCTTGTTCTTGTTGCTTACACTACATCTACTACATAATCTGTAATTTTATCCCTCACCCTCACACTCCTCCCTCATCCACATCAATCACAATGCAATACAGCACTGTCGCTCTCCTCGCCTTCGTGGCCGCCGCCTGTGCTCAGACTCCTCCAGGATGTTCGACCTCTTACCCAGGCACCTTTGAAATTTCTCCAAAAAACATCACGGCCTCGGGGAAGCGTGACTTGAGCATCTTAGAGGTATGTAGCACCACCTCACATGAATGGCATTGCCATTCGAACGCCTATACTAACTGCCATTGAAGCGCCAAGCTGAGGGAGCTTGCACGAGCACTCCAGTCATCACCCTCTCAGACGGCATTCTCACCGACGATCAAGGCCGCACTGGCTCGATCGTTAACAACACTCAATTCCAATTCGACAAACTAGTACAAAATAATGCTGAATTCACCAGCGGCTTTTCAATCTGCGAAAACGGCACACTCGCTATCGCCGGCACTACTATCTTCTACGCCTGCTTGAGCGGTACCTTTGACAACCTCTACTACCAATCTCAAGGCGCTCAATGTTTCCCCGTCTACATTGACATCATCCCTTGTGTTGGCCCTAGTGGGACCCCCTCTGTTCTTCCCACCACTGCTTCCTCCACCCCAAGCACTGCTTCCTCAACACCAGTCACTACTTCATCGGCCCCAGCTGTCACCAGTATTACATCGTCCATGGCACCAATCACCATGACCATGGCTGCTCCTTTCCCAGTGGCCAACAGCACTACCGTTGCCACCGGAACCGCTGTCGCTAGCACTGCTCCAACTACGGCCACAACCTCAGCACCAGCTACTTTCACTCCGGGCAGCGGTGCCAACGTGCTCGCCGCTGGCAGCAAAGTCTTCGCAGCGATGGTCGGTCTCGTTGCCTTTGCCATGTTCTAAGCTACACCAGGGCTACGCGGGGAAAATACATTGGGGCTTCAACGAATTGGGCTGGTTTTTTGATACTGCGCGACAATGCAATTGAATAGATAGAGTTGCATCGGGGGTTTGGACATTCATTCGGTCTTGATGTTTTGCACGATTAAATGGCATTCAAACATGGAGTCTCACAGTCTCAAAAAAATTCTTGTATATAGGAGAGCTTTAATAGTCCATATTCGCATACTATAATCAATTCATCACTACTACCACAAAACCCCAATCTCTAAACCCCCTACACAAACACCTCCACATCGCGCGCCACATCGTGCATATCACCCACTCAAAACAAACCCCCCTCCTGTGCATTCCTCCCAATTTCCCACCTTAACCTTATTCACCATCCCTTATCTATCTAAATTACACCCATTCCTCCCCAAATTCAATATCCAAATCCCAAATTTCCCTCCCAATTCATACTCCTAAAACAAGCCAATTAACCCCCAGGGGCTACAGTCAATACCTACGTAAAATCCGGTCCCGAAAATAATGATCTGCATGCAGAGCCAAGACCCAATCTCGATGCCTGACCCCCCGCCACGGGTCCCCCCACCCCCCTAACGGAGCGGTGGCTGGGCGATGGATGCCGCTGGCTGGGTGACATGCAGTGAAAACCAGCCTCGCCCGCCACTTTAAATCCTTCCATCACGCAATATTGCTGGGGCTGGCTGCGTGCTGTTACTGGTATGTATCTACGGTGTAAACAGATGTACCATGATATTTATTGGGTTGGTATTGGGTGGAGTAGAGGGGAGCGGGCGGATTACGCCATGGCCTGGCCTGGCTACCTTAGTTCACTCTAGGTGTACTGTACACCAAGGTATAGAGACGTGGGAAAAGCCATTGCGGAGAGTTGCTCCGTCCCGGGCTGTCACAGTACGTTACGTGCTTTGACGTGCTTTGGGGTGTATGGGCAGTGAGGTGGGGTGGGGTAGGTACTTTGTACGAGTACACCAGTAGAGAAGCAGGGCGGGTATGCACGTGTTCGTGCGGCTGAGGTGGTGTGGTTGCGTTTTCGTAAGTGGTTGGCTGGTTGGGTGTGGGTGGCGGGGCGGGGTGACAAGGCTGGCTGGCGAGTGGTGGGTTTTGATTCCAGTAGTGAGATGTTGAGGCGTTTGTAGTCGTGTTATGTGAGCGGGGTAAAGAAGGGCTGGGGAATAGTTCAGTAACCTGTGAGAACGGGTTGCCTCATATGGATGCAAGTGGTTTAGGCGTTGTAATACAGCTTAGTTTCGATAAGCAGCCTTATGAATCGGCTATGTATGGTTAGGTAAATATTGAAGATGTACTGCAATTGATGTGTTTTTGGTACATCGCTAATACCATTAGTTTGCTGCGCTGCATGGTCCATGCTACCTTGAAGCTTCCACGTTTGTCATGCCATCGTGATTTCACACTTGGAAAATGAACCTTCATTATCGAGATGTGCTTATCTTACCCTTTACCCCCTGGGGCTTGCTGCTTGCTATCATTCTTAATCTGCAGACTCTGCCACTGAAGACTCGAGAAACCGATGATAGTATTGAACGCTTCATCTCTTTCCTTCATGCCTTCAATTTGCAACTTACTCCCGTCAGTAAGTTTGATCTCAAGCTGGTCTGGTGATGAGACCATCTTAGAAAACGTCGATCCTTCTATCTTTCTCATCTCAGCTAGTTCAAGGAAGTCGTACCTCCACAATTCTTTCCTTGGAAGTGGGAAACTCCGAATGAAGCGGATGCCTTTCGAGAAGATGATAAATCGGCCGGTAGAGCCAGAGCAGTGAGCGCGGAAAGCGCGGATGTCACTGGTTTCAAGGACACTGGTCGTAGAACTTGCACTGTACCAGCCCTCGTCCTCATCGTCAGTGTCCTCTATTTCGGAGTCTGGATTCTCAACTCTGATTTTAGGTACAGTTTTTGTCATCCGACCCGTGTAACTGTCCAGTGCAGGGTTTGCAAGCTCGCGAAAATGGCCCTCTTCGATCCGTTCCCTAATTAGCCTCTCACGTGTGATTTGCGCCTGGCGCCTAAGGTACTGAAAAGACCACTCCGCTAATTGAATATAGTCAGTAGGCGAAGCTGAAGCGGAGTGGAGGAGCTTACCATGCGTAGGGATATCCCACAGAACCCATTTGAATGGAGAGACGAGGTACCTATACTTGGGATAGTGGCTCGAGATTGGCCAACAAAGGAAGAATGCCCCTCCTACGATGAACCAGAAAACCTTCATAGAGAATCCCATATCCGTGCAAACAGAGACTAGGAAGCATGATAGAAAAAAGGTTAATGAAGCTATGGTTGTCCGCGGATATTTCCAATGGTAGAAGCTGTAGCAATTGTCAGCGCTAGGATTTCAATCACAAATATTCCGGGCCTAGTGTCACTCACTTCTCAAAAACTTCCAGCATATTGGCCATATCACCCAGTTGAAGCTGAATATAAGGACCCAGATTTTCCATAAGTGGCTCTAGCCAATCATTACGTCCATGCTTGTCGATCAGTTCGCTGAATCTGGAAGCTGTATCCCTGCTGTTCAAGGCTCTTTGCATTGATTCTCGTAAAGATTCTACAGATGTGGGGGCAAAGCGGTTCCTCAAGACAATATAGGTAATATACAGATACTGATATTGCACATTAACAGACGTTTGCGGATAAAAGACGGGGTAACTAACAAAAAAGCCCATCATATATTCAGTATACCAAAGGAATATGTAGAGGGCAAACCATTTGCCGGTAGTCTTGGGGTCCTCCCAACGATAGACGGCGCGGACCTTCATAGCCCATGACTGCCAAGGTGCACTTGCCATGAGCAGTCGCTCGACATAATGCCTCGAGCTGTCAATATCAAAGGGAAGTTCATCAAAATCATCAATATACTGGGCGCTGAAATCCTGGGTATAATATATGAGGTTCTGGGTGGAGAATATCAGCAAGACACTGAAGTTTAGTGGGCGAATATATCTTACATATCCAAGCCATTTGAGCCAATCATAGCGTATGACTTGTTCCCCCTCATCTCTTTCTATAAAATATTCGTCCTTGGGGAAATTTATGTGTCTTTTGGGAACGACTCGCACCCGTCGAACGTGTCGACTCGTGATCCAAGCCACACGAAGGCTTTCTCTATGCTCTTCCATCTCCTTGAATTTGTCCCGTTGGCTAACAATCGAATTATCTTGCTCTTCATCAGAAGTCGCTTGCTTCGAAGAACTGGTGGATTCAGCTTGTTTGAGGTCGTCATGAGCCTGAAGGAAATCAAGGTTGGCCTTCTGTGAAAGATACGGGCGCTCAGCTTTCGAGAGCTGACCAGCAGTAGTTCTTGTAGCTCCTTTCTTGATCGTGTCTTTGGGATGAACGAAGACCCTTCCGACTGTCTGCATGGTCCCTAAAGCCTTCTCAGCAGTCTTTCCTGGCCGAAAACGTCGTCGTTTGCGAAGCTCGGAAGAATTGAAGGCTGGATTGTGTTCCAATATGCTAAGGGGACCCTCTTCCTCAGAGTCAGACTGGTCATCTGTTGTTCCTTTCATTTTGAGAATTTTCTTCGTCTTCGCCTTCGTCCTGCTTGTGAGACCTGATAACCTCTTCCTCTTTGAAGAGCCTGCGATCTTGTCGATACTCCCATCGTCTGAGCTGTCACTAGCTTGAATTGTGGGCCCGAAGCCTTCATTGATGCCATCTTGACTCTGAGATATACTAGTAGCCGGCGTGATGGGCTCTTGTGTCGTCATTGGAAGCACTGAAGTGTGCGTAATAGAATTGCTTCTTCTTTAGGTGGGGAGGCGTCATTGCATGGCCATAGTAAGTGCAAATGCTTTCGATGGAGGGTTGACGGGCCTGTTGTCCAGGAGGGCAGCTGTTGGTAAATAATGTGATAGACGCAGGAGTGACAGGGTAAGATTGAATGGAGGCATGGTATTCGAGCTTTAAGTGTTGGGCGGTACGGTACTTTTTCCATTTGATCTGCAATACCATGATGATCTGGAACATCTTTCTAGCCTTTCAGGTAGCACTGGACAATAGATTATGACGCACCGCCACTTCTAGATCGAGATAGCTCGAAATTAAACAAGAACAGGACGGTAGGGCGCCACGGCTAGCCAATACTAGTACCTATCTACAGTTGCCAAGGCCCCTGCGCGTCCCCCGTGGCTGCTGCTATTTCCACCCATGTCCTAAAGTCCGTGCTGAAAATCCAGCTCCATATTTCCCCATGTCGCCCCGTCACCTATTTGAACTCTTGGTGTCCAGACTGCCAGTGCTGATGGGGAAAGCGCTGTGAAATAATGAATGGAGAATGAGGCAATCCGTAGCCTAGAGACTATCATCGTATGGAGACGGGGGTCCAATCCCGGAAAACTTCTAAGAATCTCCAAAGCGTATTATCCTAATCACGTCAAGAGCTATAAGAGGCAACAAATGATAGCACCACCACACAATCTTGCTGCTACGACCCAGCAAACATTCTCCACTAGTCAGAGTCTTCTGGATCAAGACTTGGGAGACACCGATGTCATATAAACTTCTACAATGATTCAAGAGTACCATGTCGTCAAAGTCTCCCAGACGCCGGCAGAATTGTCTGTGTGTAGTATATTTTCAACGACTACCCCCTTGGGTCCCATTATCACTTCTGGAACTAGAGAGACCATCGTCGTCATTATCACCCCTGGTGTCGACGTTGGTGGTGCGAATTTTAGGTGGGTCGAATATACTATCGAATTCTGTGGCATTGCCAGTTTTGATGGTGTGTTTGTGGTGGGAAGCGTTTTTACGGTTGGTACTTCCGACACGACCTCTTCAAACGACAATGGAGCTGCCGTGACCAGCTCTGTCACAGCAACTGTTGCCGTCATGACCCTGTCTCGTGGACCTAGAGAGCTGACTCGCGGAGCCGCGTTGATCCTGGCTAGGCACAGGGCCAAGGTCATGAGTTTGCTTAGGACCCGGATGGTGTTCAGTCCCGACGGTGTTGATATGTGCGTCGTTATTGGCGTGAGATGTATGGATGAAATGAAGACTAGGGATTCTAACGGTCTTGGTGCATTCATGGTAGTCCAGAGGGATTTTGAGAGGAAGAGCTAACAACAGTAAGTTCTGATTTGGACAGGAAAAAGTTCAACAAGAGAGAAGCCTTTGTTGGTGGTTCCTAATTCGCTCTTAAGCAATTTCCTGCAAAGAACGGATGAATGGCTGGAACAACTTCATCTTTGATGACTTCGCTGAAACTCCTGGCCTGAAGAGAGTTCGAAACCAACCAGGTCAGGCATATGTCGCACATGATTCACATGATGCAACCTAGCGCTTATTGGATGAGGAGAAGACTACTATGGGACCATGACAATGAAGTCAATGCTCCTGCATCATCCCGACAGTGAGTCGAAAAGGTCTGCTGAGTCTCAATCGTCATATCCATGGTCATATGACACGGAAGATCAAAAATGGAAAAATTGCGGAGACTGATATGCTCCTAGTTGGCTCCCGATTTGATGTTGGAGTCAGACAGAATACGTTCCACATCAAAAGTCCAGGCTGCATGCCTAGGACGAGTACTTTTGAACGTTTTTGTTGAAGCTGGTAGCTTCATTACGAGTGTGCAATTATACTCTGGCCAGAAGAGCTAAAACGACATGCTGATTGAGACGTGAACGAAGAACCCGGTCTTCGGACTGGTCGCCACAGGGCCATAAACGTCGTATAATTTCTGCCAAAGAGATCTAAGAGGGCCTCGTTTAATGAATAAAATCACTGCTACCGTTGAGCGGCCTTGACTAAGTTGCATGTGCCAAACTACACACAAAGAGCTGAACCAGTTATGAAAAACTTGACTTCAGCAGCGTCTCCTAATTACCAATCTAGATGACTGCAACAGTCTCATCAAAGATTTCTTTTCGATCTTGAAGGGGACGGCTGTTGGAGCCCAGGCAAGAGTGCCAAAGTTCCCGCAAATAGAGGATTTCTTCGCTAGAGAGAGCCTAAATTGTCCAGGATGTGAGAATGTGCTAAATCCTTCGTGCCCAAGGTTGGTATCCCCATTCGGCTCGATATCAGCTCAATTGGGTGATTAGCGTGCTAAGCCGCAACATCGAAAGTCGATATGCCGTATCCTAATTGAATTCAACATATTTGTATCTTAGGGTTCGTCGTTGGAATACAGCGCTTACCATCGTAGGCAACACCTCTCAAATTCCACTGTGGTTTGCCGCTCTGCATATTTCCACCCTTATCGGTTGCTCGAGATAGCAATCGGGTTTTCTGACCCTTCTGAAGCTGGACTGTCGTCTTCCACAAGGCCCAAGCCCATTTAGACTGTCCATTGTTCTGAGGTAATATACTGGCTACCTTCCATGTCCGACCATCGTCCGCCGAGACTTCAACCTTGACTACAGGACCCTGATCACCTTGTGGAAGTGCATAGCCTTTCACCTCGACGGTTCCGGACGTTGCGAGCTTAACTTTATCTCCGTTCTGTGGTACTGCAATGACTGAATTGATAGGCATATCCTGTAGCGCCGGTGTCTTGTCCCAATATTTCGATGCAATTTCCTTATTCGTGGCTGAAGGAGGCAGAATTTTGTAGTCGTACCGCTGGTACAAATTTGTGGACTCTTCTGATTGTACTGTAATACGATCCAACCACTTGACAGAGCGGCACTAGTAGCTCGTTGGAATCAGCAGATATAATCAACGCCTGTAGATAAGTGTATACTTCACATCAAATTATCTAAAAACCATATTGCAATGAAGGCAAGGGAAATATTACTTACTCCGGAGACCCCTGGAACTATTATACGTATTGGATAGCCGTGTCTTACAGGAAGCGGTTGCCCGTTCATCTGCGTAGGGTTACATTCACCACTCGTAGATCGGGACGGAGTGCAAATACCTCCAAAGCAACCAAAACATCTGCGCTTTCTTTCATAGCTCTTACCAACTCTATGCTCCCACCATACCATGACTCTCCTCCCTGAACGGGGACCTTATAACATGCAAACGCCACGTGATAGTCCTTGATACTCTTGACATTGATCCCAGCCTCATTGAGCACGTCTCTAAGTTTCGGACCTCTCCATCGACAGTTCATAACAGCGCCCTCAAACCAATCCAGGCCATTGACTTCTTTCAGTAATGTGCGCATGATGTGACGGCGATTTCCGGCGCATTGTAAGGCGCTGATGATCTCGTGCTGCTTGAAGCGGGTTTTCAAGTCTTCGACTGAGAGCTGGAGGGGCTTGAGTACCTCGCCATCGACTTTGACAACGTGATCCTTGGCGTTCAGGTACGGAATCGGGCCATGATTGCCTACAATGTTTTCCGGGTCAGCAAGCCATCTCATAAGATATAAAGCTACAAGCTAGTGTACAGGGAAGGAAGAATTTGAGAAAGGTCTTAAGGTTGGGATTATGAAGAAGGGCAGGCGAGTAAGGTAATGCACGTACGATCATAACATGTATTGTCATTTGGCGTGATGTAGCTATTGCCTGTCAGGGCAAGTACACTCTTATTCCGAGCTGTAGTTACCTAGAGATCAGATCCTTGATTGCAGGCTCTCTATTAAGCGGTTTTTCCACAGAGTACTCGACTTTCATGGCGGAGGCTTGTGGATCCCTCAAGGTCGGATAGCTCACAGCAACGAACAGTCAATTAGTAGAGCTTTATGGAGCGATGAGGCAAGGAAGGGAATGAACATGCAAAAGGCCCGTTAGTTTGAATGCTGTTGTCTTGTGGCACAAGAGACAAGATCTAGAACGCGAGGTTGAGCTGAGTTCTCAGATTGCAGTCGTTCAAGGGGGCAGCTTGGATTGTAATTGATATGTGATTATTGACTAAGTACGTGTACAAGCCTGTTGTCAAGTGTACAGTTGTTACAGTGGTAACCAATCGTCATTAGTACAAATCCCTCGGCAGATGAGGTTCCGGACCAATGGTGCTTCCTTCGAACATGTAACATTGAGATTCAACCTCTGGTCAGGCCGACAGGTATGTTTCCCACTGGCGGAATCAGTTGCTGCTCTATACATTGGGATCTAATCTCCGAGCCAAATTTACTAACAAGATGGAGGGGTAGCGAAAATAGAAGTCCGCAAAAAGCAGATGAGGCCGAACCTCGGTTATCACGATTGTTGCTGCCGCAACGCCCGGCGGGTAAACACCAGAAAAGTGGCCGGACCTTCATTTCATAACGAAGACTCCAAGAGTTGAATGCAGAGAACGATAGCAAAGTGTCGTAGATTCGGAGGACGGGTGGTTAGCTCCAGCATCCGAGCGAACCACATCTTCGTCCTTCAATACGCGTAAGATCATGGATCAGAGTGCAATGGCGAGTCAATACCAGGTCCTTGAGGAGCTCGGAAGTCAGTACATCAAAACAGCTTTGATACTAGAGGTAGCTAAAAGTCCTTGCCATAGGTGGAAGCTTCGGTGTTGTCTATAAGGCAGTTGAAATTGCAACTGGAGAGCTGGTCGCCATAAAACATGTAAGCCCAGTCATCGATATCGCACCATGGGTAGGATCTGATACCTTCACAGATAGATCTCGAGTCCAGCGAAGATGATATTCAAGACATACAACAAGAGATTTCCGTGCTGAGTACGTGCGCCAGTCCATTCGTAACTCAGTATAAGACAAGCTTTCTACGAGGGTACAAGTTATGGATTGTAATGGAATATTTGGGCGGTGGTTCTTGCCTCGATTTGGTATGCACTGGCGGATTTGACCCTCATGTCGGTGGCTGCTAATCGAAGTAGCTCAAGCCTGGCCCATTTGAGGAGAAACACATCGCTATCATATGCCGCGAGCTGCTCATGGGGCTGGATTATCTGCATCAGGAGGGGAAGATACACCGTGACATCAAAGCGGCAAATGTCCTGCTGGCACACTCCGGGGGAGTAAAACTTGCGGACTTTGGTGTGGCTGCACAACTCACGAATATCAAATCACAACGCAATACATTTGTGGGGACTCCGTTCTGGATGGCCCCTGAAGTGATACAACAGGCCGGTTACGACTTCAAAGCAGACATCTGGTCTTTGGGAATCACAGCTATGGAGATGGTCAACGGCGAGCCTCCAAATGCTAGTACCCATCCCATGAAAGTTCTATTCCTGATACCGAAAGCGCCGGCACCAAGGCTTGAGGGTAGCAACTACAGCAAAGACTTTAAGGACTTTATTGCTGCCTGCCTTATCAAGGATCCGGATCGCAGACCCACAGCGAAAGAGCTTCTCCAGCATCGTTACATCAAGACTGCAGGGCGCGTGGATACCTTACAGGAGCTAATCCACCGGCGACAGATGTGGGATGGCAGCAGAGGGAGATCGACACATCCAAAGTTCTACGAAGAGACAATGAACACCATGTCAGCACCGGGAGAGCAAGAAGATTGGTTGTTCGATACAGTGAAGGCACCTACGATGGTGATGCCGAAGCAAACGGAGTTACACACCCAAAGACGACGGAAAGACCCAAAGATCCATGATGGGGTTCAGGACAGTCCAGAGACCTTGCTCAGCCGCTTGACACTCAATGAGACTGAGCAAAAATCGCCACCTCCGTCAACGGTACGAAGAGCTACTATGAAGCGTAGTTCTTCGGGGTTTGGGACGACATCTTCTCCAGCAAAAAGGAAATTCAGTGGACAGAAACAGCCACTTGCTCCTAGTACCAATTTTGGCAATGTTGGTTCCACAGTAAGGCAGTTTCGACGTGTATCCGATAATTCACTAGAGATGTCACCCAATGCATCCGTAGCCGAGGGAGACGAAAATCGACCGCCAAAAGTTGAAACCGTGACCAAAGAAGCTCTACTAGGCCGAAGAGCGTACTCGAAGGCCGTTGATCAAGCTCTTCAAGAAACATATGCGCAAACCGGGAATCCAATAAAGCGAGAAGCTATCTCTCGTGTAGCTCTTGCATGGGACTCATTAGACAAAGATGACCCCGACGGAGAATACCACCTCCTGAAGTTGATCATAGCAAAGGTTCAAAAGTAAGTCGAGGCCAATAGTCGGTGTTATTCACGAGCTAACTCTTCACTTTAGTGATCCAAAGCTAGCAGAGTTGCTGCCACCTTCACAACCACCGACTCCACAGAAGCCAAAACTTGTTCTGGCCCAGAACAACCCCCATCTCAAAAGCCACCGTCGAAGACAATCTTCGTTACTGCCTACCGAGGATATGTGGACTGACAAGCCGCTGCAATTGCCTGGAGACCTCATCCCTGGCCTCGAGCACACGAAACAACTAGCTGACATTCTGTACAGCAAATGGGCCGAAGGTCTAAAGAACAGATGGCCGAATGTGTAGAACACGAAAGCCACCTAATCTTACTCTGTATACCACTATCCTACCAGCCATCTTTGAATGCGTGTTTGCAAGCATGATGCACAGACAGCTTGGCGTTTTACCTTTTGTCCATATTATATTGACTCTCACCTTAGCATCTTGGATACATTGGGCATCCTGAGCATCGGGAAAAGTACGAAGAATGTTCGAAACCAGATCAGTGCATAGACAGCGTCATCTTCTCTTCGATGTTCACCATTAGGATGGTCCGATTTGAATATGGAAGCATGCATAGCGTGGCGCTGGAAAGAGAGACCAATCATGTATCATAGGAACGTTGTAGCCTACGATCGGATAGCGACATACGCAAGGGTTTGAATCCCTGCGTACATGAGTGTTAGGAAGGAATACCATGATACCTCCGAGTCACAATAGGGCGCCATAGAAATAAGACAACCCGAGTCGTACGGCCAAGATTACTGTATAAACCCTCTTACTGTGTACAGCCCTACGGGGCTGGACTTAAAGCTTTTGAAGCCCTAGCCGGGGAATCCAATTCTGTCACCCGGGTAACCAGATCTAGAGGGGTTTTAGGTCCAGCCCTATAGGGCTATACAGTGAGAAGGTTTATACAGTAACTACTTTGAGTAGGTGCACTCTTCTAGCGCAGGAACGCGACGAGCGCGGTCCAAACCCACGCTTCCGTCTCCCTTGACTCGTATTTACCTACCACAATCCTAATCCTATCAGTGCAAAGTAGCAAAGACAACCCTTCTGTTTCCTCTCACACAGAATTAGCTTAATATTGAGTCCATGTAAGAATGGCACGATGCCTACTCGTCTTTAGCCGTCGTCCTACTGGTCCTTGAGTATCCTCAGCGCTTAGCGACGGCGGACCTCGCGAAGCCACATGTCGCCGAAAATATACCGCGATGGCAAACCCGAAACGCCAGTCAATGCCGCCACGGATGATTGCTCCTCTCCGTCTAGACTCTACCAGTATTACAAGAGGGGACCCGGAGGTGTCTCCTAGCAGGTCTTCTATACAATCTAGTGGCCCGAGTCGGGTCCACACTCCATCCTCTTCAGTCCCAAATACACCTCTGATTACTGCACGTCCATCTTCGCCAGAAAAAAGGCTACCACATCCATCGGACCCTAATTCGTTCCTCACAGCATTGGCTACGCAAGAAAGACGTGTGTTGGAATTGAAAGAAGAGTTACAGAAAGCTGAGGCTGAACTAGAGAAGCTGAAGAAGCAATGGGCATTGCACGAAGCAACAAAGAAGAGGAATGAACTTCGGCACCTCGAGCAGCTGCAGCCGCTCAATACTTCATTGGCTAGTCTTTCGGCATCTCAGGATGAAGCGTCAACTCGTGTCAACAAGGAACTCGGCAGGCGCAAGAGGACATCGTCTAGTGTAAAGGCATCCCAGCGGACTGTCTTCTCTGGATCTAGGCATACGCGGACTCTATCACTTTTATCGCCCAAGGAATCAGCAACAGGGTCTCACCCGCCGTTACGGGGCAAAGGACCGGTCAAACGTCCTTTAGAGAGGGTCAACGGTATCGTAGTACCATCGACTGTCCACGAATTGGGCACCTCCACCGATGGTTCTAACGTTGTTGATGAATTATACAAAGGTCCATCCAGAGAAGTCATCGTAGAGACTGGAAAACAGCTTGTTGGCGACTTCAGGCAGGGTCTATGGACTTTCTTCGATGATCTCAGACAGGTCACCGTTGGTGATGAAGCGGCGAACAGTGCAGATCGACGCATGCAGTCGAACTTACACTCTGGTAATCCCCCTAAAAGACATGGTCTCAGAGAAAGAGCATCCAATGCAAAAGAATGTGCCATTACGAGTGTGGAAACCTTAAGAGAATTTGATGATGCATCTTCAAAGCAGAATACCGGAAATCCTGCCACAAAAGTGGGCAGTGAAACTGCGGGGCAAGAAGTACCTGCCGCAACAAACCTTACCTCAATTACTGAGTACGACCTCCGAAAGGATACGAACAATAGTTCTAGCGATTCTGATGATGATGGATGGGAAAATTGGGACACTTCGACTACCAAGGATTCAACTCCTCGTCAGAAGGATGCCTTGTACGTGGTAGACTCAATAGCATCTCCACTCACTGCTAAAAGTAGTCCAAGGACGAGCATGAGGTAAGTGGCTCTGTGTCCAATTGCACGCAGAGATCAGCAGCTGAAGCAATTTGTAAGCTCCTCGGACGCGCCGTCACGTTCTAATAACTCCATCATCTCAGCCGAAAAGCGTGATGACATCCCTTGGCCAGCACTCAAGAAGCTATCGCCAAGCAGACTTTCAAGAACAGCCTCGACCTTGATGGGCGAATGGGAGAAAAGCCTCGCGACACACACAAGCAATGGAGCAGACTCATCGTTAAAGATCGGATCGAAAGAACAGAAAGCGGATTGACTTCTGTCAAGGTTTAATATGGCGCAACGATGCGAATGATGGATGACGCCCAGAGATACGATTCTGCTGATATAGAAAAAGTCTGGACATGGTGACCAACATTTTCGGCATCATGATACGAGTCCATGGGCAAGCGCGGGTCAAAGGACTCGTACTTGAGTTGGCTGATTTGCAAGCTCTGCGAAGAGGCAAGTGACAAGGCTGCGGGGAATTGCATGTATCATTCATTCTAGAGCCAGCATTCACATAACCTGGCTTCTATTGAACCTTAATTCTACCAGTATGCTATTTTTACAGCCATGAGTACACTACATAACATGGGTGAAACATAAGCTGTAGGCGCATATGTATTGTATTTCATGCAGTGAAGGGTAACTCTTTTAAGGATTTCTGCCAAGCCGAAATACAGTCTCTCGGCAAAACCTCGCCGCGCTACGCCACCTTTCAAGATTTGCCAGTTGTGTAATGTTGATACCGGCGATCAAACAAACATGTATTTCCCTGGCATGTCGGGTGGTGGGAGTGGGGGAAGTACAGCTGGTTTGAGCGATCAGGAAGCAGCGATGGTCAAAACTGTAGGTATTCGCCAGTCAAAAGAGAAGTCTAGAGGATTGACCTGCTGGGATGGTAGATGCAAGGAGCTATGGAAACCTGTCCGTTCAAGACAGTGATATCTGGTGGCATGGGATTCGCTCTTGGGGGGCTTTTGGGTTGTTCATGTCCAGCGTATATTTCTCCTAACAAGTCCCTGAAAAGCGATCGTGCTGATCAATGATATCCAATGTTCAGATGAGTTACGACACGCCGATGAGTCCCTCAGGGCAGCAACTCGCCAATTTACCATTGCGAGAGCAATTGAAAAGAGGATTCAAGGATATGGGATCAAGATCATACAGCTCTGCGAAGAACTTCGGTATTGTGGGCGCTATCTTTGCTGGGACCGAATGCTGTATAGAAGGCGTATGTCAGGTTACACTCAGGTTTCGGAGAATATTAGCTGATATGCAATGGCTCTAGTATCGGGCGAAGAACGATCTGACGAATGGGATAGCTGCGGGTTGTATAACAGGCGGTGTCCTGGGGGCGAAAGCTGGACCGCAGGCTGCTGCTATAGGGTGTGTGGGCTTTGCGGCTTTCAGTGCTGCTATAGATTCCTATATGCGCATGGATTGAAAAGGATAGAGGAACTGGGGTTTGTATGGAGAGATGGGGGATCGAGGGAGGCTTTTGGAATGCATAGCGCGGCGTTGGGATAGATATCGCATGATCTCCTCTCTAGAATTGGGCTCAGGTGGCATTGGGATCCCATGTAGAGAACTATGGGGAAGACTCGTAATTCAAAATATTTGCAGAACAAATGGGTCATCAACAATTATCATAGTATATACAGTCGTTCTCAAAATAACTCAGGGTAAGTATGTACAACGGTGAAGTACTGAATCACTGTACTCCCTTTGGGGACGAAGTTATATGCAAATTCTATGCCCATATATTCAGACCAGCGTTGAAGCAGTCTTCTACAACCACGAAATTGACAAAAGCGTGTTCAAATATATTTGTATGGATTCATAATTCCTTTCTGCGGTGTTGTTAGTAAGGACTCAATGGAAGGAAATCCCAAATACATACCGGATCATAAAGATCTTTGATCTGCTTCATTAACCGTATCATGGTTTCACTGCGGCTGTATCCAATGTAGGGCTTTTTTGCAAGGCCAAGGCCATGCTCCGCACTGATACTTCCGTTGCGTTTCGCAATCCACTCATAAACGAAGGGCTCGAGCTTCTCCTCTACCTCCTTGTCGAACCTCCTGGTTGCAACGTTGAGGTGCAAATTCGAATCACCCATGTGCCCGTAGCCTACGACACCCACGACGGGGTACTTCTCATCATCACCAACCAGACCAGCTGATTTTAGACGCTCTCTCGTGTCTTCTACAAGCTTGTAGAGCTCGGGTAAAGGTATCGAAAGGTCATATTTGTATACACCACCCCAGTGTCCCAAGCATTCCGGAATCCCTTCGCGCCACGACCAGAGGGACTGGATCTGAGTCTCATCCTGAGCTAGAACCCCATCAGAAACAATCTCTTCTCCCATGACGTGTTCGAGGAAACTTTCCAGCTTCTCACTGTCGTGGTCTGAGTTGGACCCGCTGGTCTCAATCAAACAGTAAAACGGGTATTGACCTTCTAACGGACGTTTTTTATGAGTCACTGTGTGAACTAAATCTTGGCTTGGTCCATCCATCAACTCGAAAGCAGATAGTATCTCAGAAAGTCGTCCTTTAGCAGCCCGAAACGCTTGTTGGACCTTATCAAAGCTTTCTAAACCGAAGAAGGCCACATTGGTGGCCTTCGACCGCTGGGGACACAGTATTGAAACACCCGTAATAATTCCAACGGTACCCTCACCACCTATGAAAAGCTGCTTTATATCATAACCAGTATTATTCTTTCGTAGTCTGCTCAAATCGTCCATGATCGTCCCATCTGGTAAAACTGCCTCAATACCAAGCACATTGCCGTGCAGACTACCATATCGCAGAAGGCGCAAGCCCCCTGCGTTGGTAGCCACATTGCCCCCAATATGGCATGAACCTTTGGCGCCAAGGTCCAATGGGAATATATGACTCTTTTCTGCTAGGAAGTGGTCGACAACCTCGAGAATACATCCTGCATCTACCACAAGAGTACCAGAGACTTCGTCGAAATCCCTGATTTTGTTCATTCGAGACATATTGATCACAATCTCGTCGAAAACTGGGACAGAGCCACCAACAAGACCAGAGTTGCCGCCTTGCGGCACAACAGCTAGCATATTGTCATTGCAGTATCTTAGTATCTTGCTAACTTCTGCCGTCGAGCCGGGTTTCACCACGAGTTTTGTATGTCCCTTGTACTTTCGCATCCAATCACTGTTGAAAGGTTCCAGGTCGTCCGTCGCATCTTGGGATATTCCATCAATGACTGCAGATTCGATCCCCAGAAGGCCTTTGAAATACTGAACGTCCTTTTCAGAGAGCTGAGCGGAGATTTCAGTCCTGCGAAACCAATTCAATCTTGGCTCGAACACACCTCGCCAAATCTACTGTCTCTTTTGATATTCGGGTACCTGAGCCGCTTTAGATTTGATTCACCTAGCGTAGGTGGAACATTGAAGCTTACGATTCGGAGGTAAATCTGATCTCCTTCTGGGAACTTGGTGCTCCATGCGTAGTGCCGTCGGCGGCAGGTTGGTGAGGCTCGGTGGTCGCGGAGCTCCATCGGGTTTGCTTTGCTGGAAAACGGGTTTGACATCTTGGACGAAGAAGTCTTGGGCGGAATGTAGCAGAGCAATGATTCAATGCCCGGGGAGTTACCCGTAGAGAAGCCATAATTCTTAGACAAGCGCGGAAAGCATGTCTACAATGTGGAAATGGTTACCTATCTGAGTGGGGAAGGCTAGGTATGCTGAAGCTATTTCAACGCGGCAATCGGCCTCGGCTTGGCGCCGATCAAGACGCGCCATGTTTTAGTGCCTAAGAGCTCATGAGCTTCTTCTTCGTCCCAGAGCTTTAAGAATCAACATACTTCAGACTCTGTCTGGAAAAAAACGCAGTATGGCTTCAGGTTACGATAGAGCATTGTCGGGTAAGTGTAGTGCAAGGTTTTACATCTATAAATGACGCTGACGATCTCTTGAAGTCTTCAGGTAACACAGCGGTTTACATGAACTATGTGAAGTTTCGAGCTTACCGTCAATCAGTCCCGATGGTCACGTGTTCCAAGTCGAATACGCACTGGAGGCTGTGAAAAGAGGTAGACTCATCGAAAGACGAACTACTGCTGGTATAATGACGGCTGTTTAGGAACCTGTGCGGTAGGAGTCAAGGGAAAGGACATCGTTGTCCTCGGATGCGAGAAGCGATCTGCAATGAAATTGCAGGACACTCGTATCACCCCATCGAAGATCGGTCTTGTGGACACGCATGTCTGCCTTGCCTTCGCTGGCCTGAACGCCGACGCACGAATACTGGTGGACAAGGCTCGAGTAGAAGCACAATCGCATCGCCTAACTGTTGAAGACCCTGTTACGATAGAATACATAACCAAATACGTTGCTGGAGTACAGCAGCGATATACGCAGAGCGGAGGTGTTAGACCATTCGGTATCAGTACATTGATTGTGGGTTTCGACAAGGGTGACCCGACGCCACGACTATACCAGACCGAACCATCAGGCATATATTCCGCGTGGTAATTGCTCCTCAACTTTCAGTGAACTGTCCTCAAAGCTAATACCTTGCCCAGGAAAGCCAACGCAATAGGCAGATCCAGTAAGACCGTCCGAGAATTTCTGGAGCGGAATCACAAAGATGATATGGACAGGGAAACCACTATCAAGTTGACGGTTAAGTCATTACTGGAAGTTGTTCAGACAGGAGCAAAGAATATTGAGATTGCGATCATGGCTGCGGGCAAGACGATCGAAATGTTGCCTGTGGAGGACATCGAGTCATACGTAAAGAGCATAGAGGCGGACAAACAAGAAGAAGCGGCGAAGAAGAAGACGGGGCGGACGCCCGGTACTGGCACTGCAGCGATTTTGACCAGGAGTGATGGTGGTGCGTCTGGTAGCTAGTTATGTTATCCATGGTTTAAGTGAGCGATAGATATCTGTAAAACTACCCTACGTGGCTCAACTTTCCTGATGTTTCTTTTGTGAGCTTAATCATACTCCCCAACTAAAATGTGGCATGCTACCAATACCCTACAAACACCGGAGAATGCCGCTAAATCGTTCCTCACGCTATGCGTCTCAGTTGTTCCCTATTTCAAGGCATTCAGTTATCCAAGCCTGTCTGCGGCATCTCTGACATCGAAGATTGACCGCTGCTGCTCAGCCCGTATACGTTCATCTTTAAGCATACGCGCGTCCACTCGAACATCTTCACCCTCGACGTTAAGGGTGGGTTTTGGTATCTTGGCCTCGATAACGAAGTGATTGTCACAGTGCGGGCAGTACTCGTCACTTTGATGCCATATTTAGCCCAGGTTGAGTAGATAGTGGGCGCATGTACCTTTCCTCAAACTCTTGAGTGTCTTTGCGGAAGCATTTTCTGCATTTTTTACAAGCAAATGTCTGCATGTAAGTGTTAGGGCATGCCTGCGGTGCGCTGTGGAGGTCCAAACCATGTCGAATTTCTGCTGCAGCTGGTGGTCCTCTTGCTCTTGATGACACTCTGCACAATCGAACCATTTGCGGCCTAAGCATCAATTAGGGAGCTGAAGGGTGGATGGGTATAATTTGTAGTGTGGGAGGACCGACAACAAGGGGCTCTTATGGATACCTGCGCGTTCAGGACGTGTTTGCTGCAGATTTAGTCAGAAGATCAACCATGACAAAATATTAAAGCAGGACTGACCACATGATGGGAGCTTTGATTCTGCAGGCTCTTGACAGCCCCAGCAGAATGAGTTCAGTAATCAGATCAATCTGCGCCCAATGTACGGGATGTATTAGAAAGTATCCACAGACCGACCCCTCATGGCGCGTGGGGACAATTTTAAGGTTCACTGGTCGACGATCCCGCATTTTCAGCCTCTTCGATCACTGTTGCCGAACACAGAGCTTCATGAAACTGTTATAATAAGTTTTTGTCATGTAACCGCATATACAGCGCATGTTGACACAGTATTGCCCTATCTTCCGAGCGTTTTGTGTCAATTTCGACTTCGGGTTCCATGGACCCTTCTCGCCCCCCTGGCACATCCTGAGCCAGAGATTGTGCCTCTAACTCCACAATACTCGAACCAAGCACTCGGTAACGAAAGACAAATATCTCAAAACCACCTCAACAAAAGCTTCTAACCAACGCATTTGTCCTCGTCTTCCTGTAGAACGCGGGTGATGGTGGTACACGCCTATGTACATGTTTCCTCCCATGTACTGTGTATTACTTCGGCCTCCTCCAACCCATGAACGCACAGGAGACCCGTGATTACATTAGCAGGGATCCAACAATTTGGAGTCATCCGTCTGCAAGATTAGATCCATTTAAGAGATCTATGTGTGGTGGCGAGCATCCATCATGGCGAAGTTGGAGGAGGGTCCGGATCAAGATCCCATTGTTAGTAAAAGCCGTACGTCCCACTCAATCAATGCTTACTCAATTTCGCTCAGAAACCAGTCTCGTCCCTCCGATCACTCTTTGAGAGTAAGGCCGCTCGGGAGCCAAGTTCGATAACACCGTATACCATCGCAACGCCACGACCTATGGCAAGACATGATACTACACAAGCGGTCGCCAGAGCTTCCTTGGACATACCACGACCAGTGTCGCCTTGGCCATCCTCCGAGGATACCTCTGCTGCAAATCTTCGAGCGACGCCTGGCCCACCGATCGCTCGTCCTAGTCGTCCTAATTCCCGAGTACTGCAACGCCCTTTATCAACAACCGCTTTGACTGAGCCACGATCTCCCCCGTTGATGACCGTCGAATCGCCACAGTCCCCACCAAAGGCTCCGCACAATGCCAGCACACAGTTCCTTTTACCGTCTCCATCAGCAAGGCCGTTGACAACTGGAAGCATTGGAACGACTTCGCCTCGAGCGGCGCCTGTCACTCCTGGAAGACTCCCTCGCGTTCCTACAATGTACTCGCAGCTACCGGTAGCTGGAACCACTGGCAGTGCGCAAGACCTAGGGCCAGTTCAGAAAAGTGCGAAGAGCTTTCCACCGCCGGTAAACCGTGCAGATAAACCCAAAATACCTACGAAACCTGTTGCAATCAGCCACAAAGTCAATCTTGAACCTTTCCCCACGCCTACTGAGAGAGTATCTCCATTTAGTACACCGCCGAGCAGCGATGAAAGCGTAGTGCATGGTTCGCCTCGGACCACCCCACTCACTCGAGGAACAACGCCCCCGGTGAAAGTAACTGCTGCAGTGGAGACTTACACTCATTCACCATCTAGATCCTGGTCTGCACAAGTCAGAGTTCCGGAAAGTAACGCCATATCACCTCCGAAGATGCAGCGTCCTGACGCCAGGAAATTGGGGTTCAATGCGGCACCAGCTTCAAACGAAGCTGGCTTTGAAGACCGGCCTGACTTGCCACCTAGGAGGGCACAAGAACAGCGAATCGCAGCAGTCCACAACTCCAATAATCTAAAGGATACTTCCCATAGCGCAAGTCAGCGACCGACAAGGTCTGTGTCACCACGTAATACCGCTAAACATTTGCATAGCGCTATGAACAAAAGCTCTGAATACTTACCACCGCCTAAGCGGGTTCCACTATCGAAGATCTCCGGTATCTCAGACTATCACAAAGAAGGTTATGCATCTACGGCCAAGCCGATGAGAGATTTAGATTTGTCGTCAGGCACTGAAAATCTTATCACTCCTGAAGCTGAATCTTCCAAGCCTTCCTCCATAGCGTTAGAATACCCAGATGCTGCAATCACTAATAGACGCCCTCCACAATGCAAGCGGGGCATACATGAGATTGACATAGGCTATGATTGTAGGCACGTTGACATCTGTGGAAATTATGTGGCCACAGTAGGTCACCTTACAAGAGCGTGGGATCTGAGGTCTGGAAACATGGTCCTCAGTCTAGGTCACCTCGAGAAGGAGATACGAGTAACATCCATGGCATTCAAACCTGGGGCAAAAGCGACTGAAGAGGGTTTGCGTCTCTGGATTGGAACTAATTACGGAGACCTCCAAGAGGTAGATATCTTATCGAACAGCATCGTGTATACTAAGACTGGTACACACGAGAGGCGGGAAATCGTGAAAATTTATCGTCACCAGGCTTCTATGTGGACTCTAGATGACAATGGAAAGCTATGTGTTTGGTCGGGTAGTGATACTGGCGTGCCAGACCTGCAGCGCAATCCTTCCGTTCAGAGAGTACCTAAGGGCCATACATTCTCAATCAAGATTCAAGACAATTTATGGCTGGCGACAGGTAAGGAGATTAGAATCTTCCGGCCCGGTGCAACTGAAGCCGCATCCTCGCTTGTTCAAGAACCTCTCAGTCAAACGGGGGTCGGGGCTGTTACGTCCGGCGCTGTCATCAGCGGCCAACTTGACCGTGTATACTTTGGTCATGCTGATGGCAAGGTCACAATCTATTCGACTGTGGATTTTACGTGTCTGGGGGTTGTTAATGTCAGTATCTACAAGATCAGCTCCCTCGCTGGCGCTGGGTTTCATCTCTGGGCAGGCTACAACACGGGGATGATCTACATCTACGACACACGAACGCAGCCGTGGACAACAAAGAAAGAGTGGCTGGCTCATTCTAGTCCTGTGCTGGGTATTGTTACAGATCGTAGCAGTCTTTGGAAGGATGGAATGCTGCGTGTGGCGTCTCTGGGTACGGACAATGCTTTGAGGATGTGGGATGGCACATTGGAAGACGACTGGATTGGTTCGAATCCAGGTCTAGTTGGGGTCTTTTTTTGGCGCTAATGTTGCTACAGATGATGATATGCAAGACCGCGACATTGAGTACTCCTCTTTCCGTGAGATTACAGCGCTTGTCGTAACCTGGAATGCTGGCGCTGCAACTCCTACGCATCTCCGCTATGAGGAGAGTGAACCCCAATTTTTCCAAGCCATTCTTCAGTCCGTTACCTCCCCTGATCTGCTAGTGTTTGGCTTTCAGGAGCTCGTGGACCTAGAAGACAAAAAGCTCACAGCAAGTTTGTATATCAAGTCTAGTGTCAAATGCCAAGCTGACATATGCAGAAACTTTGTTGAAAGGAAATAAGAAGAAAGACCCCTCTGAGCAAGAGCACATGAGCCGACAGTACAGGGCATGGCGTGATTATCTTGTCAGATGCATCGAAGATGTTATGCCGTCCAATGAACCATACCATTTGCTCCATACAGCTAGCATGGTTGGACTTTTCAGTTGTGTTTTCATCAAAGCCTCTCAGCGTAGTCAAATTCGCGATGTCAGTGCTGCTGAACTCAAGCGCGGCATGGGTGGCCTACATGGCAACAAGGTTAGTACATATGTCCCACGTTAGAAACTGAGCTTACACGCTAGCTACAGGGGGCGTTGATTCTGCGCTTTGTTCTCGATGATTCGTCTCTATGTCTAGTGAACTGTCATCTTGCCGCTGGTCAAACGCAGACCGTAAATCGCAACAATGATCTCACAGCTATCCTAGAAACCGCGATACTACCTCCTGAGCGAGGTTCGTCCAGTTATAGCACTTATATCAGCGGGGGAGATGGCTCCATGGTCCTCGATAATGAGATCTGCATCTTGAATGGGGATCTCAATTATCGAATTGACACCATGGGTCGAGATACAGTGGTTAAGGCCGTGAAGTCCAATAATCTTTCCAAATTACTGGAAAGAGACCAACTGCTCGTTTCTCGAAGAAGGAATCCTTTGTTTCGTGCTCGAGCGTTTAAGGAATGTCCAATCACGTTCGCTCCAACATACAAATACGATGTCGGCTCTAACAATTATGATACAAGTGAAAAGCGTCGAGCACCGGCGTGGTGTGACCGGATATTGTATCGTGGGCCCGGAAAGATTAAGCAAATCGACTATTGCCGACACGAACTATGGCTCTCTGATCACCGCCCAGTCAGTGGGATCTTCAAGATACGCGTTAAAAAGATCACCGAGCACAAGCGTGCTAAAGCTCAGGAAGAATCTAAGCAACGATTCGGACAAGCGAAGGAGCGACTGGCAAGTGAAGCCAAGTACGTTTCGATGTCATTCCTTGCGCCCATGTCATCTATGTGAAACTCATGTGTCACAGAATCGAGTACCTTCGAGATGTGCTTGGCGTTCCTCTAAATGAGGCCAAACGTCTTCTCTGAGGAAGTCCAGAAAATCTTCCTCGTTTGCGCGAATCCTACAGCACATGCCTTGGCCTTGCTGCATTATTGTCGCAATTTCACGTAAGCAAGTAATAACCCATTAGCGACTGCGTCCGAGAGGCCTCCCAAGAAGCTAATCACTTTGAACTTGTAGTCGCTAATGGCAGTGCTACTCTGAAGCAGCCGGCATCAAAGCATCCGTGCAAGGCAATGCTGCAATAATTGGTGCTCGTCGTCTGGACGTTGACGGCTCATTGGGTGAATATCGATGTTGGAGAGATCCTCTCAGGCAGATGAAGAGTGAAATCGCAACCTTCCAGGTCAAAGCCGCGCTCTGGTTATTCCGACAAGGACCATTGTTTTAGATACTTTCGATAAGTGGAAATTCCAACCCGCCATGAACTCAAATTTGAAGTACAGAACGCTAGAATCTCTGTATCGGGAACAAGACTTGATGAATGAATACTTGAGCGTCAAACATGCTGCCGTAACGACGGAAGAAGCGAACCCGCCTGCAGCTACTTCGGATTACTATGTAAGCTGCGGCTGAAGCTACGAGATCATTGCACATAGTCCGGGAGGAGCCCTCGGGCTTTTTTTACCTTACACCATAATAAGTTGTCTTAGGATTAGAACTTCTGACATCCCCCGTTGCTTTCAATATCGCGTGCAAGAGACTAGCGAGAAATCGTCAACGACCTGTCTGCGGACAGTCCCCTATTTAAGTGAGCTTGCCGCTTACCTATTAGCTTACCTATATCCTCACCATCACCACCAAGCACCTCGCTGCCAACACCCACTATCGCCGGTAACATGTCGCTGACACTTGCAAACATCGTCGTTGTATTAGAATATGAATATATCTCGTTGTCGCATCTTATTAGGTCCGTAAAACCCCGCGTAGACGTATAGTATCTAGCCTTGGGAGCTTGGCCCCGAAGCTGTGCGGATAGCCCCTAGGTAAACTACGTGGGGGCCCGCTATAGGGAACCCCAGCGGGCCCTAAAATCTCTATAGCAAGCCTAGATCTTAGAGGGGT
Organism: Cladonia rangiferina; assembly: GCA_023065455.1. Lineage (NCBI taxonomy): Eukaryota > Fungi > Ascomycota > Lecanoromycetes > Lecanorales > Cladoniaceae > Cladonia > Cladonia rangiferina. The sequence goes on from JAJREH010000030.1 coordinate 455,167, forward strand.
TCTAAGCTGAACTACAATATATTTATGGGAAAAAGACATCTATACCCCGGCTAAACAATGTAATCCCCCTGAACGCCGCTTAACCGGCCCGCATTGCGAAATGATAAATACATTATTTACTATAGTAATACCCTAGTAAATTATGTATCTTATATTTCAACCTTTGCGCAAGCTTTCTTAGAGGCTATGCTCGGGAGGCATATTGAGAGAGGCATATTGAGAGAGACATGTTGAGGAGGCGTATTAAGGAAGCATGCTCGGGGTATGTTTAGGGGGCATGTTTAGGGGGCATGCTCGGTAGATAGGGTTCGGGCGCATACTGCGGGCGGGTGCTTCGGGGGTATATTTCGCGGACTACGCAGGTCTTTTTTAGATTAGAAAGCTCTCCACTAACATAGACCAAAATCATAAGTAGATAATAGAGAGACTACTATATATTATATATACTATTCTTTGATTGCTATACAGTGGTTGTCCTAAAGGTATATACGTTTGCTAGAAATGTTGGCGGTGCTAAGATGTATTTCGGGACGTGCGCAATGCGAGCCGGCTAAGCGGCGTTTAGAGTATGGGAGGGAATACATTGTTTAGCTGGAGTATGGATGTCTTTTTCCCATACCTTTATAGTTCTCCTCCACACCACCACGGCAACGGTGATATAAATATAAGAGCTATAGATGTTTTAATACAGCGACGATGTTTATAAGTACCAGCAATATATTACCAGCAATAATAGATGCTGGCAGTGAGGTGCTTAATAAAAGTAGTGAGGATATAGGTAAGCTAATAGGTAGGCGGCAAGCTCGCTTAAACAGGGAACTGCCACAAAGAAAAATAGGGGACTATTTACAGACAGGTCGGAGTTTTATTCACCAGGCGCGTGTGTCGTTGTCAGCTTGTCCTCAATATTTCTACGTTTCTGTCGTATTCACGTATCTTTGATTAAAGGATGTTGTTCTGAAGGAATAGAAATATCCTCCAGCTCTATCGACTAATTGAAGATTGTGATAGCCTATCGAAAGTCAACTTTTGTTAACTTCGAAAGGTAGCTGATCGCCAATCCTTCAGCGTCCAACGCATTCAACATAAGCTTCTTATGAGACCAACTGCCCACAATGCGGCTGCTCAACACTACTACTATCGAGCTTTGCGAGTTCGATGACAATGAACGACCTAAAACATACGCGGTCCTCTCACACAGGTGGGAGAAGAAAGAGGAAGTTTCTCTCCAAGATCTGCCAAGACGGAGTTGCAGAAAACGGAAAGGCTATCGAAAGATAAGCGAGTGTTGCAGGATAGCAAGGGAACAACACATTGAATATGTCTGGATTGATACTTGTTGCATGGACAAGAAAAAGCAGTGCAGATGTTTCTGAAGCCATTAACTCAATGTATCATTGGTATGAACATGCGGCTGTTTGCTACGCTTATTTGGCTGACGTCTCTCATGAGAAATTTGAACAATTCGGAGAGAGTATCTGTTTCAAAAGAGGCTGAACTCTCCAGGAGCTACTGGCACCATCATTGGTCGAGTTTATGACCATGACTGGAATTGGCTTGGTCCTCTCTCTAGGCATTATGATGCGGTCTCGAATGCCCCAGGAATCAAGAGAAAGCATCTGGAAGATTCACATCACGCTAGTGTAGCACAGGAAATGTCCTGGGCATCAAACAGAGACACAACGAAAAAGGAAGACATAGCATATTGTCTACTTGTCTATTCCAAGTTAACATGCCAGTCCTATGTGGTGAAGGAGGAGCAAAGGCATTTCTAAGACTGCAGCAAGAAATAAGCAAACAATCAGACGATGAATCGCTTTTTGCCTGCAACGACGATACCATGACATTCACTGGAATGTTTGCTCAATGTCCCAAAGCTTTTGCCGGCAGTGGCGATGTGGAGAGATTCTTATTCATGTCGCCTGCTAGGAAGCCCTAGTTTGTAACCAACAAGGGTTTGGCAATAGATCTACCTATCAGAGTAAATGGACCTGAGGAGTTTGGAGGCGATACAGCGGTCTCACAACTTGAGCCGGCTCCTCTACGCTGCACACGCACAAAGATACAAAGGATGAGCGCTATCCTTTCTGCATCAGACTGTTGAAGCTGAATGCTGGTGAAGTAGATTTCGTGCGACCTGGGTGAGCGTCGCGCTATCGAGGATGATCCTGGGTGACAGCGCCCCCTTTGAAGATATATGTTTGGTATCTCTATTTTCACCCAGAATGAAAGGCTGAGCCATATAAATATGTCCTTGCAGGCTCATGGTTCCCTAATCGTGTTATCTTCTAAGACCAGTGAACACTTCTCGACCATCGCCATGCTAACATAGCATCACTGGCTACACCTTACCTGTGCTAGCGCCCACGCAAAATATCATCCGAGATCTTCTCCGCAAGCGCATAGATCGTCGCCATCGGGTGGCCCGGCGTCAAAAACGGAAAGCTACTCGCATCCACCACCCTCAGCCCCTGCACACCAAAGACGCTAGCATGCGAATCAATAACAGCCTTCGGATCGCCCGCTTTCCCCATCGCGCATGTCGCCGCTGCATGCCAGATAGTCACAAGCGCCGCACGAATATACGCCAGAATCTCCTCGTCAGTACTGACCTGCGCACCGGGGAAGTACTCTGGCCCTATGGTCACGCCATTCATGGCGTCCCAAACCTGGCGGATGCGCTTGAAAGCCGCGATGGCATACTCAACGTCCGCCGGGTCCGTGAGCCAATTGGGGTTGATAATGGGCGGGTCAGACATGTCAGCGGAAGCGATGGTGACGTTCCCTGTGGAGATGGGTTTGATGAGCGCGGAGGAGATGGTAGCGTACTGGTAGCCGTCGTTCGGATCAGCGGCTGTATAGTTCCGGTTGTAGCCAGCGAACCCATTCCCTACGAGTAATTCCGTCTCTGGCCAGTCGACCGGAAAGGCATTCAGGGCGGTTAGGGTGGAGTTGCTAAGCTTGGAGCGGTATGGCTCCGGAAGTTTCTCCCAGCCGATGAAGTCTGGCGGACTTGTAAGGGGTCCGGTCTGGTCAGTTAAATAGTCGACCGCGGCCTGGGCGGCATAGATGGGGTCATTCGCGAGGCGAGAGCCGGTGTCGACATTGACACGGTACGAGATGCCAAAGTAGGGCTGGTCCCACATGTTTTGGCCGACGCCTTGTAGGTCGGAAAGTACAGGAATGTTATGTTGCAAAAGGATCTGGCTGGGGCCAATACCAGAAACCATGAGTAATTGCGGAGACTGGAAGGATCCTGCGGAAAGGATAACTTCTTTATGTGCTGAGAGGGTGTATTGGGTGCCTGCGGTGTCAACAAGTACACCGTTTGCAGTCTTGTTGGCGTTGAAAAGGACCTTTTTACCTAGTGTGTGAGTATATATCTTTAAGCCAGTTTGATCAATGGCTTGAGTGAGAAAGCTCGACTGAGAAGTGCTCCGATGCGAGTTCCTAGGATTGACTGTACTGGTGGCAAAAGAGGAGCCGGATAGGTTGCCAGAATTAAGATCATCTGCAGGAGGGACACCAATTCCTGCCATGCCTACACGCCCCCATGTCTCAATTGGGTTGGCGTAATTGGGCCAGGATATCTCCAGTGGGCCTCCAGACGCATCGAATGCTTCCGGGTTATAGTCAACGGTTCCATTCTTGAAGCGCTTACTATAGTCTGGAGGAGTTAGACGGCAGCTCCGCTTAAAATAGGGTAGAAGATTCTCGAATGTGTAACTCTCGTCTCCAACTTGAGTAGCCCAAGCTTGGTATGAACCAATTGTACCTCTATATTAGAACGTTAGACTTTTGTTCCTCCAATCTTGTTTGTAAGTCTGGCAAGTATTTTCCATACCGATGGAATGTCATATAATTCCGAGCAGAAGAGCCTCCCAACGTCTTCCCTCGAGCATAATGCATTCGGCGGTTGTTGGCTCCCTATATCCATTCTTAATGTTGTCTAGAGGACGTGACTATAGCATGAATCTCTCCACTTACCGCCTGTGGTGTGGTTACATAGTTCCAGTCGATCTGAGGCTGGGTAATATTCGCATCTGTGCCAACGTCTTGCAACGTGCATAATGCAGGTATGACACTACCATTCCCGTTGTCGAGCTCATAGAAACTGCCGGCTTCCACAACTGCAACTGAGCTTGAAGGGTCTTCAGCAAGCCTTGCTGCTATGAGCAACCCGGCAGATCCGCCGCCAACAACACTGCTGCTGATTAGCAACTCCCAGAGCACTCGCAATTCATCTGATCGTACATATAGTCAAAAGATGCATCCTCCCCTGGAACGCCGAACGAATTTGCATATATAGTTTGCCGTATATTTTCCCTAGCGCCTGGGAGGGCGAAGCCAGGTACTGCAAGCAGCGAATACACAATGATCTTGAAAGGGTACATTATTCAGTGGTCAGGAGTGTAATCCGATCCTTCTATTGAGAAGGCTTGCGGATGTTGAGGTTCTTGAGCTGCGAAGACACCTTGCGTCTCGCCGAAGAGGAAGAGTAATCCGTCCAAGACGCATTCACAGGGCTTGGCGTCATAGCCAGTCAAGCTTGAATGTGCACGATAGTCGGTGAAAAGGTGGCTGCAAGCCGGACTCTCGTCCGTTATCGCTGATAATCACTGAATAAGCCATTCTTCATACACTCACACATGCAGGTGCTGACGCGGTATGCTTAGTGAAGGTTTACAGCTGAGAGTTGGCAGCTCCGCCTCAGGATCACTAAGCATATATGTCGCAATGTTTATAAGCCCAAATAGCCGCGGTGCTGCCTTTTTATTGCAATAATATAAAATTGGTTCCAGGTGGCGAAGGGGGAGCCAAATAGCCGCGGCGCTGCCTTTTTATTGCAATAATATATAATCGACTCCAGGTGGCGAAGGGGAAGGGGCAGACGCGGTATGCTTAGTGAAGGTTTATAGCTAGAAGTTGGCAGCTCCGCCTCGGGATCACTAAGCATAAATGTCGCAATGTTTATAAGCCCAAATAGCCGCAGCGCTGCCTTTTTATTGCAATAATATATAATCGGCTCCAGATGGCCAAGGGGAATGGGCCAAAGTCCGACCTTGTATGTCCGACCTTGTATGTCCGACCGTGTTGCAAATGATCTCGGTGTAATATGATGCCATCCTTTATGATATGAAGGATTACAACCTCTTCGTGTCAGATCCTGTGTGCCCAATGTGATGTCATCTCTCGAGCGGGTTTTACGATCGTCTTTTGGATGGCTGGTTTTACGCTGTCTTGTATGATGGAATCTTGTCAGCAAGATTCTAGATTCCTACAATTAGCATCGTCCTTTCCTGTTCTTTGCCTGTGTTGTGAACCTACCCATACTCTTTGTAAATCAATCCAATTCCGGCACGCTGCGAGCACTATCCCGACTACTCAATGGTTGGCCAACTCATTAACACCGGCTTGCGGCCGATGAAGATAGGGGTGGTGGGAGGCGGATGGAATGGATGTCATCTGGCCATCGAGATGAAGAAAGAAGGACATGAGGTTGAAGTGTTCGAGAAGCTCTCTGACATATTTGAAGGCGTCTCCGGCAAGTTCGGCATCCGTTTGCACAAAGGCCCACATTACCCTCGCTCCAAGTCCACCAGGGATAGTTGCCATGCCTCCTTCGATAAATTCCGTGATCTCTATCCTGAATTGGTCATTGATCACGAACACGCAATTTATGCCCAGGGAGAGCTAGATGCTCTCGGTAATCCTTCCAAAGTCTCAGCTAAAAGCTTTGGCGAGGTTTGCGAAGAGTCACCTGGGTCTTATAGCTTGAACTTGGAAAATTCGGGTTTCGAACAACTTCAAGTTGCTTACGAGTTGGACGAGCCGAGTATTGCTGTCGGACATAGACTTCGAAACTTCTTCAGAGCAAGGTTGAGTGATTCCTCAATCAAGCTTCATCTTAACACGAGTGTTGAAAAACTCACTCGAGACAACGGAATGACCGTTATGATAGACTCGCAAGGCAATTCCCGTATATTTGACGTTGTCATCAACGCCACTGCATATCGATCTCTGGTCCCAGATGACATTGGCCAAGCCCTTCCAGTCGATATCGTGCCTGAAAAAATTCTATGGTAGCGCCGCGTTAGTGCCAAAATAGCTGGCGCACACACCAAAAAATGCACATATTGACCATTTGTCTAGAACTCAACCATTAACCATCTATTTAACCCCAAATCGGGTAGGATTAAGGGTATATATATATATACTCATTTACCCGCATCTCCTCCTTTTACCCCACGTCTTTTATGATAGTGGACCTCGTCGTCGCTCTACAACCCTACTATTATTCCTATTATGCCTCCCACACCTAATACTCTACCCCCTATCTTAAATACACGTTCTATAAATACTTTAATACCTCCTACATTACCTTCTACTATTCCTACGTTAATTATAAGTACTTATTAAAAAAGGATATTTATTAGGAAGTATTATTAAAAACTATACCCTATTACTACTAAGAAAAAGGGTCAAGCCGTTATTCCTATATATACAATTAAGAAAGAAGAGAAGAATAAAGAGAATAAAAAAAATATTAAGTTTAAAAAAACTACTAGAACGCTTACTACTTTAAATATATATATAAATAAAGAACTCTATAAGATAAATTTATTAAATATTAAAAAAATTCCTTTATCACCTACTTAATTTTCTTATAAAGATATATAGAAATAGAAGAATATATTTAAATAACTTTAATAAAAAAAATAAAATTAAATAGACTTTATAATATTATAATATATAATAAAATAATTTATCCGCTTTAAAGATATAATAGTATATAAAAATATATCTTTTTATAAAATATATAGTTTTAAGCAGATTAATTTTTTAAAGAAATATAAATTTATAACTATAAAGAGAAAATAATATAATAAATAAAAAAATAAATTTCTTTATCTTATTAATATAAACGCGACTTTTAATAATTATAAAAAAAATAAGTAAATATTCCAACTTAATAATAATAAAATTAATAAAGTATAAACTTAAAAAATTAAAAAAATAATAAGTTATAAGTATAGCTTTAAGATAAAAAGAAGTATAATTAACTTTAAAATTTTAATAGAGTTTTAATATACTTATACTAAAACTAATATTATATTTAAATATATAAAAATACTTATTTCTATAATATAGCTCTAAATTAAGGTAAAATAATCGCAGAAAAAAAACAAGTAAATTATAAAAGTAAAACTTAATTAAAATAAATATCTATAAATATAAATACTATAAATTGTCTAAAATTAAAAATATAAATAATAATCTTATCTAAACTTTATAGATAGATAATATCTTAAGTATAATAAATATTATTATAAACTTCTTTAACTATATATTAAGATTTAGGCCTAGACTATTACCTTATATACTATAATATCTTTATAAACGCTGTAGAATTTCTATTACAAAATATTTTTAAAACATATAATTCAAAACAGCCGTAAATTATTAAAAAATAAAAAATAGATAAAGAAATTAACTTTATTAATACTAAAATTAATATTAATATAAATACTAACACTATTAATAACTAATCTATTTAATAATAAAATAAGTAAACTCTTAAATATTTTAATATTATAAATAATAGAGTAAATAATAAATTTTAAAGTATTATTATTAATTATATTATTATTATTTTTCTCACCTACTCCTCACTCTATGTTTATATTGTCAAGGACTTATAAATATTTATATTTATTTAATACTTTTATTTCACTAAGTAATCCTATATCAGCGTTAAACTAAGATATATATATTAATTAAATTTATAATATATAAAATTAAGTTAATTTGTATAAAAAAACTACTTTTATATATATAAAAAAAATTCTAAATAAAGAAATAATTACTATTACTTAAATTCAGTAACAGAAAAATATTAATACTTATTTAAAATAATAATTAGAAATATTTAATATTTCTACTAATATTAAACTATATCTTATATAATCTATAAGCGCTTATTAACAATAAAAGTTTAAAAAAATAGATTAATAATTAAGATTTTTTTATAATCTTATAATTTAATTATATATTTTATAAATTATATATATTTACGCGTATATATATAAAAGATTCTATTTTTAATATTTCTTACTAAAACTTAAATAATTAAATATCACTTATTAAGTAATATTTCATAATTAATTTATAGCTAAATATTAAATACTTAGCCCTACTAAAATTTCACTCTATAAACTTCTTAAATTTTAATATATTTACTAAATTAATTACTATATAGCTTAATAATATCGCTTAATCTCTATTAAAACTATTAAAAATTTAATCTTATTATTTACTTAATTATTTATATTAGTAATATAAGCGGAAACACAAGATCAAACTTAATATATTAATATATAAGATATTTATTATAGACTAGATAAGGATCTAGATCTAAATAATAATTAAAAAAATAATATAATTAATAATATATTTAATACTAAAAAAATAGAAGAGACTTAAAACTCTTCTATTAAATTTTAAAAGTTATAATTATATAAGCGAGAGATAATAAAATAAAAAACTTATAAAGCTTAAAAAAGGAGCTAGTTTATATATAAAATATTAATATTTTTATAACTTCTTAAGAATATTAGTCTTATATATATTTATAAAAAAAAAAATATCTAGATATTTATATATATTTAATAATCTATATATTAATCTCTTAACCCTTATAATAAATACCTATATTTTTAAATAATTTTCTATAGTTATTACTATTTACTTATATTAATACTATATTATTTAAAAATTACTTAAAATTTACTTATATAGACCTATATAATTTAATAAGATAATTATACTTCTTTAATTATTACTTTAATACTATAAATAATATTTCTATAAAATTATAGTTAAATAAATAAGTAAATAAATATATAAAATTAATATTTACTTATTTATATATTATTCTTAACTTTATTAAATAATAAATCCTAGTATTATTCAAGACTATAACTAAATAAAGCTCTCTAAATATTATTAAAGTACACTAAAAAAGTATCTTATTATAAATAAAGTTATTAAATAAAGCTATATTAATAAAGCTATAATAAGTCTTCTAAATAATATAATTATTTATTATATATATTAATAATACTAACTATCTTTTTAATTACTTAAATAAAGTATTTACTCTTATCTTTATTTTTAATTATAACTATCTATATTTCCTATTACTTATACGCTTATATATAATAGTCTTATTTAAAAAAATAAATTAAGAAATAATCTATTTATAAAGCTTCACCTTCTATAAATTATATATATATTAATTTTATTATAAGACTCTATAAGAAGTCTGTTAAAACTTAATTAATTATATAAAAAGAAGAAGAAAAAAATTAAGAAAAACTCTCACTTTTTTATATATTTATTTATAATAGTAAAGAATATTTTTTATTATCTTCTCACTAAACTCCAAGCTATTATATATATTAAAAAGGAAATAAACTATTTTAAATAAAAAGAATAGTAACTTCTTATTAAATTATATTAATAAAATAATCTTTATTTTTTTATCTAATATATAAGAGCGGCCTTAAGGTAAATTAGAATCTATAATATTATTAAAGACTCTAAGATTATATTCTATCTTTAATATTTATTATTAACTAATTTTTATATACTTAACAATCTTATTAACTATATAATTAAAGTATAGATATTACTTAATATTATAACGCGTCTACGCGTCTAATATAGGTACTATAATAAAAATAGTTAGATTATAAAATAATAATAAGGTCTCTTATTAAAAGAGAAGTAAAGATAAATAGATAAGTATATATATACTTTTAATCCCGCTCGATTTAAAGTTAAATAAATAGTTAATAGTTGAGTTCTAGACAAATAATTAATATATACATTTTTTAATATATACGCCAGCTATTTTGGCACTAACGCGGCGCTACCATAGAATTTTTTCAGGCACGATATCGACGTCACTTATCAAACCTGTATCGCGTTATGCTATGAAGACACAACCCCTCAAGATAAGCCTCTCTCCTTCATCGTCATGGACGGATGGTTCCCTTGTGTAAGTCGGCCTGACATCTCAAGATACATTGGTGATCTGACTTGCTGACCTTCTTGGCATAGGTCATGCCTGTTATAGATACAAATGATCACTTATATAAGGATTACATACTCACCCATGGCAGTTATACCATCCTAGGGTCCTTCGATCAAGCAAAGGAGGGCGAAAAACTTCTTCAAAGCCTCGACGATGCCAGCGTTGAGTCCATAATCAAACCTCGCGTTGAAGCAGAGATTACTCGTTTCTGGCCTCACTACTTGGATCGTTTCATATACAAGGGTTGGAAAGGCAGCATCCTGGCCAAGCTGAAGACTTGCTCAGAGTTTCGAGGTTCCTTGACATTCGAGAGAGACGGCGTCGTGCACGTCTTTCCAGGAAAAGTCAGCAATGTCTTCAATGCAAAGGATGAGGTCATGCGGCTCATCAACGACGAAGCGTGGAAAAAGAACAACGGGGTTCGAGATGAAAACGGTATTCGCTTTGCTGGCGCAGGGGCGCTGTCGACAGCTCAAATGGAGATCGGACAAAAGCCCGGTGCTTTAGATCAGCATACCAGTAACCTCCAGTCATACGCTCAAATGGTTACTGCTAGATAACACATTCAGTGTGAGCATCGGTGATCCGTGTCAAGAACGCATCGAGATGAATAAGATAAGAACTAGGATTCAACATCCCAAGAAGGTACAGCTCAGTTCATAGAAGGATGAAAACATTAGATTTCTGTTAGTGACAGCCTCCATGTAACATGATTATAGATTAGAGATGATTATTGATAGACAATATAATAAGCAAAACAAGCCTATTTGATCTAAGCTTCTGCAGGTAACAGAAATCGTGCAGGCCAGAATAGTCAATTGAGAACAATGTTACCTAGCTATAAAATAAAGATATATTCATAATAAGACAATGGCATGTTATGAAAAGTAGTCGAGTAGCTAGATTCCGATATCCCGTCGCTACCTAGTAGTAAGTCAACCCTACGCCGCACAACGGGTCGAGTCGAGTTGAGGTTTTATTAACCTAATTTAAATTTAAATCATTAGTAATTTTGAAACCATCGTAGAGCTTTGCGCGATACTGTAAGGACTGCTCTAATCACTACGCCAAACACCCTCTAGAGGCAAAAGCTCTGAGTTGAATCTTCGGAGTTCGACTCGAAGATCCTCTATTAGGCCCTAGAAGGGTTTATCTCTCAATCGTATAAATCTATTAATTGTATAAACTCTATAGAACTAATTATATAAATCTATAATACTTTCTTTATTATATAGTTATGAAGTTATATAGAATATTTAATAATATATAACTTTACTTATAAAATAAATATATTTAAATTAGAAAATTCTATAAAACTTTTAAATATACTAGTTTTTATTTATAAAAGTTAATACTTTTAAAAAAAAGTTAATTATTATAATATTATTAAATTTATTAATATTTTTTATAATTCTAAGTTAATATTATTATATATTATATTAATAAGATTTTAAATATTTATTAATTTAGTATTTTTTATTAATTTAAGAATTCTTTAAATATATTCTCTTAACTTTTATTATATAATAATATTTTAAAAAATATAATATTTCTTTAAAATAATATTAATAATTATATTTAAAAATATATTAAAATAATTTAAAAGAAATCTTAATTATTTATTTAAATTAAATTTAAAAGTTTTATATTTAATAAAATACTTCTTTATAAAAAATAATTTATTAAACTACTAATTTATTATACTACTTAAAAGTAATATTTTAGAAATTTTTCTAATAATAATATTTCTTATAATAACGAGATTTTTAGTTTATTTAAAAAAAATATCTTAAAAAATAACTTTATTATTACGTTATATAATAAATTAAGTTTAAATTAAATTTTAAGTTAAATTTAAAGACTTAATTAAAAACTTAATTTAAATTTAACTTAATTAATTTAATAATCTTTATTATTTAATATAATTATATTTTATTTAATATAATTATATTATTATTATTATTATATAATTATAATTATATTATTATTATTATTATTATATAATTATAATTATATTATTATTATATAATTATAAAAATAATTATTAAATTAATTATTAAATTATTTTATATTTATTTATTTATTTAATTAAGATTTTTATATATTATTTCTTAATAAATATAATAATTCTAGTTTTTTTATTTATTACTTTTTACTTATTATTTATAAATATAAATATTTATATTAAATAAAAAATTTTAAATTAAAATAATTCTATAATTAATTTTTTTTAATATTCTTTAATTATAATATCTTAATAATTATTAATATATTATAAGTTTATAATTATTAGAGAATAATTATTTATTTTAATTTAATTATTATTATTATTTTTATAATAATTTATAAGTTAATAGTATAGTATTTATTAATTTAATTAAATTTATTAGAAAGAATTTATATAGAAGCGTTATTAAGTATAATAATAATACTTTAATTTTTTTAAGTAAAGAAGATATACTAAGAGAAGTATATTAAATATAAATTATTTATTATTATATTATTATAATCTATTCTTTAATAAAAGAAATAAAATAATATTCTTATTATAATATATTATCTAATAAATTATTTAAGAGATAATCTTTTTTAGTTATTTATAATTTTTTTTAATAATTTCTTTTAAAATTATTATATTATTAAATAACGAAGTTATTATATTATTATAATCTTTTATTACTATTAATTATTATTAGTTTTTTAAGTTTTTCTTATATTCCTTAATAAAGTTTATAGTATAAAATAATTTTTTAATAATATATTAATTATTATATTACGAACTATATCCTTTCTATTTAATAAAATATTAAGTTATTATTTTATATTCTTATTTAATTATTTATTTATTAAAAAGTTATTTAATATAATAAAACTTCTAATTATTAATATTACTCTTAATAAAAATTAAAGGAGATTATATAGATTATTTTTAATTAAAGAAATTTACTATAATAATAAATATTAGTTTTAATTAAATTATAATAAAAATATTATATATTCTTAAATATTTAGAAATTACTAGATAATAAACTAAGTATTTTACTTTATTAAATACTTTATATAGATTAATATATTATTAATTATATTTTTTTTTAAATTATAATAATAAGAATATTATATTTACGTTATATAATAAGTTTTTCTTAGTATTTTAACTTTTTTATATTCTTTTCTTAATAACTTTTTTTATATTAATATAATTTTAATATTAAAGTATAGATTTAAAGTTTTATTTAAAAATTATAAAATTCTATATTTTTTATATTAAATTAATCTAAGTTAATAAAATTATTAAAGTTTAAAAATAGAAACTTAAAATTAAATTAAATTATATTTTTTAAATTTAATTTAATTTAATTTAATAATTTAATATATTAATAACTTTACTAATTTATATTAATTTAATATTAAAATTATAAAGTTTTATAATCTTAATATAAAGCTTTAAATTTATATTCTAATATTAAAATTATCTTAATAAATAAAAAAGTTATTAAAAGAATAAGAAATTTATAAAAAAATTTAATTCTTAACTTAACTTAATCTATTATACAGCGTAGAAAGAAATTTATAAAACGCGTAAGGAATTAATATTAATATATAGTAATAATAATTATAAGTATTAAATTAAATAAATATAATATTATATTAAGTTAATAAATAAATAAGTAAATAATAAATAACTAGTTTATAATATTACTTTTCTTTTTAAATAAGTATTAACCTTAATATTTAAAATAAATAATTTATAATCTATTAAATCTACTAGATTTTTTAAAGTATTATTAATAAAAGTTAATAATTAAATTTATAATATTTTTAAATTTATTATTATTTATATTATATTATTATTAATCTAGCTATTTTTTATTTTTTTAATATATATAGAATTATAAGCGATGATTTTTATCTATTTATTAAATATTTAAATAATTATTTAATTTTTATTTTTTTTTATTAATAACTATAGGCCTTAGAGAAATAATATATTATTTAAATAAAAAGTTAATTATAATTTTATATAGAAGATTTAAATAAAATATATTATAAATTTATATACTTATTAAAAACTCTAAATAATAGAAAAACTTTATTTTAATAATAATTTTAAATAATCTTAATATCTTATTATTTAGCTTCTTACTAGAATATATTATAATAATATTTCTATTTTATAAGAATATTAAGTTTTTTATTTTATAAATAATTTTAAATTATTAATAATTTATTTACTTTATTATATATCTTTAATTAAGAGTAAATTACTCCTTTATAAATTTTAAAATATTTTTTATTTTATTTATAATACTATTAACTTTAATAACTTAAATTCTTTTATAAATTAATAAGCTAGAATTAACTAGTAATAAAAAAATATATAGAAATAAAAACTTTTATTAATAATATTAATAACTATATTATTATTAATAAATTTAATTATAAATAGTTAATATACCTAATTATTTTATATATATAAATAATAAGTTCTTAGTTATTATTTAATATTATAATTTATCTTTTCTATTTATTTATTAGTTTTTAGGTAAAAAACTATAAATAAATTAATTATAATTTATACTTAATTATATAAATTTTTTTAAATTAAGAATATAAATTAAGATTCTTAATTAAATATAATAAAATATAGAAAACTATAGATTTTAAAGATATAATTAAATAGAATATTTATTATAACTTTAATAAAAATTCTCTTATTAATTATAATATAAAGAGTATAATATTTTTCCTTAAAAAAATAATTTATTAATATATAGATTATATTTTAGTCTTTAGAAATAAAGAGATTAATAATAAAATTTATTAAAATATTTTATTAATATTATTTAAGTATAGATAATAACTATAGTAATTTATTATATTTATTTCTTAAAATCTTATTTCTTTAATGAATATAATAATTATAAATATATTAAATTACTTTTTTCTTTATATTAAGCTAATAGAATTAGTATTTTAATATTTTTAATATTTAATTCCTTTTTAAATAATTACTTATAAACTAGTTATAGTCTTTTTTTATAATATTTAAATATAATTTAAGTAATATAAAAACCTAAAGATAATTCTTATAAAATAAAATATAATATTATTATAAATAATATTATTAATTAATATCCTTAAATATTTAAATTAAATTCTTTTCTATTATATTTTATATTTAATAATATTTCTTATTATTCTAATTTATTAATATAATTTTAATATATAATAATAACTTTTTATTTATTATTATATTAATTTATTTATTTATAGCTTTATTTTTCTCTTTAACTTCTTAATTCACTAAGAAAGTTTAATTATAATTTTAAAAATATTTTAATAAAAATAATATTTTATATTAATATTTAAGATATTTATCTTCCTTATTAATTAAAATTAAATTAAATATTTAAATTAATATATTTATCTTTTTATTTAACTTTTCTATTTAATATATAATTTTAAAGTTATATTTAATTAACTTCTTAATCTATTTTATTTAATAATATATTAATTTTTTTATTTATATAAAGTATTCTAAGTTTTTATAGTTAATAAAGATTTATATAAGAATATTAATTAACTTTAATTTAAAATATTAATATTTTAAGTAATAAATTATTACTAGAAGTTCTTTATTATAAATTTTATAATTATATTTAATTAATATTATATTCTTATTATAAAAAGCTATTAAATAAAGTATTTCTTTATTATTTATTTATAATAAAATATTATTATTAATATAAACTAAAGAGTTTATTTTTAATATTATAAAATAAGACCTCTTATAATATTAAAGAATTTAAGTATTAATAATTAAATATTTTATTTCTTTAAATACAGCTTAATAGACTTTTAATTATAAAAAGAAATAATCTTTTTTTATTAAAATTACTAAAGGCTTTATTATCTTTAAAAAGTCTTTTATAAAATAATAATAAAAGTTATAGAATTTTATAAAAAACTATATTTTCTTAAAATATATAAAGATCTTTTATATAATAATTACTATAATTTTATTTAAATTTATCTTTAAGTTAATAGTAGATATTAAAAGACTTAAAAATTTTATTTTTTATATATAGAATTTATACTTATTTATATTAATTTATAACTTTATTTTATATAGTTATAATAAGATCTTTTTAATATATTTTTAATATTTCTTTTTTATTTTACTATAAATTAAAATATTATCTAGATATATTTAATAAAAATTATTTAAATATTTAAATAAATTATTATTTATATATTATTAATATAAAATAGATTTTTTAATAAATTTAAAAAATAATATATAATATTTAAACGCTTTAAAGAAAATAATAAAAATAATAAAATTCTTATTATTTAAATATATATAAAGCTTATTAAATATAATAATAATATTAAGTTTTATTAAATATTTATAATTTACTATCTAGATTAATATTTTCTTTATAAATAGAATTAAATAATAATTTTAAATTATAATAATATTAAATTTTTAATAATTAATATAAAATCTTAAGTTATTATTATACTTTTAAATAAATAATATAAAGAATATATAAAGTATAATATTTAATAATATAAAGTTCTTTTATAAGTTTTTCTCTAAATATTCTTTAATCTTCTATAGCTTAAAATTAAATATAAAGTAAAGTTAATTTTATAACAACTTCTTACTTAGCTTTAATTTAATCTTATAGTTATAGAATTAATATAAAGAAAACTTTTTTATTTTATTTTTATTAAATATATTAATAAAATTATAGTATTCCTTAAGGAACTTCTTTCTAATAATATTTTTTAAGTATATTATAATTTTATATATAATCTTTATAAAGATATTTTACTTTAATACTTAGTTAATTTTTATAATAATTATAAAAAAATATTAAATCTAATATTTCTTTAAATTATAGATTAATATATTAAAGATAATTATATTAATTTAGTAAATATTTAATATCTTATCTTCTTTAGATAAAGAGAGTATAAGTATTTAATTATTTATCTAAAACTACACTACGTAATAAATTAAGTTAGATTAAGAATTAAGTTTTTTTTAAAAATTTCTTATTTTTTTAATAACTTTTTTATTTATTAAGATAATTTTAATATTAGGGTATAAATTTAAAGCTTTATATTAAAACTATAAAATCCTATAATTTTAATATTAAATTAATATAAATTAATAAAACTATTAATATATTAGGTTATTAAATTAAATTAAATTAAATTTAAAAAATATAATTTAATTTAATTTTAAATTTTTATTTTTAAACTTTAATAATTTTATTAACTTAAATTAATTTAGTATAAAAAATATATAATTTTATAATTTTTAAGTAAAGCTTTAAATCTATACTCTAATATTAAAATTATATTAATAATTAAAAAAGTTATTAAGAAAAGAATATAAAAAAGTTGAAATACTAAGAAAAACTTATTACGCGACGTATCTAAGGCTAATTTAACTTAAATTTAGTATTTAAAATAAACTTCTTTAGGAATTTTTTTAACGTTGATTTAAATAACTTCATTATATTAAATTTAACTTTAATAATTATATTAAGAGTAGAAGATTTAATTTATAGAATACTTTTATAATTATATTATTCTAGAATAAAGATAATATAATTATTAGTTATATTTAATATAATCTTATACTTATTTATTTAAAGTTTTCTTAGAATAATATACTAGTTACTAAGATTAATAATTAATATAAATATAATAAATTCCTAGTAATTATTTATCTTTATAAAGAAGTATATAATATAAATAATAAGTTTTTTTCTTATTTTATTATTATAATTATAGAGGTAGCGGGGTTTTAATAAAGATAAAAATAAAATATTAAAAGTATTAAATAAGATTTATACTTTCTTTTTATTAATAAATAAGTAAATAATAATACTAGTATTAATAAAAGCTTTAAATTAATATTTCTTTTCTTAAATTAATAATATAATAGAGTATATAAATAAATATTTATTAAAAAAATTATATAAATTTACTAATAATAAAAATAAAAGATTTTTAAGAATAACTTAAAAATAACTAGTTTTTTAAATTTAATAAATTCTTAATTATTTTATTAAAGCCTTTTTTCTTATTCTTTTTATTATTAATTTCTTTAATTACTTTATAATAACGCTTAAAGTATATTATTTAGAAATATTTTTTCTTATTATAATTATAATACTTTATTAACTTTTTTATTCTAGGTAAAGTATTCTTATAGAGTAATTAGAAATAATAAAGTTATAAGAATATTAATAACTTAATAAAGAAATACTTTATAAAGATAATATAAATAAAAATAGTAATATAAATAGTTTTTTATATTTAAGTTATAATTATAGCGTTGGAAGTTATATAAGTAATAGAATAATTTATTATTATTAAAATATAGTTTTTATATTTATTTATTACTTATTATTAGTAATTAATTTTCTAGTAAAGATTTATTAATTATTTTAATATATTAAACTTTATAAGTATAACAGTGATAGTTTCTTATAACTAGAAGTTAATCTTATTTTTTAATTTATTAATTATAATCTCTTTATCTAATTTTAAGTAATTAGTAAATATATAGAAATTAGAATAAAAAATAGTAAAAAAATTACTATTTTTTTATTTTAAACTTTTAAAATTATAATATATATTATTCTTCTTATAAAAGTTATTTATAATATTATTTAAAGTTTAAATTATATTTTTTAGATTAATAAAGTAACTTAAATTATTAATATAATAAATTTAAATATATTAAGTTATAATATTTCTAATATATAAAATTATATAAATAGTTTTTATATTATTATCTATATAATAATCTTAGTTAATAGTAAGTTTATTTTAAATATATTAAATTTAATTTTTTAGAAAAATATTATTATTTACTTTAATAAATAAAAATAGATTAGAGATTCTTTATAAATATTTTATATCTAAAATTATAAAGCTAGAAGTAATTTATCTAGATAATATATATTTAATTGTTTATAAGTTTATAATCTTTTTTTTTAATTCTTTTATATAGTACTCTTAATAGATTTCTTTTATTTCTAAGTTTTTTATTTTTTTTAGGTTATTTTCTTAAGGTATTAAGTTAATAAAGTTATAATATAAATTATATTTATTTTATTTATTAAAGAATTCTATTCTTTTATATAAGAAAGAGCGGTATTTTATTTCTAATAAAATTTATTTAATACTTATAATAGCTTAACTAGATTAATTCTTACTTAATATTATAATTAATTAATATTCTAGATATTTTATAGAGTTCTAGCGTTTTTAGAACTAGTAATTATATCTTTTAATAAGAAATTAATATAATAATAACTTACTTTTTAAAGAATTTTTTTATAAGCTTAATCTATATTTATAAAGATATTATTAATATAACTTTAAATTATTATAAATAATTATAAATTTATATAAAGATCTTAAGTTTTTTATTTTAATATTAATATTTATATTATTTAAGAGTAATATTATTCTTAGTTTATAAACTCTTCTTAAAGTCTTATTTTATTAATATATTATTTTAAGTAATTTTTATTTAATAATAATTTAATACTAGCTATTAAATATATTATTATATTTTAAGAATTAATTTCTTTACTACTTCTTTATAATATTAAATATTAATAGTTATTATATTATTTATTTAACCTTATTAATATACTTATAAAAGTAAGAGTAATAATAAACTTTATTCTATTATTAAAAACTAGTCTAGAGTAAATTAATAAAAATATAATATAATTAATAGAATAAAGTTAAGAAAGGAATTTATAGAATATATAAGAGATTAATATTAATATATAATAGCGATAATTATAAGTATTAAGTTAAATAAATATAACATTATATTAAGTTAATAAATAAGTAAATAAGTAATAAATAACTAGCCTATAAAAATATAAGTATATAATATAAACTTAGATTTATTAAAGTTAAAAAGAAAATTATATTTTAATAATTAAATATAATAATATACTAGAATAACTATTTATTTATTAAATTTAATAAGAATATTACTTTTTACTTTAATTACTTTTTATATTTTTATATTTTATAACTTAATCTTAATAAGAATATATATATTATAATTAATAATATAAGTATATTTTTTTATTATAATAATATTAATTCTTTTAGAATTTATAGTATTTATTTCTATTATAATATAAACTTTATTAAGTACTAAGTATTATTTAAGTTATAAAGTTATATTATATACTAGCTAGTATTACTTTATTATAAAATTTACTATAGTTAAATTCTATTAATACTAGGATTTTATTACTATTTAATATATTTATCTAGTTTCTAATAATTTCTATTAATATATTCACTTTAAGATTATTAATAAGATAAATATTAATAATAATTTCAATTAATATTAACTTATTAATATTTAACTTTTTAAATAATAGAAAAAATATATAAATATATTTTATAATAAAATACTTTATCTTATTAATTTTATTAATATTTAAAAGTATTTCTATAGACTTAATTTTAATTATAAGTATATAAGTTTATAGAAATTTTCTATTATTTAAAATAATAGAATACTTAGTATTTAAATAAATTTTCTATAATATATTATTATAAAAATATTATATTTTAATAATAATATAATATTAATTCTAAAAACTAGTTCTAATAATATATATAATATAATTAATTTAAAATTAAATAATATAAGAACTAAATATTATTTTTTTAAAAGTAGCGAAATAACTTTCTTTAAAAAAAAGTTTATTAAAAATAATATAATAATTTCTATTAAAAGAAAACTTAAAAATAATAAAGTAATTTCTATTAAATAAAAATAAAATAAAGTTAATATTATAATATTTATATTTTAAATATTAATATAATTTATTTTTTAAAAAGAATTCCTACTTATATTTTTAATATATTTTATTTATTAATTTTATAAAAAAGTTATAAGTTTTTTTCTTTAGCTTAAACTATTTCTTAATAGAATTATTATTATAATATTTAAAGTTTTATAATTCCTTATAATTTTTAGAGAAGTTATAATTATTTTATTTTTACTTTTTATTTCTATAATAAATTTTAGTAGAGTAAGATTAAAATTTAATTTAATCTTTATTATTAAAGTTATTCTAGTATAGTTTATTAATATCTTAATAAAACTTTTAACTTTAAGAAGAAATAGATTAATTCTATAGTCTTAATAAATTTAATTTATTTATTAAATTTCTAATAATCTATAGAGATTAGTAAAGTATAAAGAAATTTTCTTTTAAAAAGAATTAATTTTAGAATTAATATTATAATTTATTAATTTAATAGTTTAAATTATTATAATTACTATTATTATTATTATTATTAAAGTAATTTTAATAAAGTTATTATTAATTACTATATTAAAATAGAATTAAGAAGTATAAAGACTTAGAAAATTCTTTTTAATAAATAATATATTAATTAAATTACTTATTTTTATTAATAACTTTATTAATAATTCTTTATATAAACTTATTTTTCTTAATAATAAGCTTATATTAAATATATTTCTTAGTATTTAACTATTCTAGGAATAAATATATTAAAGTAAAAATAATAAATTAACAAATAATATTTTAAAAATTAAATATTAGATTATTTTATATTATAATAAGTTAATAAGTACTTTTTAGATTTATTATATAAATATAATAAAAGATTAATTAACTATAATTTTATAAATTTATATTAATAAGAGTATTATTTATAGTAAATTTTTTAAAATATATAGTTTTTATAATCTTATTAATATTTTTTTTAAGATATTATATTAAGAACTTAATTTATTATTTTAAATTTATTATTTTAAGAATATTTTACTTAAATTCTAAAAGCTTAATAGTATATTATATAATAATATTATCTTTTAAATAATTAAAAATAATCTTTAATATTTATTTTTTATTAAAATATTTTTCTATCTCCTTAAAATAATTAATAAAGATAAAGATATTCTAAAAAATAATATATTTTTTATTAATTATAAGACCTTCGTTTTTAATATTAAAATTAAAGAAGTTAATATTATTAACTTATAAATTCTAAAAATAAGTAAATTAAGTATTAAATTATATAGAATTTAAATTAAAAATATTTTTATTATTTTTATTATTTAAAGTTTAAATATTAGAAATAAAATAAATAAATAATATTTTTATTAATTTAAATTATTATTTATTAAAGCTATTATTATTATAATTATTATTTAAATTTAATTAAAAAATTTATTAATTATTTTATAAATTAATATTACTATTTTCTTTTTCTTTCTAAGATATATTTATTAGGAAATAATTATAAATAATATTTTTAATAATAAAGAAATTTAAATAAAAACTAGTTAGAAGTATAATAATAAGATAATATATATACTTTTTAAAGTTCTTTATATTAATATAAAGAAAAGATTTATTAATAACTTATTAAGCTATTTAAATTATTAATAAAGTAAAAAGTTTATCTATTAAAATCTTATAAAATATTAAATTTACTTAAGTAATTTTATTAGCTAGAGTTTAAAAAGATATATTTAATAATATTAAATAAATAAATATAATATAAATAATTATATTATAAAAACTTTTAAGAATTATATTAATATAAGGATAATTACTTTTTAAAAAAGTATTTAACTAGAATACTTTAATTATAATATTATAAGAAAGGTCTTAAGTTAATAATAATAAAAAAGAAATTAAGAATATTAACTTAATTACTCTTTTTATTAAAAGAAATAATAAGACTTATATAATATAAAAGTAGTAAGATAAAATAAAGTATAAAAAAGTAAATTATAATAAAGAGATTTTTTCTAATTAAAAGTAGTTAGTAGATAGTAATTATTTTTTCTTAGTTTAAAATAAACTAAGTAAATTTACTTTTTTTTAAACTTTAATTATAGTAGAGCGCGACGTAAAGTCTTAATAAATATTAATTTAATTAATTAATTTAATAGAAGTAATATAGTAATAATTATAAATATAAATATAATCTTTTATTTTCTAGTAATTATAATCTTATTATCTTTTATTTAATATTAAAGTTCTATAAATATTAAGCTATAAATTATTATATTATAATAATAAGATAATCTATAAAAAAAACGGTATAGTATAAATAAAGTAAAATATCTTTATAATAAAATTAAAATTTAATTAATAAGTAGTAAAACGCTATTAAAGAAAGATAATAAATATTAATTATAAAATTAAGTTATTTAGTAGATTAATAGAGAACTAGTAGTATTAATAGAGAACTAGTAGTATTAATAAGTAACTAGTACTAAAAAACTAATACTAGAAATTTTATTATTATTATATAATTAATAGTATTTAGTTAATAATTTATAAGTTAATAATATAATATTTATTAATTATAATAACTAGTTATTATTAAAGTTACTTAATATTTATAGTAATATTATTAAAGTATAATATTAGTTTAATATTAGCGTAGCGCAAGCACTATAATAACTAAATATATATTAAATAGCTTTACTTTACTTTTAAAAAGCTTAAGAAAAGAATTTCTCTAAATTTTAATTCTTAGTAATTAATTCTATTAATATATTAAATACTTATTATTATTACTTTATATTTTTAAATAATTCTTAATATTTAATTATATAATACTAGCGCTATATTAAAAATATATATTATAATTTTAATTATTTTAATTTTTAAGACTAAAGACTTAAAGTAAAATAAATAGTAAATTAAAGATTTATTTATAATAAAAAAATATAAAATTCTATAAATAGATTACTAACAAACTCTTTAAAATTAATTATTATATTTAATAATTAATAATAATAATAAATTTAAAAACTAAAGTCTTAAATAAGAAAGCTTTAAATTATTATTATAAAACTTATTATTAAACTACTCTTAAGATTTTTTATTTAAGATTTTAAAAAAACTATAACTAGTAAACTATTAATAATTTTTTAAAAAAAAATCTTCTTTATTAACTTTAATAATATATTTATAATAAAGATAATTTATCTTAATAAAATATATACTTATTATAAGATATTAGAAGAAGAGTATATTTATTAATTTATTAATATTAAAATAAAGTTCTTTTTAAGTTTTAAGTATTTTATTATTAATAAAGCTAAGATTCTTTATTATATATAATTATTAAAAGATAATATATAGATATAATAATAATAGCGATTTAAAAAAGAAGAAATAAATATTTATATCTTTAAATACTTTTATAATTTCCTATTAAATTTTATAATAAATTTAGTAAATTATTATCTCTATATTTATAAGCGCTAGAATAGCGTAAGGTAAATAAAGAATTAAAAAATATTTATCTTTAAAGTTTATTTTAAAGAGCTAGAAAGCTATCTAAACTCTATATTAAAAAAGTTTAGGATAAGTATTTTTCTTACTAAGATTTATCTAAAGCTTAAGAAAAAAATCTTAAGTACTAATAATATATTAATAATATAAGAAAATATCCTAGCTCTTATTATTATATAGAAAAGAAACTTTAAATATTATTATTAACTATAACTTAAAATAAATAAAAAAGATAGATTTTTAGAGAAGTATATTTTTAAAACTTTATTTAATAATAATAATAAGCTATTATTAAAGCGTTAAAAAAAATAAAAATAAAAATTATTAAAAGTTTAAGCCGTCTTTAAATACTTTAATTAAATTAAATAAAACTAACTTATACTTTCTCTATAATAATAAGAGATATTAGAAAAAGAATTATTAATAAAAAAATAACCTAAACTTTACTCTAATTAATTTAGTATAATTAAAAAATAATAGTATTCTATTATTAAAAAAGGGATAAAGTAAGAAAAATAAATAAAGATCTTAAATCCTCTTTATTTTAAGAGTTAGATAATTACTTAAAAAAAATCTTATTCTTTTAAGAAGTTAATAAATCCTAAGATAAAAATTAACTTAATTACTTAATAATTTATAATATAATATAATTTATAATTAGAATATATAATCTTATTAACGCTAGTATAACTAAGTAAATAAAATATTTATTATTATAAAATATTTTAATTAAGTTATAAGGCTATTAATAGTTAGAGCTAAAAAAAAAATATAGCTTTTTATTTTATACTATTAATTAAAAGGATTTTAATCTAATAATTAGAATATCTATACTTTATAAGTTAAGTATTATAGTTAATACGCTAATATACTAATAATAATATTAAATTAATTCTAAATAACTATAAATTAATAAATTAGTTAAATTTATATAAGTTTTATAAAAGAAATAGAAAGTATTTACTATAATTTATATTAATATTAATATAATAAAGTAATAGTAAATTAATAAATCTAATATAATATTATGAATTTAAATTTACTCCTAGTAGTTCTAGACTCTATAGGGTTTAGTTTTTAGTAATTAACTATATATATCTAGTAATTAGAATCCTAGCTAGATCTTTATAGTAATATTCTATTTATATCCTAATATATATCTATTTAGATTTATTAGATTCTTAATATAATATTATTATTTATTTATTAAAGATCTTTATAAAGATCTTATTAAGTTATTAAGTAGATAATATAAATATTTTTTTTATTAATTAATTCTGCGAGAACTAGGTACTTATTAATTATTAAATTACTTAATTATCTAAATATTCTACTACTAATTTATTTTACTATTAATTATCTATTTATTCTATTTAATAGTTTATCTTATCTATTAATTTTATCTTACTATTAATTCTTCCTACCGTAGAGTTTTTCTTAATATAAATTTATTAAAATTCTTTAATATTAATATTTTATTTATCTTATCGAATCCTTACTTCTATATCTAAGATATTAATATATAAAGAATATTTTATTTTATTTACTATATAGCTATATATTTTATTTATATCTAAGTAAATAATAAGAGCTAGATTTAGATATATATCTATAAATAAATATTTAGATAATATAAGTTATAGATATAATAACAACGGCTATAATTTATATAGTTAAAAACTAGATAATAATTTTAAACTTTAGCTTTATATTTATAATTATCACTACTTATATTTATAAATAGTATTAATAATAATTAAGTAAAAAAAATTATTTATATTAAATATTAAGTTTTTTAATTTATTAGTAATATATAATTTTCTTAATTTATATTTATTTCAGAATATTAATATCTTCTATAATTATATTAAATAACTAAGATTTTTTAAAATTAATATTCTAAACTTATTATTAAAATATTTATTTCTTTAATTATTAATAAGTTAGCTCTTTTACTATTAAATTAATCTAGATATAAATCTATATTAAACTTTATTACTCGATACTAATCCTTGATTTTTAAGTTAAAATCGTAAATATCTATATATTCAGAATATTATATCTTTTTTATATTAGATAATTAGATTACTAGAATTTAAATAATATTAAATCAGTATCTTAATTATATATCTATAGATTATCTAGCTATTAAAAAAATAATTAGCTCGCGAGTATTAATACTAAGATTATATATTTTTACTATAATACGAGGCCTTTAGAACTTCGAGAGTCTTATCTTTATAAATTAAAGCTTAAAAACTATATAAATATACTTCTTAGAACTATCTACTTTATAATAACTATAATAGCCTATACGCCCTATAGAGCTTAACGCCCGAAGAGACTAACTTATTAATAATTAAAGAAATAAGATAAAGCTCTAGAATAATTTAATTAATTAAATTTTTATAATTTAATAATATACTTAGAAGCTTTAAGAGTAAGATTTTAGTAGTAAATATATCTAGAAGAATTCCTAAGAGTATTATAAATACTTCTAAAAGTTTCTTTAGAAGCTTTATAAGTATTTTTAGAAGAATTCTTAAAAGGATTTCTTAAAGTAACTCTGCGAGTATTTAACTACTATTATTATAAGCTTTATAATATATTATTTTCCTTAATAACTTATTTAATCCGATATATATAGAAAGTTATTTATAATAGACCGTCTTATAAATATTATGAAAAAATCTTTTTATTAAAGAATCGCTTATATTAATATTTACGTAAGAAATATTAAAAATAGATATATAAATTCTTATTTAAATTCTTATCTTTATTCTTATCTATATAGCTATCTATATTCTTATCTTTATTCTTAATAGTATATTTATTTATATACTTATTAATATTCTTATTTATATTATTACTCGTATCTTTACTACTCTTAAAATATTAAGTAATCTTATTATTACTATTATCTTATCTTATTATAATAGATTTATTAGTAAGATATATAAAATCTTTATATTTAAAAGTTAATAATCTATTTTATATATTTAAAGGATTCTTTATTATCTCTAAGTTCTTATTATGAGATTTTAATATTGATATAAAATTAAGTATATATTATGAATTATATAATATAACTAATTCTTAAGAAGAAAAGAAAGGAGATATTTATTAAAAGTATTTATATTCTAAATAACTAGATAGCTCTATATAGAGTAAGATAATATATTATATAAATAATATATATAAATTATATAATATTCTAGTATTATTATATTAATATAATAATTATCTTTTTTTTTTAATAGTTTTATTTTTAAAATTTATATACTTAATAACTTACTAGTATTTTCCTAGAAATTTATTAAAAACCTTTAAACCTCTATAGGATATAAGGAAAAAAGCTTTTTT
Organism: Cladonia rangiferina; assembly: GCA_023065455.1. Lineage (NCBI taxonomy): Eukaryota > Fungi > Ascomycota > Lecanoromycetes > Lecanorales > Cladoniaceae > Cladonia > Cladonia rangiferina. Next base: position 482,992 of record JAJREH010000030.1, read on the forward strand.
ATTTATAATTAAACTTTATAGAATCTATATTATAGTATAATAATAATAAATAATAGAATATAATAAAATAAAGCTATTAAATATAATTATTATATATATTTATTATATACTATAGTATAGTTTAGTAGGCCTTAGTATTATTTTAAAATATTAATAAATTCTAATTTTATTTTATTAATAATATCTCTACTATTTATTTTTTATAGAAGAATTACACGTTTTTTATATCTTTTTCTTATTTTATTATTAAGAGATTTGTTTATATATAGTTTATTAGACTAGCTAAATATAAAGATTAAGATAATTAAATAAACTTTTAAGAAAGTTCTTATTATTAAGTTTATAGTTATAATAGACTTATTATTTAAACTAGTTAATATAATTATTCTATTTCTAATTATTAGTTAAATTATAATATAGTAAAACTTAGTAGTTTTTAATAAAGTATATAATACTAATTTTTATATATAAAACTTTAGAACTATAGTTATAAAACTTCTAGGTATTTATAATAATAAGAGCTTAAAAGAATTCTTTTATTTATTATTAAATACTAATTATTAAATAATAATTATTTTATTTACTTAACTTTTACGCGAGCTAATAGTGGTGATAGATATTAATATATTTATATTATAAATAACTAATAGGCTTCGCGTATTATAAGACTTTTTATTATAGATATTATTAGTCTTTATTCTACTTTTAATCTCTCTTTAAATAAATATTATTATTAAGATAAATTATTACTTACTTTTAAATTATAATATATATAATTATTATATTTATAGTCTTAGAAATATAAATTCTAATTAACTTAAAATTTTATATAAGTTAGTATTTATAATAGCTATATACTAAACTAATAATTAAATAAGTTAAAATAGTATTTTTATAGAATTTCTTTATAATCTCTATAATTTAAGAAAGTATATTTATTATATTTAAAAATATTATTAATATTACTTTATAAGGGTAATTTTTTATATATATTATATAGAGTTAACATATACTAGGTTTTATATAAATATATAGAATTTATTAATTATATAATTACTTACTTATATAAATATACTTATATAGAGAAATTTAATAATATTATATATATTAATTATTATAATAAAAGACTTTAATACTACTATAATATATTTAACGTTATAATAATAATAATTATAAGAATAAAAAGTTATTTAGAATTTATATATATACTTAATAAATAAGAACTTAGAATATTTATAATTTATAAATTCTAATATATAAATAAGTTAATAAGCTAAATTAAGAATATTTTAAAGAATATAATATATATACTTTTTATATATATTTTAGAAATATATTATATTAATATTAGTTTAAGACTAAGGTATTAGTAGTATTTTTATACTTTTTTATTCTAGAATCTTCTAAATTCTTTAGAAGAAGGGAATATTTTAAGTTTATAATTTCTAATACCTAGACTTTTTATTATATTTTTATAAAGAAGTAGACTTCTTATTATACTTTTATAAAATAATAAGTAAGTATTATATATAACTTTTTTATCTTTATTATATTTTTTATACGTCCTTAATATAAATATTCTATAGAAAAAAATATTTTCAAAATACTTATAAAGACCGCTAAAACTTTAATATAAGTAGATATAAAGGTAATAATTAAAGTTATTATTTTTATAAAATTAAAAACTATTACTTCTATTAAGTCTAAGGTTATAATATTAGCTAAGTTAAAAATTATTAAGATTAAATCTATTATAATACTTATTTTTATTATAATAGTTAAGCTTAGAAAAAAGATTATATTTATAATTACTTATAAGCGTTAGCCGAAGGTTATAGTTAAAGGTAATATTTTTTAAAATAAGTTTATATAAATTCCTAAGGTCTTTTATATTAAATTAAATAGAGAGGATACTATTCCTAATAATAATAATAAATTTATTAATTTAATTACGTTTAGATTACCTTTTAGAGATAATAATAATATTAGTAATATAAAAAAAATTAAGTTATAATACTTTTTCCTTTTTTATTTTTAGTATATATTTTTTAAGTGAAAGAGTTATTTTCTAAATATTTTTAAATAATTATTAATTTAATCTACTAGTTATATATAATAGTTTAATATATATATAAATTATTTACTATTCTTAAACTTTTTTTTATATTTATATTATTTATTATAGGTTTTTATTATTCTTTTTAATCTTATTATACTCTTTTTATAGATTTATTAATTATACTTTAGTAATTAATTTTTTATTAAACTTTATAAAAATATTAACCTTTTAACTTAATTCTATTTAGGATTTTTTTTATCTTATAATTTAAATTATTATCTATAAGTTCTAATAGTATATATTTTAATATATTATTATTATTATCCCTACGCTTATATAGCTTTAATAAGAATATATAGAAAATAAAATAAATTCTATAAATAGTTAATAATATAAGATAATAAATTTAACTTTCTACTAGTATCTTTATTTAAAAGGGGTTAATATACTTATATAAAAACTTTCTATTTAATTATCTTTATTTAAGATTTTTTATTAATAATATTACTAAATTATTTTTATTAAAGCTAATTAGCTTATATACTTTATTATAATATTTAGTAAATAATTTTATTATATCTTATTAATATTTTACTAACTCTTTATAAAGTTTATATAATTTCTTAACTTTTTTTTCTATAATAAGTATTCTCTCCTTTAGAGTATTATTCTTAATATTTATTAGAATTTTAAAGTTATAATTATATATTATCTTAAAAAGTTATAGCCTATTATAACTTACTTAACTTAATAATATATAAATTTAATTAAGGGTAGAAATTCTATCTAATTACTTTATTACTTATTATAATAAATTTATAGATATTATTTTAATAATTAATTTTATTTTTTTATTTATTTATTTATTTAAGGATGAAATATTATATTTAGTTTATATTTTATTTATAAATTATAATATATATTAAATTAGAAAGTACTAGTAAAAATACTTTCTTTATTAATAATAATACTCTTTAGATTATTATATTTAAGAATTATTTTAATAAAAAATAAATCTATTAATTTAATAATATTAATTTTTTTTATAGTTAATATATATTAAATTATTTTTATATATTTATTTACTACTATTAGAATTATATTATAGATGTAGTTTTAAAACTTACTTAAAAAAAAATTAATAATAAAATTTATACTAAGCTTTTATTATAAGCTATTAGGTATAGATAATACCTATAGTTTATTATAAAAATAATAATATTTTATTTTAATTTTTTAATATATATTATAAGAATCTATATACTCTTTAATATTCTAATTTATAGTAGGCTAATAAAATTTCTTATTTAATAATTTTATTATCTTATTAACGTTGAAATAGTCTATTAATAAATTATTATAATAATATTTTAATAATTCTTATATTATTATATTTTAATTAAGAATATAAATTCTTTAGTTATATTTTAATAGATTATATTTATTAAAATACTATTTATTAGCTTTAACTATATATTTATTAAAAATTTCTTTATTCCTAACTTTCTTTATTATTATATTATATAATTATAGAAATTTAATTAACTTAGTAATTAATCCGCTATAATTATTATATACTATTTTATTTAAAGCTATTATATTAGTAATAGAATATAAAATAAATTATTTATAATTAATAATTTTAATAATAAAATTAAGCTGCTTCTTAATTATATTATAATAATATTAAGTTAATATCTTACCCGCGTTTTTTATTCTTATAATATAAAAGTCTTTAAGCCTTATTAAGTAAATTATATTCTTTTATAAAATAATATTAATTAAGTTTAGTATAAACTTTTATTCTTTTTATTAATTTAATTTTTTTTTTTATATTTTTTATAATTTAGGAGACTCCTTTTTAGATTATAATTTAGAATAAATTAAATAACTTCTCTAAATTTATAAGCTTTTATTATAATATAAATAGTAGTCTATTTATTAATATTTTCTTATATTTATAATTAGGATATTTTAATAATATATTAACTAAGTTTATCTTATCTATTTTATATAAGATAGTAAAGTTAAATATTAATAATTTTATAATTTATTAAGTTTATCTTTAATTTAATTCTTTTAAATTTATAAATACTTTAAGATTATTATAATTTATTAGAACTTTAATAAAATAAAAACTCCCCTTATAATAATATCGCTATTATTTAAATATTATAATAATAACTAATAGCTTCTAGTTATAGGTTTTATAATTTTTTTTTATAATAATTATTTTTCTTAACTAGAATATAATTAGATATTATTAGCTATTCTTTTATAATTAGAATAGAATATTAGTTATTATATAATCTAATATATTTATCTTAATCCTTATCTTTTTATAAAGATTAAAGTATCTTAAAATTAATACTTTTATAAAAATATTATAAAGTTATTAAAATATATACTTTTTATATTTTCTTTATTTTAAAATTTTTTTTTTTTTTTTTATATACTCCTCTATAATAGCTCTATTAAGAGTATTATTAAATATAAATAATATTAGATAAATCTTTAAAAAAAATTAATAAAATCTAAAAATACTTAGATTTTATAATATATCTTTAGTTTTAATTATTTCTAGATAATATTTATTCTATTCTTATTTATTATTATATCTTTAGTAAATATAATAAATTCTAAAAATTTAACTTCCTTTATAAGGAATTAATATTTCTTTAAATTTATATAAAGCTTAAATTATCTTAGTTAATTAAGAATTTATTTAATATAATTTAAATACTTTTCTTCTAATTCTAAAAAGATAAGGATATTATTTAAATAAATAATATAAAATTTATTTAATAAACTAATAAAAATCTTATTAATATAAGTTTAAAATATTATTAAAGTATTAATTAATTTAAATAATATTATTATATATTTAAAATATTTATAATATATATAAAATATAGTCTTTTACTTATCTCCTTTTTTAATTTAAATATAATAATAAGTATTTTTAAAATTTAATTTAATAAAAATTTTAGCGCTATTTAAATAATCTAGAATTTTATTAATTAAAGATAAGAAATAATAGTTTTTTATTATTATTTTATTTAATTTATAGTAATTAATATATAAGCGTAACTCTCTATTCTTTTTTAAGATAAATAGAATAAAGGTATTTATAAAATTAATAAAATATTAAATTTATCTCTTTACTAGTATATTATTAAGATAGATTTATAAAACTTTAAGTTTTTTTATTAAAAGATTATAGAGAGGACTATAAGATAAATTAATTATTATTTTAATAATATAATTATTATTTTTATAAGATAGTAAGTAATTTACTTTTTTTATTAAAAAAATATCTTAATATCTTTCTAGCTTTTTAAATAATATTATAAAAGTTATAATAAATTTTAAATCTAATTATATTCTAATAGTCCTAATTATAGAATTAAGTAATAATAAGAATATATTAATAATTATTAACACGTATATTTTTAATTATTTTAATAAAAATTTAGTAAATTTATAAGTCTTAACTAATTTTAAGGTATATTTTTTAATTTTAAAATACTAGGTTTTTATTCTTAAATTAATAATAATCTTTTCTTAAGCTAATTTTAATATATTTAATAATAAAGGTAGACCCTTTTTATTAATTATATAAAAAATAGCTTTTATCTTTTTTACTTAATTTTAACTATTATAAAGATATAATTTAATATAATAAGTATTATAATAATATATAAAGTTACTATTTATTTATATTAAATAAAATAATTTTATATTTTTAATAAATTTTAATTCTTCTTTAACTATAAAATACTAGTTAATTATATTAATTTTAATTTTATTATTAAATTAAATTTTTATTTTTATTTTATATAATCCTCTTTTTAATAATATTATTCTAGAATATTTTAATTCTAAGATTATATTAAGTTCTTTTTTTTCTCTTACCCTTTAAAAGATAATTTAAATAAGATTTTATTTTTTTTCTACTTTTTAACTAAGTAATTACTAAGATTTCTTATTAATATTTTATTAAGATTATTATCCTTATTCTTAAGATAAGTAGTAAAATAATATTTCTTTTTATTATAAATATAATAGTCTACGTCTTTTAAATTTTATTTTAAATATATAAAACTATTATTATTCTTATTTTTAAATAATATATTTTTAAAGCTACTTTTAGATTTATTCTTTTAAAATTTATTATTATTTTTATTCTTTTTTATTAAAGTACTACCTATAACTTTATAAATAATAAAGATAACTTTTTTTTAATTATTTTTTAAATAAAAAGCTAGTACTATAAGTTTATTTTAAATAATAAGAATTTATTAAATATTTATAATAACTATATAAAGACTTAAATATAACTTTATATAAAAATTTATATATTAATATTTTTTATTTAAGAGAAATAATTAAACTTTAAAACTATTTAAATAAACTTTAAATTATTAAATTATTTAATTTAATCTCTACTCTATATTAGCTATTAATTAGATAATATTTAATATATAATTTATTAAATCTTTAATAAAATTTAATAAAAAGATTTTAAATTTATTCTATATAAAATTAGAATTAGAATAATTTTATTTATAATTATATTAAAACTTTTTTATATTTTTTTTTAAATATTATATAATATATAAGATCTTTAATAAATTATTTAAAAAATTTTAAAGTATTAAATAAAAATATATCTTAATATTTTAAATTTAATTCTAATATTCTTTCAGCGTTTTCTTTTTATATTTCTTAAAAATTAATAGTTTTATAGTTTTTTTATATAAATTTATTTTATTAGTATTATATATAAAACGCTTTCTATCTATAATATTAATAATAGAAGGTAAGTAAGAAATAGACTTCTTTAATAAATCTTATATTATTTTTATATAGATAGACTTAATATCTTAATAAGTAAAATATAAAGAGGATTTATCTTTATTATATTTTATATACTTTAAGAAATTCTTTATAACTATTATAAATAACTTTTATTTAAAATTAGTAATTTTATACTTAAGTTATTTAAGTTATTTCTATTTTAATAGCTTATCTCTTACTTAATAAGCGTTTTATAAGCGTTTATTAATTATTAAGATAATTAATTAACTTAGTTTATTAATAATATCTTAATTTATAAGGATTTAATTTTTTTTAAGAGTTTTAATCTTTTTATAAAGTTAATTTATTTTACTTATTATTAGTCTATAAACTATAGTTTAGTAACGCGACGACTTTCTAGATATAAACTAATATTTATAAATATATTAATTATAAATTAATATCCCTTTTAAAGATAAAAAAATTAGAATTATTATAGGATTTTAATATTAATATAAGATTAAGTATATATTATAAATTATATAATATAGTTAATTCTTAAGAAGAAAAGAAAGAAGATACTTATTAAGAGTATTTATATTTTAAATAATTAAATAATCTTATATAAAGTAAGGTAACGTATTATATAAATAATATATATAAATTATATAATATCTTAGTATCACTATATTAATATAATAATTCTTTATTATTATTATTACTATAAATAATTCTTTTATTAAATTATTTATCTTTAAAAAAAACTTAGAATCTATATAAAAATAAAATTAGGAAATAACTATAAACTATTATTAAATTATATAAATATAATATTCTATTCTTTATTTAATATATAAGTACTATAAATAATTATTATTTAATATTAATAAATAATAAGTTATATTAAATTTAATATAGCTTAATTATTAAGTAGATAAAATATTATTAATTTATTACTTACTTACCGCTACGCGGAATCCTTACGAATTTTTTATAATTTTTTAATTTTTTTAATTTTTAATTCTTAATTCTATAGCTAGTAACTAATTAATACTACCTTATATTTATAATATTTAAATATTTATCGCCGCTTAATATAAACGATTTAAAGTACTAGAGCTTAAATTTATAAGTAATTTCTATATTATTATCTTTATATTACTATCGCTCTCTTTTAAATTTATAGAAAATAAATCCTTAATATCTTATAGAACTGTATAAAGTAATAGAATATAGATAACGAGCGTTAATTAATTAATATATATATAGTATAGCTATCGCTCTACCTAGATATTTATTATATTAAGTAGAATCTATAATAACGAGAATATTATTATATAAAGAAAAGAATAGTATTATAAATTTAAGTTTACTTCTAATAACTCTAAACTTTATAGGGTCTAGTTCTTAATAACTAATTATATATATCTAGTAATTAAAATCCTAGCTAGACCTTTATAGTAATATTCTATTTATATTCTAATATATATTTATTTAAATCTATTAAATCTTTAATATATAAATAATTTTCTATTTTAATTAAAAAAGTTTAAGAATATCTTCTTAAATAAAAAGACTAAAGTTTTATTTAAATAAAAATAAAGAGATTATATTATTAAGTTAAATAAAGAGAAGCTACTATATAGTTCTTTATATAATTTATTAATAATTAAATTAATAAAACTACGACGTTATTTTAATAATACGCTAGTAAAAAAATAAATTTATTATTTTATTTTATTAGTAAAAGTACCTATTCTTTTTATATTAAAGAAGAATAGAGAACTTCGTCTTTATATTAATTATAAAGAACTAAATATAATAATTATAAAAAATAAATATTTATTATCTTTTATTATTAAGACGTTAAATTATTTATATAGTATTAAAAGATTTTTAAAATTAAATTTAAAGAATACTTATTATTATATTTATATTAAATATAATAATAAATAGAAAATAATATTTTATATATATTATAATTATTTTAAATATTTTATTATATTATTTAAACTTGTAAATATACTTATTATTTTTTAAATATATATTAATTAGATCTTAGTAAGACTAGTAGATATAATATATATAATATATTTAAATAATATACTAATCTTTTTAGAAGAGCTAGTAAATTATTAATAATATATTAAATATATATTATAACGACTTTAATAATATTAATTATATATTAATTTAAAGAAGTATATATTTAATACTATCTAAATTAAATTTCTAAAATTTATAATATTAATTACTAGCGTAGAAATAAACTTCTATAAAGTTATTATTATTAAGGAGTAGTTTAAATTAAAGACTTATTAAAAAGTCTAGATTTTTCTAGAATTTATAAACTTCTATTATTATTTTATTTATTATTATTTAGTTATTACTACCCTTCTTACTAGCCTTCTTAAAGATAATAAGGAGAAAAAGAAAACTAGATTATTTTAATAACTTAATAATATAAAATAAATATTTTAATAGTTATATTAAAAATTTATTAAAAATTTATTATTATAATATTTTAATTTATTATAAAAAATTAAAGTTAAGATTAATATATTAGCTTTTACTATTATTAATATTTTATTTTAACTTAATAAAATAAAGAGCTAGTAATTAATAACTTTTTAATTTTATAAGATAATTTTTATTAAGTAGAATTATAAGATTTATAATTAAGAATTACTAGTTATAGTAAATACTTTTAAATAATAATATTATTATTTAAAAAAAATTTTTATTTAATTAAAGTATTAATAAATTATAATAATTTATAAGAATTTATAAAATTAAAAGAGTTAATATTATAATAAACTTACTAAATATTAAAGCTTATAATATATAATTTTAAGATTATTTATTAAATAAATAAAACTAATTCTATTAATCTATTATTAAGATATTTTAATTATAAAAAAATATTACTCTTTAATACTACTCTTCTATTAATATTATAAAATAAATTATTATTATAATTAGAGGAAGATTTAAAATTATATATATAAATTATTAAAGAAATATTATAACTAGAATACTTAGTTATAAATATTTAAATAATAATATTAAAAAGAATTATAAAGAAGCTAGCTAAAGGTCTTTATAAAAAGTTTTAAAAATTATTAAAATAAGTTATCTATAAACTTTAAGCTCTAGATAATTAAGTAATTAGATTTAAAGCTAATAATAATATAATAATAAGCTATTAACGTAGCGTTTATATAAATTAATTATTTTATAAAGATAATCTTTTTTAATATAAAGAGTAACTATATATTTTAAATAATAATACTTTTAAATAAGAACTTATTAATAAATATTATAATAATCCTTTATTAGGATATTTTAATATTATAAAAATATTAAAGCTTTTATAATAAAAGTATTATTAAGATAATATTATAAAGTAAATGTGTAATTATATTTATATCTATAATATTTATTAAAGAATTAAAGTATCTAAGTATTATTTTTATAATAAATTATAATCCTTACTTTTACTTAAAGGATTATAATAGAAGTTAATTATAAACTTTATTATAAAGTTATTCTTAAGTAAATAAGTAAATATTATATATAATATTATTCTAATAATAATAAATAGATTTATTAAGATATATTACTATCTAGTTATTACTAAAAAAATAATTATTAAAAAGTTAGAAGAGTTATTTTTTTTTAAAATAACTTACTACTTTAGTATACTAGCTAGTATAATTAATAATAGAGAATTAATATTTATAAATATCTTCTAATTAACTCTTTATTATTATATAAAGATTAAATAATATATAAGTACTACCTTCTATCTATAGATAGATAATTAAATAAAAAAGTAAAATTAAACGCTAGAATACTTCTTATAAATATTTATTAATATAAAGTAAATTAATTAGATAAAGTTTTTATTAATTATTAAATTTATATATATAAATAATTATTATACTATTATTAGTTATTTATTATTCTTTATAATATATAGTTATAATCTTAAAATTTATTAAGAAGCTAGAGATAACTCTTTAGAAAAAAAATATTAATAATAAAAAAATATATAGAGTAACTATAGAATTATTAAAAATAAATAAAGTTATATTAATAACGCGTTATTATAATATAGATAAAATATTATAATAAAAACTATAAAGTAAAAAAGTATAATATAGAAGAACTAGTAATATTATTAACTAAAAATTTAAAATAAAGATAATTTAATAAGAAGTTATTCTATTAATTTATTAGATTATTTAAAATTAAGAATAAGATTAGCTATTAAGTATATTATTTAATACTATTTATTAATTATTAAATTTATAATATTTTTTATATATTACTATTTAAATCTTATTAGCTATATAAAGATATATAGTTAATAAACTTTATATAACCCCTTAAGCTTATTAATAATAAAAAGTAATAGAAGATAAAGAAGATTATTAATAAGCTAAAAAATAAGAAGAATATTTAATATAAGATTAAATAAATAAAATAAAATAATATTTATAATTAATAAGTATTAGAAGAAAAGCTAGATATAATATTAGTATTAAAATATATTTATAATAAGTAAGCGAATTAATAATAAAAGTAAAAAAAAAATATTTTAAGTTAAGTTAAGAAGAACTACGATTATATTATTATAATTAAATATTAAAATTTATTAAATAAATTAGATATAAGACTAGATAATATAAGTATATTTAAATTATAAGTATTTATATCTATTAGAGGTAGTTATTAAAAGAATAAAAAAACTAAAAAATTATAAAATTAAAAAAGTATTTAAGAATAACTAGTTATACTATAAATAATATTCTAATATAATAAGATTTATTAATAATTAGCTAATTTTAATTATATTAAAAGATAAAGCGCTAGTAATAAATTTTATTATTAATTAATAAGCTTTATTAGTAATATTATTAAATATAATAATAATAATCTTATTACTATTAAAGAATAATTTTAAATTATAAGTATTTAATTAATACTAAACTCTAAATACTAAATACTAAAAAAAAAGAAAATATAATTTATAGCTAGTAATTAATTAGCTAGCGCTGTAAAAATAAACTAGAATAATATATTTATCTTTTTTCTTTTCTCATCTTCTTCTTTCTTTTTTTTTATTTTTTATTTTTTCTTTTTTTCTTTTTTAATTTTATTATTTTCTTCTTCTTATTTTCTATAGCTTTTATAGATTTTAAGAACTAGTTTAATTAATAATTAATAACGCGTTAATAAAGTAATAATTTATAAATTTTCTTTTAAAAATATTATTATTAATTTTCTTTATTATTATTAATACTTTCCTTTTTTTATAAGGATTTATAGAGGTGAACTCTATTAATTAAATAATATTAATTTTAATAATAACTAGATATTAAGATATTTATTAAGAATTTTCCTATTATCTCTATTATTATATTTAACTTCTTAAGTTAAATAACGGGTATAGATAGCTAAAGAATAGAATAATAACTTATTTTTTTTTATTTCTTTTTCTTTCTCTCTCTCTTCTCTTACTATCTTCTTTTTCTTTTCTTTTATTATTTTATTACCCCGTAGTCGAGCTACCTCGTATTAAGTAAAATTAATAAAAAATATAAATTTAATAAAATTTATAAATAAGAGATTATAGAAATAGTACTTACTTTTTATAATAAATTAATTTAATTTAAAAAAGAGATTAGATATTATTTATTAATATTTTTATTTTCTTTATTAATTTTATTATCTACCTTATAAACTAACTTTTTTATATCTTAGAAATTAAATTATAATTCTTTTAATATTAAGTAATTTACTAAAGTAAGTTATTAATCTAGTTAATTAAAGGGTTTATTTTAGAAGAAATAAAAAAACTAGTTTACTTAATAAGAATAATCTTTATTTTATATTCTAATATTAATAAAATCTAGATTAGTTAATAAGATTTAATTTAAAAAATAATATAACTTATAATATAATACTTATCTTTTTTTTATTTCTTTCGCTTATATTATTAGTAAGATAGTTTAATATTTTAAATATAATTAAAACTATATCTAAAATAATTAATATAAAGAAAAATATTTATTAAAGTTATTAACTTTTATATAACGGTTATAATAATAATATAAAACTTATTTTTAATAATAATAATAATTAAGACTATCTATATTAACTAGCTAGATAAAATATATTAATTAAAAATATTTATTAATAATATTTAGATTACTAAAAGATTAAAAATAAAAATTTAATATATTATATTATATAACGCTATAATAACGTTTTATTATTAAAACTAAACTTATTTCTATTCTAATTATAAATTAGAGCTTTATTAAAATAAATATAATAAACTTTATTAATAAACTATATATAATTTATTACTATAAGGTTATAAATAAAATAAATAGATTTAAAATATTAATATAAATATCTAGTAGAAACTCTTTTTTTTTCTTTTCTTATAAGGTTTTAAAGGTTTTTAATAAGCTTTATTTAAGAATAATTTCTTACTTTTAATAAGACGACGTTATATATTTTATAAATATTTAATAATATATACTAAAGAACTAGTACTTAAAAAAAAGAATAATTATAATAATTAGTTATTATTAGAATTACTTAGTATTTATAGTAATATTATTAAAGTATAATACTAGCTTAGCGCTATTATAACGTAAATATTATAATAATTAAATATATATTAAATAGCTTTACTCTATTCTTAAAAAACTTAAAAAGAAAATCTTCTTAAGTTTTAGAATTCTTAGTAATTAGTTTTATTAATATATTAAATACTTATTATTATTACTTTATATCTTTAAATAATTCTTAGTATTTAATTACGTAGTACTAGTACTACGCTAAAAATATACATTATATTAATTTAATTAAATTTATTAAAAAGAATTTATATAAAAGCGTTACTAAGTATAATAATAATACTTTATTTTTTTAAGTAAGGAAAATATATTTACGCCGCGCAACGGGTTTTTCTTGGCATTTCAACTTTTTCACATTCTTTTCTTAATAACTTTTTTATTTATCAATATAATTTTAATATTAGGGCATGGATTTAAAGCCCTACTTAAGGGCTATAAAACCCTGTATTTTTCACGCTAAACTAATCTAGGTTAGTAGAATTATTAAGGTTTAAAAACAGGGACTCAAAGTCGGGTCGGGTTGCGTTTTTCAAGTCTAACCCGACCCGACCCGACAACCCGACGCGCTAATAGCTCCACTAATCTATATTAGTTTAGCGTCAAAATTATAGGGTTTTATAGCCCTAATATAGGGCTTTAAATCCATGCCCTAATATTAAAATTATCTTAATAAATAAAAAAGTTATTAAAAGAATAAGAAATTAAAAAAAAAACCCGATTCTTAACCCGACTCAACCCGTTGCGCAGCGTAAATATATTAAGAGAAGTATATTAAGCGAAAGTTATTTATTATTATATTATTATAATTTTTATCTTTATTATTTATATACTAGTATTTTATTATATTATCTAGAATTATTTTATATTAATATAATTTATATTTAAGTTTTTTTTATTAAAAGTTTTATCTTTAAATAGATTTATATAATAATATTTATTAAAATTTTTTATATAATTATATTAATTAAGAATTATAATTATTAAAAAAATATTTAAATTAAAATATTAATTTACTTAATATATATTACTAGTAATATTAAAAATCTATTTATAATTAATTTTTATTATAAATAAAATAAAGATATAATAAATAAAAAAATTTATTTATAAAAATTTTAATATAAGATTTTTTTATATCTTTAATATAATTCTAGAAACTTAATATATTAAAAAAAGTTAATAAGTAATTATTAAATTAATTATTAAAATAAAATAATATTTATTAATTTTTAAATAATAATTAAATTTATTCTTAATTTATTTTAGAACTTTATAAAAAATAATATATTATAGAATCGTTATAACGTTATAGTAATAATTATCTAGCTAGCGCTCGAATTAATATTAAGTTATTATTAAGTCGAGCGCTTAAATCTTTTATATATAACGCTTTATTTTTTCTTTCTTCTTTATTAATTAAATTATATATAAAAACTAATCTATTCTTATTTTATCTATTGCTTTATACGAGATATATCTTATTTTATAATAATATAATAGTAACGGTAAAACGACTATCTAGATAAGTTAAGAATTAAATTTTTTTATATTTTTTATTTATTTATTAGTATTTATTACTACTATAAACTTTTAAATTCTTTTATTAAGTATTTAAATATTTAAATCCTTTTATTAAGTATTTAAAATATTAATATCTAGATAATTCTTAGCTAGAGTTATTATTTTTCCTTATAAAACTATCTTATTAATTAAGTTAATTTAATTAATTTAAATTTATAGTAGTATTACTTACTATATATCTAAATCCTTTTAAATTCTTATTTAAATCCTTATTTAAATTCTTAGTAATAGTTTTAAAAACTAAGAAAGAGTATAAATCTATATAGAAATAAAAATTAAGAATAGTTATAAATTATTACTAAGTTTTATAAACGTAATATTTTCCTCCTCGCTTAATTTATTTAATTATAAATATTATAGATTACTACTATTACTTAATATTAATAAATAGTAAACTATATTAAATATAATCTAGTTTAGTTACTAAGCTAAATAAAATATTATTATTTTCTTCTTTAATTCTTATAATTTAATATCGTATTATTTTAATATTTTTTTACTATAGTTTTTTAACTTTTTCGATTATTTAACTATAAACGCTTATTTCTTACCGTTAATTTATTCTTTTTAATTTAAATTATTTATCGCTGCTAGTTATATTCTATCTTATTCTTTAAAGCTATTATTTATAAGTAGTTATTACTATTATTATTATTATTAAATTCTAGAGTATTTTATATTTATATTATTATCTATTCTATATAGTAGTAACTTATAGCTAATTAAATAAATAAAGAGAATTATTACTAGTATTAATAATATATAATATAATAAATACTTTATTAAATAATAATATACACGATAAATAATATATAGATAATAAGAGTATCGCTTTTTTATTTTTTTTATAAGTATATTATTATAGAATCGCTATAGCGTTATAATAATAATTATCTAGCTAGTACTTAGATTAATATTAAGTTATTATTAAGCTAAGCGCTTAGATTTTCTACGTATAATACTTTATCTTTTCTTTCTTCTTTATTAATTAAATTATATATAAAAACTAATTTATTCTTATTTTATCTATTACTTTATACAAGATATATCTTATTTCTTAATATAATATTTAAATTATTTTAAATATTAAGTATTACTTTTAATATATTTATAAATTATAAAGAAAATATATTATATTTATTTATTATATATTTATTAAAAAAAATTTATAATATTTTTTAATATATCTTAATTTATAGTTATATACTAAGTTTTATTATTTATAAGAATTTTTAAGAAATAATATTTTTTATTTTAAAATAAAATAATATAATTTTATTATAAAAATATTTAAAAAATAATTAAATTTATATATAATATTTTATTAATTTTTTATAAATTATATTAAATATTCTTTTTATTTATATTTTTTAAAATAATATTTTTATAAAAAGTAATTTTTTTTTTTTAAATATTTAAAAAGCTTATTATAAATTTTAAATACTTAATAAAATATTAATTATTAAGTAATATTAATAACTTATATATATTTATAAAAGAGTTTTATAATATTAATTAAATATTTTATTTAAAAATATAATTTATTTAGTCTTAAGAATTTTATTTTATATTTATTAAAAAATATCTTAAAATTTAGTATTAATTAATAGATATAAATAAATATATATAATATAAAATCTTATTAACTTTTAATATTTTAAAAAAGTTTTAAGATTTTTAATATATTAAAATAATTTTTTATAAAAAACTTAGTTTTTTTTATTATTATCTTTTATTTTTATATAATTATAAATTATTTTTTATATAAAAAACTAGTATTAATATATATTATTATTTTATAAATTTATTAAAATAAATAACTTAATTTAAAATAATTATTAAATTAATTATTTTTATAAAAATTAATAATATTTTAATTATAATAATTTTTAAATTTTATTTATTTAAATATTTATTCTATATTACTTAAAGCTTTTTATTTATAAAATTTTTTTTTTTTAAAAATATTTATAATTTTTAATCTAGTATAATAATCTTAAATATATTAAAATATAAAATTTTTTTTATAATATTTTTAATCTTTTTTAACAAAATATATATTAATAATTAAATAGTTTTATTTATTTTTTAATAATTAATTATTATATAATAAAGAGATTTTAATTTTATTTTTTAAAAATTTAATTAAAAATATTAAATAGATTTCTTTATATTAAATTATAATTTTATATTTAATAATATTTATATTTAATAGATTAATAAATATATTAAGATATTTAAAAAAATTTTAAAACTTAATATTTTAAATATATTAAAATAATAATTATAAAAAAATAATTATATAAAGTATCTAAATATTTTAATTATTATAAATAAAATAATAATTATAAAACTTTTATTTTATAAGTTTATCTTTTAATATTTAATTATTAAAGTATTAACTAGATATAATATAAATAAATAATTAATTTAATAATTAATTTAATAATTAATTTAATAATTAATTAATATTTATAATTTATTAATTTATAATATAATAATTAATAAAGATTATTATTAAATCTTTAAATTATTTTTATATAATTATAATTTTTATTATTTAAATATAACTTTATTTTTAAAAAATTAATATTTTTATATAAAGAATATTTTAAAGAGTTAGAGTATAGTTTATATATTATTATTAAAACTCTTAAGTTAATAATAATATTTTTATTAAATAACTTTTTTTTCTTTTCCTTATATAATTTTAGTTTTATTAAGATTATTTTTATTTATTTTATATTATTCTATTTTTTATTATTATTAATAAAAAAAAATCTTTTTCTTCTTCTTATAAAGAAAGTAATTTTTTAATTTTTTAATTTTTTTTAAACTTTATTCCTTTATAATAATAACTAAAATAGTATTTATTATTAATTAATTTTAACTTAATTAAAAGTTATTTTCTAATAAAATTAAAATTATAATATTTACTTAATATAAATAAAACGAATTATTCTTTATTATTAAATTATTTATTAAATTATAGTTAAATAAAAAAAAATATTTTCTATTATTTTAATAATTATAATTTATTATAATTACTATAGAGTATTATATAATTAATTTATTAATATTAAATTTAATTAAAATTTAGATTTTATATTTTTTACTCTTAAAATTTTTTTTTTAAATTTTTTTTTTACTACTATTATCTATATTTTTAATAATTATTAAAGATAAATATATAATAAATATATAAAATATTTATAAAGATATTATTAATCTTATATTTTTTATATTAAGATTAAAGATAATTATAAATATATCTTTAAAATTACTAAGATAAATAAAAAAGGTTATTAAAAAAATGTTTTTTTATAATAATAAATAAAACTATAAAAACTTTTAATTTAAAAATAAAGAGAGTAATAAAGAAAGATATAAAAGAAGATATAAAAAAAAATATAAAAGAAGATATAAAAAAAATATAAAAATAATAATAAAAAAAGATAAAAAGAAAAATAATAATTATTATAAATAAAAAAGAGGAAATAAGTTAATTTAAATAATTTAAATATTTATATATAAAGTAATTTAATTATTAATTAATTATTATCTTTTAGAAAATTTAATAATATTAAAAATTTATTAATTTATTTATATTAAAAAAACTTTTTACTTATATTATTTATAAGATTTTAAATATATTAATATTTATTTATAATATTTAAATATAAGTATTTACTTTAAAGACTTTATAAAAAATAATAAAAAGTTATTTTATTATAAAATTATATTATAAACTATAATAATATTTATATTTAAATTTATTATTAAATAATCTAGTAAGTAATTTCTATATAATTTATTATAATTAAATAACTTTTATATTAAAGAATATAATAATTATATAAATAATATAATAACTTATTATTAAAGTAAATAGTAATAAAAATTAAAATAAATAATAATTAATTATATTACTTAATTTAATAATTAATTTAATAATTATATTTATAAAGTACTTTTTTATTCTATAGTTAACTCTATATAAATAAATTTAAATTTATTAAATATTTTTAAGATCTCTTTAAACTTATTTATTATAAATAGAAAAATAAGTTATACTTTTATTAAGTTTTAATTAGAAATTTAATTATATTATTAATAATTATATTTATTAATTTATTAATTATTAGACTTTAAATAATTTATTTATTTATTATTATTTACTAGTTTTTAAACTATAAGGTTTTTTTATATAGAATAATTTATTATAATAATATATTAATAAAAAACCTTAATTATTAAATTAATTATTAAATTAATTTATAATTTTATTAAATATAATATTTTTATAATTAATTAAATAATTAGTTTAAAAGATTATAAATATATAAAATATAATTATAATTAAGATATAAGAGTAAATTATCTTATAATTAATATTTAGAAGTATATTTATTATTAAGAACTTATAATATTTATAGGAATTAATATTATATTATAATATATTTAATATATAATATTAATTAAAATATTTAATTTTATATAAAGATAATTTAATTATTAATTACTAATATTCTTAACTTAAAATCTTTTATTTATTATTTTAAATTTACTAGCTTTAATTCCTTTAACTTTTATATTATAATAGTATTAAATTAGAAGTTTTTTTAATTAATAAATATTAAAGATATTTAATATTTTTATTACGAGATAATAAAGAGATTAACGCTTTATAATAATAAGATTTTCTATTTCTAAAATATATAGAATATACGGTAAATAGATAAATATATAATTAATAAAGTTATAATATATAAAAGCTTATTTATTTAGTTACTAGCTCTAGATAATAATTAAGTATTTATCTTAATATTAATTACTAAAATATAAAGTAACTTTATAATAATTATCTATAAAAAATAAAGAAAAGTAATACTCTTATTATTTATACGTATATTTATTATATTACGTATTTTATATTTATATACTATTAGTTAATAGAAAGCTATATAACCTATAGTTACTTAAAACGATAAGTTATTAATAAAATAAGTATAGAAATAGGTACGGAGTTTTAGAATATTAAGATTTCTTCTCTAGAAATTAAGATTTAATAATAATAATACTAATAACTATAACTATATAAAAGACTTATGAATAGTAGCTTTAGTATATTAAATAAAGTAAAGTAAGTAATAAATAATAATTAATTAAGAATTAATTAAATTAAAGATAAGAAATAAATAACTATAATTATAAAATTAAAAAAATTAAAAAAGTTAAAAAAGTTAAAAATATCATAAGATTTTAAATATTTAAAATTATAGGAATTTAGTAAGTAAATTTAATAATATCTAAATATATTAATTAGTTAACTTTATAAAGTATAATTATTATTATTATTATACTTATTTAAATTCTTATCTTTAAATTACGAAGTATTATTATTTAAGGTAATAACTATATAAAAATAATTATTCTTAATATTATTCTTTCCTTACTAGATTTTAAGTTATTACTTAAATTAAATATTATATTCTATTTATAATTAACTAGAAGTTTATAACTAAGAGTAAGTATTATACTATAAATTTTATAAAGAATTTTATTAATAATCTTAATTAAAACTTTATAACTAAAAATTATATACTTATTATTACTTCTAATTAACTACGGCTTTACTTTATTATATAGAGATTTTTATATTAATTCTATATAGAAAGTCGCTAAGCTTAATAATTAATAATAAAGAATTTAACTATTCTTAGAAATATAAAGTTATATAATTATAGATAATAGTAAGCTAATTAAAAACTAAATTAAACTTTATAGATTAAACGAAGTATAATTAACTATAGATTTATATTCTTAGCGAAATATCTTATTATAGATTTTATAGATTATAGATTAATAAGTATAAAGCTATTAATATCTTAATTAATATAATTTAAAATTACTTAATTAATATATCTATTTATTACTTAAACTTCTTAAAAATTTCTAGAAACTTCTTAATAAAGTTATTTACTTTAATAATTTATTATATTAAAACTAAATCTTATAAATAACTTAGTATTAAGTTTATAACCTTAATAAAACTATACTTTTAAGTAAACTCTTTTAAATAATTTATAAAAATAAAAATATTAAAATAATATATATATTTATTTATATTTATTACTAGACTTAGTATAATCTTTCTATACTTTTATTTAAATTAAAACCTAGAGTTAAAAAACTTAATATTTTTAACTTTAAAAAGTAATAGTCTAGTAGATAATAATAATAAAAATTTAGAATTTTTATCTAATTAATAATCTTAGCTATTTTTTATAGATTATAGATATTAATAATATTTCTAATAATTTCTTACTTACTTAAGTACTTTAATAATAAAGAGTAGTTAAGAATCTTAAAATTCTTTCTAATCTCGCTATAAATTATATAGATTCTATAAATAAATAAAAAAGTCATTGAAATTATAAATAAAAAACTTATTTAAGTTATTAAATTATTACTTAGTAAAGCTAGAGATTATACTTATTATAAAATTATTATTAGCGAGAGTAGTAAAGATAAGTTAATTATTTAATAATATAATAAATAGGTCCTCGCTACTATTTTTTAGTTTAATAAATAACTACTACTTTTTAGTAAATTAACCTCTTATTACTATAGATATATTAATTTTTTAAAATAACTAGTCTTTTTAAATTAATCTTTCTAAGTTCTAGAAGCTTTAATAGAATTAGAATATTTATTAAAAGAATTTAAAAATCCTTTTTTTAAAAGATACTAGTAGATAAGTAAGATATTATAATAATATTTTTCAGCGATAAATTAAGTTTTCATTAATACTTTATAATAATAAAAAGAAGATAAGAATCTTAGTATTAAATCTTATATTATTATTATTATATTATTATAAGATAATAAAGAGATTAGCGCTTTATAACGATAAAATCTTCTATTCCTAAAATATATAGAATATACGGTGGATAGATAGATATATAATTAATAAAGTTATAATATATAAAAGCTTATCTATCTAATTACTAGCTTTAAATAATAATTAAGTACTTATCTTAATATTAATTACTAAAATATAGAGTAGCTTTATAATAATTTTAAATTATTCTTAAATTTCTTCTTTATAAATTTATTTAATTATTTTAATTATTAAATAAGTTTAGATTATTTAATTTAAGTTTAATAATTATATTATTATTATTTATTATAAATATTTTAAGTATTATATTATTAATATATTACTTATAAAGAATTCTAATTATTAGAATAATTATTAGATATATAAAATTAATATTTATTTATAATAAATAATTATTTTTTTATTATTTTTTATTATTTTATATTTATTTAGTTTAGATATTACTTTATAAATATTTAAAACTAAAAGTTTTTATTTTAAAGTTAAAATTATACTTATATTTTTATTTTTTATTTTAAAGAGTAATAGATTATTTTTTATTAATTTTAAAACTTAATCTCTAACTTATTTTATATATTTATTAATAGAAATTATATTATTAAGATTTATATTCGCGGAATTAATAAATATTATATTTTTAAATAATTACTTTAAAATTAATCTATTCTAAGAATTTAAAAAAAAGTAACTTAATTTAAAGTATTAAGTAAAGTATATAATAAGTTATTTAATTTAATAATTAATCTAATAATTAATTTAATAAGATTAATAAAATTAAAAATTAATTAAAATTATTTTAAAAGTTAATAATAATAAAATATAGAAGATAAAAAAATATAAGTAAAATATTATAAAGCTTATAGATTTATTAAGAATAGAACTATTAATTAATAATAATATTAATTTTTAAGAATCTAGTTATAAAGTAGAAGTATATTAAGTATATTAAAATTCTACTAAGATAAGTATTAAGTATAGTAATACTTACTAAATTTTTTAAATCTATTATAATTCTCTCTTTTATAGTTTATAGTTTTTATAAATTTTATTTCTATATTTTTACTTTTATTTATAATATTATTATTATGGATTAAGATTTACTTTTAATAATTCTAAACTTTATAAAGGCTAGCTTCTAGTAATTAAGTATATATATTTAGTAATTAGAATTCTACCTAGATCTTCATAATAATATTTTATCTATATTTTAATCTTATATTTATTTAGATTCGCTAAATTCTTAATAATTACTTATAAATCTTTTTTATATTTATAGTTTTTAAAATTTCTTTAGTTTAAATTATTATTATAGCTAGTATATTTAATTATTTATTATATTTAAAAATTTGATTTATACTAATATATTTTATTAAAATTTAATTTTAAATTATTTTTTATTATAAATACGGTTTAAAATCTAATCTTAATAATATTAAAATTATTAAAGAAAATTTATTCCTCCGCTTTTATTAAATATAATTTTTTAAATATTAATAATTTAATTATTTTTATAATATCTTTTAAGTTCTTTATTTAGAAATAGATAATAATATTAAGATATTTAATTATTATTATAATTCTTATATATTTAATTATAGTTTTATTAAAAGTTTATATAATATTATTAAGTTCTTAAAGTATATTATTTATTATAATTATATTCTTATCTTTTAAAGAAAGAGTTAATAAAAACTATATAATAAACTTTTTTTAATATTTTAAATATAATAACTTTTAACTAATTTTAAAGTATTAATTAGAATTTAATAAATAATTAGTTCTTAAGAATAATAATCTAAAGCTATATTTAATTAGAAAAAAATAATTAAACTTATTATTTAATACTTATTATATTAATAAAACTCTAGCGTTATATTTAAGAAGAAAAAAATAATTAAATTTATTACTTAAAATCTATTATATTAAATAAGTCTATATTAAAAATAATAAGTAAATAACTTTATTCTAATTTTAGTAAATTCTTAAATTTATTTAAAATATAATAGTTTTTTAAAAAATATTTAATATAATATTTATTATTACTTAGATTTATATATTCGCGTATAAATAAGTTATTTATATTAATATTAAAGATAATAAGACTTTTATTAATAAGTAAATTATTTTTTAAAAATTTAAAAAAGTTTATATAATTAATAGAGTTAAATAGATCTAAAGTATAAAATTAATAATTATAATTTTAAAGATTTTTAAAAAAATAAAACTTAAATAAAAGAAATTCTAATATTTTAGTTATTTAAATAAAATTTATTTTTTATATTTTTTCTAAAGTATTTTCCTAGCGTAATTATAATATTATAAAAAGTTAAGTTAATATTTATATAATCTTTTATAAGATTTATTAATTTAAATATAAGATTATTTTTTTATTTAAAAGTTATAATATAATTACTTAAAAAAATAAAGTTAAAATTCTTTATAAATTTTAATTTTTTAGTTATTTTTTATATTACTTTTTATTTTATAATAAAGTTAGTAAATATCTTTTAGGTTAATAATAATAGTTTATTAAATTTTCTAAAATTTTCACTCTCTTTACTAGTAATTCTAAGGGTTAGTATAAAATTTATTAAGTTTTAAAAAAAAAAATTTAAAGAAATAACTAAAGCTTATTAATTCTTTTAAAATTTAATTTCTTAAGTTAATAAATTATTATAAAGAAAGAAAATATTACTTTTTATAATAAAAATAAAAGATATAAATCTTTTAATATTTAATTAATTAATTATAATAAATTTAAGATTACTTATTAATTTATTATAGTTTATTAATAAATATATTAATTTCTTATTTTTTTTAAATTTTATATAAGCGTTACTAATTTTAAAAGAATAGTTTATATTAAGAAAATTTAATTTTTTTATAATATAATTAAATACGTTAAAATTTAAAAATTAAATTTTTTTTAATTTTAATATTATAACTTTAATCTTTATAATTACTCTTATTATTAAGTCTAATAATTAAATATATTAAAAGAATAACTTTAAAGTTTTATTCTTTAAAATTATTATAAATATTAAGATATTTAATAGTTTTTTTACTTATATTAAAATTAAATTAAAAAATAAATAGTTTATAAAGTTTAGATTTTTATTTTTATTTTTATTCTTAAAAGTTTATTATTTTCTATTATTTATATTTATTATATTAACTTAACTTATTTTATTAAAATAAATTATTTTAATATAATCTTTATAAAATTAAATATTATTTTTATTATAAAAAAAATAAAAGTAAGATTTAAAAAGAAATAAAATAATTAAAAATAAAATTTATTATAAGATTTAAATTTAACTACTATTAATTATTATATTTATTAATTTTAAATATTTATTATAAATATATACTTTATTTATTATAAATATATTATTTTATTATTATATAAACTATATATTTTTATAAATCTATATAATTATATAATTATACTTATTAAGCTTTATATTTCTTTATAAAAACTAAGCTTTATATTTATTAATTTATATTCTTTATTTCTATAATTTTATCTTATAGTATATAATTTATAATTTTTATAATTTATAATCTTTATAATTTATAACTTTTTATAATAATTAAGTATTATTTTATTAGAAAATAAAGTATTAATTAAATCTAGTTAAGTTTTCTACTAGAAAGTAAATAAATAAGTATTACTAAATATAATAATAATAGTTTATTTCTTCTAAATAAAGAAAGTATATTAAGCGATTTATTTAACTATACTATATTATTATATCGTTATAATTTACTAGATAATAAGAAAAAAGAATAAAATATTCTCGTTATAATAGTTCTAGTATTATATATTCTTCCTTAATTATTTATAACTATATTTAGTAAACTTCTTTAAAGTAATTATAATAAGTTTCTTTAGAATAATTATAATAAGCTTCTATAAAGTTATTATAATAATATTATTATTTTTCATAATAATAATACTAGTTTCTATTTATTACTACTAGTTTTTTATACTTTCTTTATAATTCTTAATAAGAATAGTAGTATTTAATAACTTATTAATAATATATTAATTATTATATTAAAACTTATATTTTTTTTATTAAATAAAATATTAAGTTATTTATAATAAAGATATTTAACTTCTTAATAAAACTAGTATAATAATAAGATAATTAATATTAATTATTTATTAATTATCTATACTATTAATAAAGAATATAAAGAATTCTAGAAAATAAGAGAAAAAATCCTTTTCTTTATATTTATAAGAATTTATATTAAGGATTTCTTAATTATATATAATATATTCTATATTATTTATATTCTAAAGAATATATAGAATATATTTTATATTATTTATATTTTAAAAAATATATAAAATATATTCTATATTATTTATATTCTAAACTTATATCTAAGACTACGCGTTAAGATATATATTTTATTTTAATTAACTAATTTTTATAAATTAATCTATAATATTATCCTCTTAATAAGTTCTTTTTATTTTAAAAATAATTTATCTTCTTATTTTCTTAACTTAATATTAAGATTTAGAAAGCTTACTTCTAGTATTTATAAAATAAAGTTAATTATAAACTTTAAAATAATTAAATTATCTAAAAAATAATATAAATATTATTATAATAACTTATTTATATATATTATTTATAAAAGTTTAGATTATTATTTAAAATATATTAAATTAGAAGCGGATTATAATAGTACTTTAATTAATTATTTAAAAGTTTATTAACTCTAAAAAAAGATAAGAGTTTTAAAAAAGGAATAAAATAATATTTTATTTAAAATATACTATTAATCTATTAAGATAAAATCTATTAAATTTTAATTAAATAAGATAAAAAAGTAAAAGTTAAAAAATATTAAAATATAAAAGAAGAAAAAGTAAAAATTTACTACTATAATAGTTTCTCTAGAGTTTAACTCCTTTAATAATATTAATTTTTTTATAGTGAATTAGTTTTAATTTATTACTAATACTTTATAATCTTTTTAAAGTAATTAAGTATTAAAGATAATTTCTATATATTTTTAATATCTTTATAATTTAATTACTTAACTAAATATTTTATATTTTTTTTTCTTAATAATTAAGAATTTTTTTAATATTAT
The DNA here is from genome assembly GCA_023065455.1 of Cladonia rangiferina. NCBI lineage: Eukaryota > Fungi > Ascomycota > Lecanoromycetes > Lecanorales > Cladoniaceae > Cladonia > Cladonia rangiferina. The sequence goes on from JAJREH010000030.1 coordinate 510,110, forward strand.
ATTTTTTATTATTAAGATTATTTAATAATAATATTATTTATAGTAGTATTTTAGAATTTATTTTCTTAAGAATTAAAATATAAAATATATTATATTTTTTTATAAGCTATAGAAAGTTTAATATATAATTTATAAAGTTTTTTTTCTCTTTAATTAAAAATAATTCTAATTTAATTCAATTTAATTTATTATTTAAATAATTTATTTTTAAGTTTTTTTTAAATAAATATACTTTATTTTCTTTAGAAATATCTAGTAATTTCTAATATTTTTAATTATAATATACTTTTAATCTTTTTACTAGGAATTTTAAATCTATTTTTAATTTATTATAAATTTTTAATATTATATTTATAATTTTCTTTATTTTAAGTATAATTAGTATTAAGTCTTTTAGTATTAAAATAATATAAAGTTTATAACTAAAATTTATATAATATAATATTATATTAATAGTATTATATAATAAGTTATTATATATAAGTTAAGTTAAGAATAAGTAATTAATTTAATTATTTTAATAATAGTTTATATAATATTTTAAATCTTATTTAAAATTTTAATTTATTTATTTTATTTAATTATTTATTTTTAGATAGAAAGTAATACTTATCTTAAATTTAATATTTATTTAATTTATTAAAGAATATTAAAACTTTAATATAAATAACTTATTTTTATTTAAGATAATTTTATTTAATAAACTATAAATTATTATTATTATTTATAAGAATTATTATAAATTAAGATTTATTCTTAATAACTCTAAACTTTATAGAATTTAGTTCTTACTAGTTAACTATATATATTTAGTAGCTAGAATTTATAACTAAATCTTTATAACGATATTCTTATTATACTTAATATTATTCTATTTAGGTTTATTAAATCTCTAATAAAAATATATAAACTAGGTTTTTTATACTAAAAGTTTTTTTATATAGAATAAAATATATTAACTTAATTAATTTATTATTAATAATTAATATTATATTATACTTTATCTTAATAAATTTTTTAATTAATATAGAAAGTTTTATTATAAAATTCTAGATAATACTTTTTTAGATTTTTTTATAATTAATAATTTATATTTAGTTATAAGATTTATATTTTATATATTTTATCTTTATATATAAATTATATATTTTAATCTAGTTTTTTATATATTTTTTTATTTTTAGAAAATAAAAATCTTTAAATATTCTTATTAATATTTTCTTAATTTTTTAATAACTTTCTAAGAATCTTTCCTTATAGAATACCTTAAATAATATTTTTTTAAATTCTTAAAAATATAAACTTAACTTTAAAATATTAATAATTTTTAATTTATTTAATTAAATATATTATAGTCTTTAATATTTTTAAGAATCTTAAATATAATAATATTTTTTAGAAGATTTTTAAAACTTTATTTAATAATATTATTTAAAAAGATACTTATAATAATAATTATAAATATTTTTAATTTATTTAATTTTAATAAGCTATTTTTATTTTATATAAGAATTTATTTATTACTTTATTAAATATTCTTTATATAGTTAATATATTTATTAAGTATATTTATAATATTATTTTCACTACCTTTAATATAATTAATTTTAAAATTAAATATTAATAATTTTTTATATTATTTTACTAAATATTAATTTAATTTCTTTATAAATAAAAAATATATTAAATTCTTATAGTTTAATAAAATCTAAATTTAATATTTAATTTTTTTAAGATAAATTTTCTATATATAAAATATATTAATTATTATAAGTAATTTTTTATTATAAATTTAATATTTTATTTCTATATCTAGTAATTTCTAATTATAGAATATTATAAAGTATTAATACTTTTAACTTTACTTTTTAATAAAAGTTATTTTTTTTTAAAGATTAACTAAGAATTATTTTAAAAGTATTATTTAATATATTAATATATATATATACTAAGAGTTTAAAGTTAAATTAGTAAAGAATATCTATAAATAAAAATTACTTTTTTAATTAAATAAATAGAATATTTTTTTTATTAAATTTATTAAAAATAGTATAATTATTAAATAGTTTTTAATAAATTTATAGTAAAAGTTTATAAAGTTAAAAAATAATTAAATTATCTTTTTATTAGTAAAAATTAGTTATATTATTATATTTTTAATTTTAATTAAGTTTATCACTATCTTCTTATTAAATATAATATATTTTAAGAATTTAACTTCTTATTTATAAAATTTATATTTAGTTAATTTAAATTTAAAAAAGATTTTTTTTAATTTTTTTAAAACTTTATAAATTTATTTTATATATTATTTATATATATTTAAGAATATAAGTATATTATTAATATAAACTATTATAAATTTATTAAGATATTTTTTTAAGATCTAATTAATAAATAACTAGAAGATAGTAAGAATATTTATTAAATTAAAAAATATAATTAAATATTTATAAAGTCTTTTTTTAATATAAAAGATTATTTTTTATTCCTCTTCTTTTTTTATATAAATATAGTTAAAAGTACTTAGTATATTAAATTTAATAAATTATTTCTTACTCTATAATCTATCTTAAAGTTTTTTAATTAATAGTAAAGAATAACTATTCTTTATTATAATTATATTTAAAGTTTAGTAATTTATATAAAGTTATAATTTCCTATTTTATTTTAGAATAAATAATATTAAGTATTTTATTAATAAGCTAGATTTTTAAATAAAACCTTTAACTTTATTTTTCTTTATATAGTTTACTAATTCTATCGTTTTATCTTATAATAATAGATAAACTAGTTTTTTTATAGATTACTTTTTTAGTAATAACTTAATCTTATAATTCTATAGTTAGTATTAAGATAAAGTTTAATTTATAACTTTTTTTTAAAATAATTCTATATATTTTTTATAGTTATTAAGTAATTATATTAAAATAAAGATACTAGTAATAACTTTATAACTTTATAATATTATTTCTTTTTTTTAAAGAAGATTTTCTTTTAATTTATCTATTATTTATATTATAATATTTAAGAAGAACTTTATTTATTTAATAATAAATTTATTTTAATTAAATAATATTTTCTAAGCTTTTTAGTTAATTAAAGGCTTAGTTTTTATTAACTATAAAATTTTTAAAGTAATATTATTAACTTCTTTTAATATTAAATTAAATTAATATTTTAAGTACTAATGATTAATTTTTAAATTAAGTATTTTAATATATTCTTTAACTATTCCTATCTTAAATCTATTAAAATTAATTAGGATATATAATATCTATATATAAATAAATAATAAATTTCTTTTTATAAAATTAAAATTAATTAAATTTTTAATTAAATTATTATTAATAAGAATTTTAATTATTATTCTTTTAATCCTAGCTTTAAATTAAAGTCTTTTATTATTATAAGACTTTATTATAATTATATTTTCAGTCTTTTTATAAATTTTATTATTTAATTTATTTACTAGAGAACTATTTAGTTTTTTAATTTTTATAAAAAGAAATTATATTTTTTCTTATTAATTTTAATAAAAACTTTTATAGGAATTTTATTATAATATTTTAAAAAATTAGCTATTTCTTTAATAATATATTAAGTTATTTTTTTTAATTTAAGTAATATTAATCTATTATTTAATAATAAGATACTTTTATTTTTTAAGAATTTTAAGTCTTATATAGTTTTTATATATATTATATTAAATAAATCTTTATAATAATCTTCTTAAAAAATCTTATAAATTTCTTAGCTAACTATTATTTTAATAATAACTAGTTTATTTTTATTATTTTTATTAATTTTTTTAGTAATAAATTAAAAGACTTCTTTTATTTTAAAAATAAAAATTAGTTATATTATATTTTATATAAAATAATTTATCTTATCTTTATTTAATAATTAAATTAAGGTATTTATAAGATTTTTATAGATAATTTTATCTATAAATTTTTTTATTTTAGTTAATTTTTTATATATTCTTTTATTAGCTTTTTTTAAATACTTAATATATTTATAATAATAGTATTTAATCTTTTTATTAATAATTTTAATTTTTATTTAAATTCTTTCTATTTTTAACTTAATTCTTTTTACTCTAGAGAGAGTATAGATTATTATTTATTTATATTTTAAATAAGTTTCTTTATTATTTATAAGACTTAGAAAGAGTTTTTCTTTTTATAATAAACTTATTCCTTTATTAAATAATAATAAATTTAAATATTTATTATTTAGTTTTTAATAGACTTTATTATTAACTATAGTTATTTATTATAATTTTAAATTTATTTTAAAATTTTTAGTTATTTTTATTATAACTTCTTAAAAGTTATTTTATTTTATTTTAAACTTAAGTTTAATAGCGCGAAGTTTATTTATTTTTTATTTTTTAAAATATATTAAATAATATATATATATATAATTATAATAATTAATATAAATATATATAAATTATTTTACTTTAATTATTATAGTTTAATTTTTTTTAGAATATTTATTTTTATAATATCTTTTTTTATAATAACTATAATATTTTATTATAGAAAAATTCTTTTTTTTTTCTATTCTTTTTATCTTTTTCTTTATTCTTTTAACTAGACTTAGAATTTATATTTAATATATTTTCTCTTTTTTCTTTTTTTAAATAGAGATTAAAAGTTTTCTATTTTTAATATTTTTTATATATTTAATTATTTATTAAGTATACTAGTAAGACTAAAGAAATAAAGTTAATAAGAATAAAATTTTAAATTAATTTATCTTTAATCTTTAAACTATAGTTTTTAATATATATTAAAATCCTAGTTATTATATTTTATTATATTTATAAAATTAAAGACTAGAACTTTATTATATACTTTATTACTAATTTTTTTATTTATAAGTTATATAATTATCTCTTTATTTATACTAGCTTTATTTTATCTTTAAATAAAATTAAAAGTAAGTTTTAAATATAAATAAACTTAATAGCGAATTTAATTCTATTTTCTTATATTTATCTTAATTACTTTATATTAATATATTTTTTAAGTTAAAGAAATAAAGTTAATACCACGTTTTTTTTTAAGTATAAAAGGTAAAATAAATTATAATACTTAATTTTTTTAAATTATTTAGAATAGAAAGCTATATATATTTTTACTTATTTAATATATTTTAAGAGAGTATTTTTCTTTCTTAAATATCTTTTTAATATAGAGATCTTAAGTTCTCCTCTTAATATTATAATATTATTTAATTTAAATATTTACTTTTTTAGCTAGGTTTATAGTATTAAAGTATTTTTAATATTTAATAAAGTAGCTTTTTACTCTTTATTTTATATAGAACTAGAAGTACTTATATTAATTTAGTAAAGAAAAGTATTTTTAATATAATAAAAGTATTTAACTTCTTAGTAAAACTAGTATAATAATAAAATAATTAATATTAATTATTTATTAATTATTTATATTACTAATAAAGAATATAAAGAATTCTAGGAAATAAGAGAGAAAGTTTTTTTCTTTATATTTATAGAAATCTATATTAAGGATCTCTTAACTATATATAATATATTTTATATTACTTATATTCTAGAGAATATATAGAATATATTTTATATTATTTATATTCTAGAGAATATATAGAATACGTTTTATATTATTTATATTTTAAATTTATACTTAAAACTATATATTAAGATATATATCTTATCTTAATTAACTAACTTTTATAGATTAACTCGTAATATTATTATTTTATATTCTTACTTAATTATTTATTTATTAAGAAGCTTTTTAATATAATAGAACTTCTAATTATTAATATTATCTTTAATAAAAATAAATAAAGAATATTTAAGATAAGATTAATTAAAAAGATTCTTTATATTAAGTAAGAGTTCTAGCTAGATTATTATAAAAACGTTATAAATTCTCTAATATTTAAGTAACTTAAGAAGTTAAGATAATATATAAAATAATTAATATAATTAAGAATTTTAAATAAATTAATATATTATTATTTATACTTCTTCTTAATAATAATAATAGTAGAAATATTATAATTTTTATAAAAATAAAATAAAACTTTATTATCTTTTCTAAAGAATATAAGCTAATATTTTTTATTATAATAAAACTTTTATTTTATTAAAGTAAATATAATTATATTTAAAGTTTTTTTTTAGATAATAACTTTAATATTAAAGTTATTAAGTTATTTTATATTAACTTTTACTAGATCTAAACTTTACGCTACGTAATAAATTAAGTTAAGTTAAGAATTAAGTTTTTTTAAAAATTTCTTATTCTTTTAATAATTTTTTTATTTATTAAAATAATTTTAATATTAAAGTATAGATTTAAAGTTTTATATTAAAATTATAAAATTTTATAATTTTAATATTAAATTAATATAAATTAGTAAAGTTATTAATATATTAAGTTATTAAATTAAATTAAATTAAATTTAAAAAATATAATTTAACTTAATTTTAAGTTCTTATTTTTAAATCTTAATAATTCTATTAATTTAAATTAGTTTAATATAAAAAATATAAAATTTTATAATTTTTAAATAAAACTTTAAATCTATACTCTAATATTAAAATTATATTAATAATTAAAAAAATTATTAAGAAAAGAATATAAAAAAATTAAAATACTAAGAAAAATTTATTATATAATATAAAAAATCTTTATAATTTAATATTAATAATAAGAAGTTATATTTATTAGTTTTTTATAAATTATTAATATTTATAATCTTAATTATAATATAAAGCTTATTAATTTTAAGTTTATATTAAAAATTAAGTAAAATCTAAATAAAATAAAATTATAATATAATAAAATATTATTATAAAGATTTAGTTAGAATTCTAGTTATTAGATATATATACTTAGTAGCGTAAGAACTAAACTTAATATAATAAAACTATTAAAAGTAAATTTAAATTTATAATATTATTCTCTTTTCTATATAATAATATTCGCGTTATCTAGTTAATATAATAACTAGTATAATATTTATTTAATATAATATTTATTCTATATACTAATCTAATTAATTAGAATGTTTATTACTTATATTTTATTATTTTTCAAGCTTTAGCGCGATCTTATAAGATACTAAGGATCGTTAAGTATCTAGTTTTCATAAGTTAAAAATTAAGCGATAGTAATATAGGGACGACGATATAGAAAATCGCTTGTAAAAAAATACCTTAATAAATCGAATCAACTATATTAAGTAATAATAAGTATTAGGATATTAAAAGATAAGCTAACGTTAAGTAGTTAGTTACTATTAAATTCAGAATTAAAAAGTCGAAAAAAGTTAAAAAAGTCGAAAAAATATGTAATTTTCATATAGTAAAAGATAAGTAAAAAATAGTAGCGCTTTATTTACTTAATAGCGGGACTAAACCTAATCTAGTATAATTACTTCTAATTAATATTAAGTAATAATTATCTATAGTAATACTAAGAGTAGAATATTACGCCCGCGTAATTTAATAATAGCTCGTACTTATTCTTAAGTCTTCTTTATATAAATCTATATTTTTTCTTATTAATACTAAGCGACGGTAGTCTATAATAATAAGAGAAGTTAAATATTACGCTTATAGAATTTAATAAAAGTTTATATATATTCTAAATTCTTATTACTATATAAATATAAACTTTATATTCTTTCTTAATTATATTAAGAACTATCTTTAAGGATCTAATAGTTTCGCGCGGTATAATAATATAAAATAAATTTACTTAATAAAAGAATTATTTAAGACGATAGTAATTTAGAAGAACGATTGAATTTAATAATAGAAAATAAAAATTTAATAATATCTTTAAGTATTATTAATATTATAATTTTAGTAGTTTTTCATTACTTAATACTCGCTATTATTAAATCTACTTATTATCTTATTTTAATAATAAGAAAGAGTTAACTATATAAAAGCGCTAATATAATTAATTTAATTAAAATCTTTTTATAGAAATATTAATATTAAATAATTTTTATAAGATCTCTCTTTATAGAAATATTAATATTAAATAAATAATCTTCTTTATAAAAATAGTTATAATATTAGTATTTAATCTTTTATTTTACTTAGAAATATTATTAAAATATTATTAAGAATATTATTAACTAAGTTAATTATATTATTCTCTTTAGAAATATTATTAAGATTACTATTTTAATACTTTTATAAAAATAAAGAAGTTCTTATTTATAAGAGTTTTATATACTTATTAAATTCTTTAATTTAAATATATAAAGTAATTATATAGTTTACTTATCTAAATTTCTTAAGAATCTAAATATATATAACTCCCTAATAATCTTATAGAGGATTAGATATAAAGAATAATAATATTATATTAAAGATTAAGTAAGATCTAAATAGAATAAGATTATAATATAATAAAATATTATTATAAAGGTCTAGCTAGGATTCTAATTACTAGATATATATACTTAGTAACGCGAGAACTAAACTTAATATAATAAAGTTATTAGAAGTAAATCTAGATTAATAATAATCTATATAAAGTCTTCTTAAAGTTTTTAATAAAAAAATTCTAGTTTTTTTATTATTTTATTCGTATTAACGTATATTTTCCTTATTATAATAAAAAATTAAAAAGACTTTAACTTTTATTTATAATAAATATAAAAAAGTATTTTATAAATAATTATATATTTTAAACTATTATATATATACTTTATAAAGAGAAGAAATAAAATTTAATTATTTTATTAATAATTTATATAAATATATAAATATTATTTTAATACTTAATTCTATCTTTCTATAAAATTATTTATTTATTAATAATAAATTATAAATAATTTATATATTATAAAATTATTATAACGTTATAATAATAGTTATCTAGTTAATATTTAAATTAATATTAAGTTATTATTAAGTCGAGCGCTTAGATTTTCTATATATAATACTTTATCTTTTCTTTTTTCTTTATTAATTAATTTATATATAAAAACTAATTTATCTTTATTTTATTTATCACTATATATAAGATATATTTTATTTTATAATAATATAATAATAATAGTAAAATAATTATTTAAATAAATTAAGAATTAAATCTTTTTATATTCTTTATTTATTTACTAGTATTTATTATTATTATAAGTCCTTAGATCCTTTTATTAAATATTTAAACTATTTAATATTTAGATAATTTTTTTAATAAAGATTTATTATTTATATTTTATAAAACTATCTTATTAATTAAGTTAATTTAATTAATTTAAATTTATTAAAGTATTACTTTCTATATATTTAAATTCTTCTAAATTCTTATTTAAATTCTTATTTAAATTCTTAGCGATAGTTTTAAATTAATTAAATAAAAATATAAGTTTATATCTATAATAATAAGAATTAAGGATAGATATAAGTTATTATTAAATTCTATAAGTATAATATTCTTCTCTTTATATTATTATAAACTATTATTATTACTTAATATTAATAAAAAGTTAAATTAAATCTAGCTTAAAACTATATAAATAGATATTATTATATTTATTTATTTAATTTCTATAATTTCAAGTACTTAATATATTTCTATTCTTTTTATTTTTTTTTATTTTTTTATTTTTTTAATTATAGTCGTTTATTTCTTATTTTTAATTTATTCTTCTTTTTAATTTTAACTACTTATTATCGCTAGTATAAGGAACTAAACTAATTCGAAATAGAATAAAATCTAAAGTATTATAAATTACTAGTATAAAGAGAAAAGTTATTTATAAATTTAAGTTATTAATTATATATACTTAACTACGAGCGCTAGATTTTATAAAGTTTAGTTTTAATAAAGTTAAAGCTAAATTTATTAAAGACTAAGTAGGATAGACTAAATAGTAATAATAACTTATAATATAAATAAATTATTATTATAAGGAAAGAAAGCTATTTATCTATCTATAGTAGATAGTTATAAAATAATAACTTAACTTAAAGTATTAAGCTTAATCTAGCTAGCTCTAAAGTCTATCTAGTTACTAGAGTTTAAATTATAATATTACTCCCTCTTTTTATATAAAAACTCTTATAATTATCTATCTAGTTTAATATATATTTAATATTAAGTAATATTTATATAATTCTTAAATATTTAACTAATATTAATAAATATATAAATAGAGTTCTTGTAGCGACTTTAAATATATTTATTTATATTTAAATATCTTTCTTTATTAATTAGTAATAATTTATTAATTAAAGTATATTATTTAAATTTAAGATTTTCTAGTATAGAGTCCAGATCTATTAATTCTATATATAAAAGCTTTATAATAATATTATTAATAATAGTTTTTAATCCTATAGTATTTTAAATAATTTATAAGATCTTGGTTTCTTAGGGTATTAATAATAAAAGTTAATTATTAATATTAAATATTTTATAATATTCTAGTATAATTCTTATCCTAGTTATTTTTTTTTATATTTAATATATTTAATTTTATATATTAGGTAATCCTTTTCTTTAGTTAATAAATTATTTTATTTTTTATTAATCCTTAAATTTAATATCTCTTATATACTTTATTACTCCTTATTTTTTTTATTAATTATAATTAAAGGTGGAGAATTTATCCTTTATTTTAATAATAAATTACTATTATTAAGGTATAATAGTTATAAATAAAATATTAAAAAAATATTATTTATAGTTAAAGAGAGCCTTAGTTTATAAGTTAAATTATTAATTACTCTAATTATTTTAAATAACCTAAGATTTTTATAGTTTAATAATTTATTTAGATAAATTATCTTAATATTTCTTATATTTAATATAATTATATTGTTGACCTTAAATTCTAGTATTAAATATTATTTTTTATTTACTTACTTTATCTATAGAAATTATATTTAAAGTAATTATTTTTTTAAATATTTCTTTAGCTCTTATATTTTAATAATAAATATATTAATAGCTTTAAATTCTTTCCTTATTTTTTATATTATATTATTATTCTATAATATAAAAAGCTTTATATTTAATTTAAAAATATAACCTTTTATTATAAGAAATAATAATAAACTAATAATATTTAGATTTATATTTATTTTAAATTTTATAATAAATAAGAAGCTTACTTAATCTATTTAATTATAATTTATAAATATTTATAAATATTATTTTAATATAGTATTAATATTTTTTGTTTAATTATTTATTTTAGAATAGAAGGCTATTAAGAGCTTTAACTTTATTTTTAATTATTTATATAGATAAGATTAGAAATAAATAATAAATTAAATATTTTTATTTAATATTATTATTAATAAGTATTTCTTTTTTTATTATATTTATTCTATAAATATCTATACTACTATTTTAATTTTAAGTAAATTAAGAGTTATAAATCTTTTTTTTTAAATAGTTAGTTAATTATAACTATAATATATTAAAAGCTTCTATTAAATTACTTATAAATAAATAATAGTATAATAAAGTTTATAAAGATATTTATTTAATACTTTTTAAAAATAAATAATAACTTAAGTAATTTATATTTTCCGCTTTTTAAGTTCTTTACTTATTTATAAATATAATAGTTTTTAATATATTTTAAGACTAAATTAATTATACCTAGTTAATAATAATAAATATTTATCTTAAGGTATATAGTAATATATTTATTATAGTTTATAAAAAAAGTTTTATATATTATTTAAAAAACCTTTATCTTAATATTATTAATATTAAGAATATATAATCTTCTATTAATATATAAAAACTTATTTTATACTTTATAATTCTTAAACTTAATTTATATTCTTTATTTTATAAGTTTTATTAATATTTTTTTATAGCTAGTCGCTTTATTTACTATAATTCTTTAAGTAAGATTATTATTTAAATAAATACTTTTTATATATTTTATAAACTCTTTTATAAATAAAGAGTTTACTAATTCCTTTATTAATTTTTTAATAAGTTTATTTATAATAGATCCTTTAATAAGATTATTATTTATTAATTCTTTTATTAACTCCTTAGCTAGCGGCTTTTTTAAGATTTTAAATATTAATTTTTTTATTAACTTCTTATTATTTAAGGAATCTTATTTATTAAGGTTATAGATTATAAAGTAAATCGCTTATATTTTTATTTTAAATTTATTTAATAATAAGGCTATAATATTTATTATTTTTTAATTTTTATATTTAAATTCGCTTTCTTTAAAATCGTTTAATTTTAAAATATTTAGTATAAATTTAAATTATACTTTAGTAACTCGCTTAAATACTTTATTAAATTATTAAACTTAATCCTCTACTTCTTTAATTAATATTTAATTTTAAAATTAAACTTTAAAAAAAATTCTATTTATCTCGCTTAGCGTTTATTAAACTATTTAATTATTATAAAGTATTTTAAATTTTTATAATTAATTAAAATCTTTATTAGATTATTTATTAAAGTTTTTATTAATTTAGAATACTATTCCTTAAATATTCTTATTATAATAAGTAATTTTTTATTATAAATCTTATAATTATATTCCTATAGTAATATCTTATATAATATAAATATAACTAGTTTTAAAATATTATATTTATCTTTCTAAGATAATACTTTTATTATAATATAGTTAAAAATATTTATTTTAACTTATATTTCTTTATCTAAATTAAAGTAAGTAAGTATAAAGATTTTTATAAATATATTCTTTAGTATTATAAATACCTTATCTTCTAGATTTTCTAGAGTTAAAAGGAATATTATATTTAGTCTTAAATTATTATCTTTAAATAAAATTATCTTTATTAAGTTTATTAATAATATAATAATTTTTAAATAATTTTTTATAAACCTTTTATAAAAGTTCGTGAAGTTAAGAAATAATTAAATATCCTTAATATATTATAATATTTTTTATTTCTTAATAATTTTAACTTTTTTTAGATTTATCTTCAGCTCCTTTATAATTATAATAAAACTTAGATATTTAACTTCTTTAATATAAAAGTTATATTTATTAATATTTAAAAATAGTCTCGCTTTTAGTAATTTATTTAGAATTTATTAAATATATATTATATACTCTATTATTAAATCGCTATATATTAAAATATTATTAAAATATATAATATAAAAGATATTAAGATATTTATAAAGTATTTTATTTATATATACTTAGAATATTACTAGCGTATTATATAAGTTAAAAGGTATAACTATATACTTAAATAAACTATATTTTATAAGAAAAACGGTTTTTTTTTATAATTTTTTTTAACTTTAATTTTATTAAACGTCGCGATAATATTAAACTTATTATATATTTTAATAATATATAGTTTCACTAAAATATTTTTAATTAATAATAATATATTTTAATTTTAAATAGTTAAAGTATTTAATATATAGTAATTAATATATATTCTTATCTTTTTATTTAATTTCTTTATAATAAGGACTAGAGCTATATAAAGTAATATATTAAATTTTATATAATTTTTTTAAATATATTATTAATATATTTCTTTATTATTTATATTTATTTTTAAAATATATTATATATTCTTTTTACTAGTAAGAAGCTCTCTATTATTAAATTAATAAAGTAATTTATTATTTAATTTAATAATAATTTATTAACTTCTATTAAACTTTATACCTTTAATTACTTATAATAATACTTTAATATTCTTTATTTTAATTATTTATTTAATATATACTTCTTTCTTATTTTTATAAAGAACTTATTATAGTTATCTAAGCTAATAATTATAATATTTATAATAAATTTAAAGACTTTCTTATTATCTTTCTTAAAAAACTATTTAAAATTATTTAATTATATTATTATTATCTTATTTCTAAGCTTTTCCACTAGTTTTATAAATATATAGATTAATATTTTAAATATATTAGCTAATATTATCTTAATCTTTTATAGAAAGTCTTTACTATAATAAGTATAAATTATAACTAGTTAGTTTTCTTAAAGATAATTAAATATATAATAATTTAAATTAAATATTATCTTTCTAGAATTTAATAATATATTTAAGTTATAAAATTTTAATTAAGGTATTTTTAAAATTATATTAAACTTTTTTAATATTATTATTAAATACTAGACTTTATTTATATATTTTTTTAAAATAAACTTTAATTATATTATATAAGTAATATTTAGTACTTATTTATAATTAACTAGCCTTAGAATTAAAAGTTTTATTAATTTAACTAGCGGAATTTTATAAGCCTTTATAAATTTTAAGTTAATAAACTTTATAGCTAATATTTTTATATCTATTAAATATATTATTTTTATTAAGTCTTTAAGAATATATATATAATTAATAAAGTTAAATTATTTATTTTATTATAATATATCTTAATAAAATAATAATATTATAATTATAAGTAACTACTCTTAATTATTTTTAAATTTAATTATCTTTTTATATATTTTTCCTAATAAGTTTTTAATAATAATTTAACTAGGGATTATTAATTTTTTAATTTAATAATTAAAGTTAAGGTATTAGGCTTAATCTTAATCTTATATTTAATTCTTATTATTATTAGTTGTGATTTTATTTTTATTAATATTAATTATTTTTTACTCTTATATTCTATAGCTTAATAGTTAAGTTTAAGATATTTATAATATAATCTCTTCTTTTAAATCTAAGTAAGGATATATAATAATTAATTATATTTTTTTATTAATTATAAAAAACTAGATTTTTTATATTTTTCTTTATTTTTATTTTTATTTTCTTTAAAGTTATAATTATTATTATATTTAATTTTTTCTTTATTTTAATTTCTTTATAAGCTTTAATATTCTTATAAGGTCTTAACTTATATATTAAATAATATATTTTATTTTATTTTTAAATTATAGATATAAAGTCTTAAGATAAATTTATAATAAAATCTTAACTTAATCTTATTTATAATTTATTATTTAAGATTAGTTAAAATATATCTTTTTAAATTCTAAATTTTATAGTTTTTAAAATATTTAAGTAATATAATTATTATTATAAATTTTATATAAAAGATATTAAAGAACTTATTTTTATTCTTTATTTTTATAGAAAAGCTAAGCGTTTATATATTTATTTTAACTTATTTTTTTTTATTATAATTACTAAAATTCTTTTTAAAATTAATAAGAATTTATTTATAAATTATATATAGATTCTTAGACTTTAGCGAGATCTATAGCTAGATTATTAAATATACTTAAAATATATATTTATTATAGATATAGTTTATTTTATACTTTTTTATAAAAAACTAATAAGTATTTTATTTAAATTTTAATAAAATATAAGATTTCTATTATTTCTATTTTATATAATTTCTATTAAAAACTATTATATCTAGATAATTCTTATTATAATTAAGTATAATAGTATTCTAGATACCTAATATTATTTAAGTTATATATATTTATAATTATATAAGTTTAATTAATTCTTTATTAAAATTATATAAGTTTTATAACTAGTTTTAAGTAATTTTTTTTAATTATATTATTAAAATTTTATTTTAATTTTATAAAGTTTTTAAGTTTTTATAATATTTATCTCTTAGCTAGTATATTCTTATTATATTAAATTAATTTATTATAAATTTTTTCTCTATCTTCTTAAATTTAATCTTTAATAAAGTATACTTCTTTTTTATTATATTAATATTAGTTTATAATATCTTATTCTTTTTACCTAATATCTTTAGCTAACTAGTGAAGTTATAGATTATAATATAAATATTTTTAATTATATTTTAAAGACCTTTAAATTAATCCTTAGTATTTATATTAATTATATTAATAAAGTATTCTAGTTTTATAAACGCGACTTATTTAAAATTATTTTCTTTATTTTTAATAATTTAATAAAGAATTATATTATCTATTTTATTAAAGTTAATTATAAAGCGTTTTCTAATAAATATCTTACTTTTTTTAATATTTTTAATATTTTTAATTTTTTTATTCTTAAGGTTATTAATTATATTCTTTATCTTTTAAAATATTTTATTATTAAAGTTATATAAGTTATTAAAGTTTACTATTTATTATAATTAAGATTAATTTAGTATAATATCTTATTATTATATTATTAGAAGTCTTCTTATTCTTAATATTAGTCTAAGTTTAAATAATAATACTATACTCTTATTAAGATAAGCTAGATTATTTTTAAAAAAAATAATATCTAATATATCTTTTTATAAAATATAGTTATAAATTATATTTTAATTCTAAATACTTTCTAAATTTATTAATATTAAGTAAGGTTATTATATTAAAGTTATAAATTTATTTTATTTTAATTTAATTTATTCTATAGAAAAAATTTATATAATAAAAAGGATAATAATAATATATTAGAGATTAAGTAAGATAAACTAAATAATAATAATAATTTATAATATAAATAAATTATTATTATAAGAAAAGGAAGTTATTTATTTACTTATAATAAATAGTTATAGAATAGTGACTTAACTTAAGATATTAAGCTTAATCTAACTAGTTCTAAAGTTTATCTAGTTATTAAAGTCTAAACTATAATAAATTTATAATAACTAGTTATATATAATTTAATTCTTTAAAATTATTATTATTATTATTATTATTATTAAATCTCTAGAATATTTTATATATATTAATATTTATTCTATATAATAATAACTTATAGTTAATTAAATAAATAAAAGAAGTTATTATTAATACTAATAAAATATATATAATAAATACTTTATTAAGTAATAATATATATAATAAATAATATATAAATAATAAAAGTATCGCTTTTTTATTTTCTTTATAAATATATTATTATAAAATTATTATAATATTATAATAATAATTATCTAGCTAGTATTTAGATTAATATTAAATTATTATTAAATTAAATACTTAGATCTTCTATATATAACGCTTTATTTTTTCTTTCTTCTTTATTAATTAATTTATATATAAAAATTAATTTATTCTTATTTTATTTATTATTATATATAAAATATATTTTATTTTATAATATTATAATTATTATTTAATACTTATAAAAAATAACTTTAGAAATATAAGATAAATAATTTATTCTAATTATTAATAATAAAGTTAAGTATTTTATAAAAATAAAAAATATATTATATAAATAATATTATAAATTACTTAAAATTAAAAGTTATAATATTAAGAATATAATAATATATTTTATTAAAATAATTTATTATTATTATAATATATTTATAAATTATTTTATTAATAAGATTTTAATTTAAAAGTAGATTTATAATAAAGTTAATTATAATAATTATTTATAATTTATTTAGAATAAATATTACTATTAATTCTTTATATAAAAAATATTAAGCTTACTTTACTTTCTAATAAATATTATAAATTTTAATATATTTATTAATATTTATTCTTATAATTAATTATTAAAGACTGAAATAGATATACTTAATAATAATAAAACTAAGTAATATAATTAAATTAATAGCTATGAAGGATTTAGTTATATAGAAGCTACGAGCTATATACGCTCGGTAGATAACCGCTAGCCGGATCGGGCCTAGCGCTATAGAGTTATTAGAACCGTGATACTATCTCCTCTTCTAAATAGTAACGTTCTCGTTATCTTATAAATCTCTTATAGCCCCTCTATCCTCTTAATGCGACAGCGATCCATCCATCCATCTATCTATACAATCTTCTGTGTAGACCCTTGCTCCTTCTTTTCTTCTTGTCGGTGTTGATTCTCATGCAGTTCCCTTCTACTCAATACTTACTTGCACTGATAACCGCCCGATCTTAGTAGTATTATGTTCAACATAGTTGTCGTGCCTGAGATTCCTTCTTTCCTTAATTACTACCTTAACATCAAGCCTTTACTTCATCGCCCTGCGGGACTATTTTTAAGTATTATATTTATCTTAATATTAAGCTATTTACTCGCCCTATTACTATGGGAATACTAGGTCTTTTAATCAATCCGTAATATAAACCCGTTTTCTAGAAATATTAGGTATTAAATTTATTACTATCTTAATATCAAGCCTTTACTTCTCGCTTTATAGGAAAGTCTTTAAGTATTATATTTATCTCGCTAGATCTTTTAATTAATTTATAATATTAAGCTATCGTATACTTAATCTATTTTCTAAAAATATTAAATATTAAATAATATTAAATCTCGCTGAAAGATAAAATTAAATATAACTCTCTAAGCTTTATAAAACTATAGAAAGAAGAATAGCTATTAATATATTAAAAACTAAGGTAAATATACTTAATAATAATAAAGCTAGATAGTATAATTAAATTAATAACTATAAAGAATTTAGTTATATAGAAGCTACGAGCTATATATACTTAATAAATAATTACTAATTAAATTAAGTTTAGTATTATAAAACTATTAAAACTATAATATTAATTAATAAAATTATTAATAAATAAAAATATTTATATAATCTCTATTAAAGTATTCTATTATTAGAAAATTATAAAAAAAATTTAATATTTAAAATTATAAATCCTTATTATTTAATATATAAATTTAAAGTTTTTAAAAGTATAATAAGTTTTTAATTTATTTATAATCTATATTTTTAATTAATAAGACTATAGAATTCTAATATAAACTTTATCTTATTATTTTTAATATAATCTTTAAGAGTTAATTTATTTTTTTATTTTTTTATTTTAAAGCTTTTATATCTTTTATTACTTTTTTAAAGATTTTTTATTTCTTTATAATTTAAATAATAATTAGTTTAAAGAAAAATATTATTATATAAAGTTAATCTAAACTATTATAAAAAAATTTTTAAAAGAAGTTATTAGTAAAATTATATTTATCTAGTATATATTAAATTTTAAAATTAAAAATTAATAAGAACTTAATTTAATAAACTTATCTTTTATTTAATATCTTTATAATTAAGAATAACTTTAAATTATAATAATCTATTAAATTTATAATTTTATATTAAATACTTTTAAAATATTTCCTTTAAATTTAAAAGAAGATAATTATTATTAATAGTTTTTAATTAAATATTCTATAATTTATTTTAATTAAGATTAACTTTCTATTATAAAAAATAATAAAGTAATTATAAATATCTACTTATTTTTATAAAATATATTTAATAGAATATAATTACTTATATTTATTTAAATTATAATTAATAACTTAAAATTATAATAATATAAAAATATAACTTAAGTAAAAATATATTTAAAATTATTAAATAATAGTTTTATTTTTTTAGTTTATATAAAGAACTTTAAGTTTTTTATTAATTTAATTAACTTCTTAATAATTTTATTATACTAATATATAAATTTATAATAAAAGTTATAAAATTCTAAAAAAAATTATATATTCTTTATTAATATTAAGATTAATTACTTAGTTATAATTATAATCTAGTTTAAATCTATAATAATTTTAATTAAATTAATTATAAATCTAAGGAATTTTATTATATTAATAGAAAATTTATACTTTTCTAGTTTAATAAATAAACTATTTTTTTATAAAGTTTTTAATATTTTCTTAATATAATCTTTATATTTCTTAATAATATTAAAATAAATAAGAATATTATTAAGATAAATAATAATTATAATATTTAAAAAATAATATAAAATCTTATTAATATAAAACTAGAAGATTAATAATATATTAATAAAATTAAATAATATTATATAGTATTTAAATAAGCTATAATATATTTTAAAAATTATTTTCTATTTATTTCTTTATTTAATTTAAATAAAATTATAAGTTTTTTAAAGATTAATTTTAATAAATCTTTTAATTCTTTTTAATTAATTAAGGATTTCTAAAATTAATAGTATTAAATACTAGTTCTTTATTATTATTATATTTAAGTTATAATAATTTATATAAAGTTATAAATCTTTATTTTTTTTTAATAAATAATATTAGTAATTTAACTAGTAATTTAAAATATTTTATAAACTTTAACTTAAAATTTTATTTAATATAATTTTTAAGAACTTTAAATTTAAATTTAAATAAATTATATAATAAGTTAAAAAATAATATTATATTTAATAATAAATTAATTATATAATTAAGGTTTTTATAATAAAATAAAAATATAATATTAATTTATTTAAAGAATATATTAATATAATTAGAATATATTATTAATAATATTAATAAGATTTTTTAGTTTATATAATAAGTATATATAAGTAAATTATTTAATTTATTATTAAACTTTATTTAATTTAAGACTTAAATATTCTTAAATATTTTAATTAAGTTTATAATTTAATCTATTAATAGATTAATCTTTTATAATTATAAAAAACTTAGAATAATCTAATAATTTTATATTAAAATTACTTAGAATATATATTTTATAGCTAAGATATCTAAAATATTTATAAAAATCTAAAATAATATTTATTTAATAGAATTAATAATCTTTTTATTAATATTTATAATTTTAATAATCTTTATTTTAAGAGAGATTAATCTTAATAATAATATAAATTATTTATTAATAAAGTTTATAATAATACTATAATTAATTAAAATACTAAAAAATAATTTAATATTTTAATTAATTTAAAATTAAGATCTTAAGAGTATAATTAAAGTATTTATATAGTTTTTAGTATTTTTTTAATATTTTATAATTTTTAAAATTTAATCTTTTATTTTTTAACTATATATTTAGTTTATCTTAAAGAGAAATTTAATAATATTATAAAGAACTTATTTTTTTTAAAATTATTTATATTTATAATAATATCTTTTTTATTATAAATAAATATTTTTTAATTTATTAGAATATATCTTTTTTTAATACTTTAATTAAATATAATATATATATAATTTATTATTTTACTAATATTTATACTTTTTAAACGTAATATTAATTAGTTTAAAGTTATTAAAATTAAATAAAAGGAATAAATTTTTTATATAAGAAAATTTAATTTAAATAAAATTTAGTCTTTAAAAAACTTCTTATTATTAATTCTTATTTTATCAAGTATTTATAAATTATACTTATTTCTATTAATATTTTTTATAATTCTTTATTATTATTTTTCTTATTTTAATATAACTTTTAATTTACTAAGTAATTTTCTTAAAGTTAATAAATATATTAAAGAGTTTTATATTAATTTAATAAATATAATTTAAGACTTCTAGTATAAATTTCTTATAAAAAATATAATATATAATTATATTATTTTAAAATAAATTAATTATTAAAGTCTTAAAATAATTAATAAAGTTTTATATTAATTTATTTTATCTTATTTAAATTTAGTTTATTTTAAACTTAGTATTTAATTTTATATTTTTTATTAAATAGTTTTTAAATAATTAACTTTATAATATTTTCTAATCTTTAAATATACTTTATTACTTTAATAATTATATTAATTATATTCTAGTTCTAATTTTTAATTCTAAATAAATATAAATTATAAAGACTTAAATATTTATATTTTTTATTAGAAATTAAGTAAAACTTAAATAAATATATAGTTATAATATAATAAAATATTATTATTAAGATCTAGTTAGAATTCTAGCTATTAAATATATATACTTAACTATTAAAAACTAGACTTAATAAAGCTAGGATTATTAGAAGTAAATTTAAATCTATAATATTATTCCTTTCTTTAATATAATAACGTTCTTGTTATTATAAATCTCGCTTAATATAATAATTATTTAATAGTTATTTAATATAATATTTATTCTATCTATTAATTAGAATATTTATTACTTGTAATTTATTATATATTATTATATTATAAGCTTCAGCGTAGTACTATAAGGTACTAAGTATATTAAGTTTCTTTTCTTTATAAATTTAATATTGAACGATAGTAATATAAAGATAATAACGTAAATATTACTTATATAAATAAATATTAATAGTTCAGATTAATAATATTAAGCGATAATAGATATTAGAATATTATAGAATAAATTAATATTAAGTAATTACTTACTATTAAATTCAGAATCGAAAAGTTAAAAAAATTAAAAAAATCGAAAAAGTATATAGTTTTCGCGCGGCGAAAAAGTTAAAATAAAGCGATATTAAATTATAAGAAAAATAATAGTATTAAGTTATATAAGTCTAGACCGGATTTAATATAACTTCTTATTAATATATTAAGTAATAATAGTTTATAACGTTACGAGGAGAAATATATAATACTTATAAAATATAATAATAACTTATTACTATCTTAATTTTTCTTATATAAACTAAAACTCTTTCTTATTAATATTAATTTAAGAAAATACTTGAATCTAATAATAAGAAATAAGATTTAAGAATTTAAATAATAGTAAAATATTAATAATAATACTAATAACTAAGCTAGTAAGTATACTTATAAAGTATATTAATAATAAGATTAAAATAAGAAAATTAATAAGAATTTAATATAAATAAATTTAATAATTTAGTAAAAGAATTAAATCTAGTAATAAGAGATTTTAATAGAGTTATTAATATATTAAGATAAAACTCTAAGTAAAATAGTACGAATATTAATATAAAGAGTAAGATTAAATTAATACTTAGAAAGAATTAATAATAAGCGGCTCTAGATAATAATAAAGCTTTAGATAAAATAAAATAAGTAGTAAATAAATAGTTAAGTAGTACTCTAATCCTTATAAATCTAATAAGTAGATTCTATTAATATTATTACTTTAAAATAATTAATAAAGTATACCTTATAATACGCTTCTAGAAAGAAAAGATAGTAATATTATATTAAAGATTAAGTAAAATCTAAATAAATATATAGTTATAATATAATAAAATATTATTATTAAGATCTAGCTAGAATTCTAGCTATTAGATATATATACTTAGTTATTAAAAACTAAACTCGATAGAGTTAGAACTACTAGAAGTAAATTTAAATCTATAATATCTTTTATAATTTATAGATTAAAGAAGTTATTTATATTAATAATTTATAAATAAATATTTATTAATAGTTTTATAAAGATTAATAAAGAAATATACTTAATTTTTCTTTTTTTATATATTATATTAATAGTCGTTATAAATATATATAAAAAAGTAAGATATTAATTTATATTTACGCCGCGTAATAAGTTTTTCTTAATATTTTAACTTTTTTATATTCTTTCTTAATAATTTTTTTAATTATTAATATAATATTAATATTAGAGTATGAATTTAAAGCTTTATTTAAAAATTATAAAATTCTATATTTTTTATATTAAACTAATCTAGATTAATAGAATTATTAAAATTTAAAAATAAAAACTTAAAATTAAATTAAATTATATTTTTTAAATTTAATTTAATTTAATTTAATAATTTAATATATTAATAACTCTACTAATTTATATTAATTTAATATTAAAATTATAAAATTTTATAGTCTTAATATAAAGCTTTAAATCTATACTCTAATATTAAAATCATCTTAATAAATAAAAAAATTATTAAAAGAATAAGAAATTTCTAAAAAAATTTAATTTTTAACCCAACTTAATCTATTACGCAGCGTAAGATTCTTAGTTAATAAGTATTATTTTATATATTTTTTTAAATTATATTTAAAAATATATATTAATATTATTAATATATTTAAATTATAACTAGTTAAGATTATAATTAAATAAATTTAAAATAAGATTTTTTAAAAAAGTTTATATTAATTTAATTTTTTTTAAATTATTTATATATAAGTACTAAATCTATATTTTTATAAATAATTATTAAATTAATTATTAGATTTATTATATTTATATTTTTAAATTATTATTATTAATTTTTTCTTTTCTATTAATATAATAAGAATATTAATATTAATAATTATAATATAAAATTAATTATTTATAATACTTCTTAGTTTATTTATAAATAATAATTTATTTAATTTATTAACTTCTTCTTTAAGTAATAGAGATAAATTCTAAATAATTAATTTTAAGTCTAAGTTAAAATCTTATTAAGAAATAAAATATACTTTATATATAGTAATAAATAAAATAAGAATAAATTAATTTTTATATATAAATTAATTAATAAAGAAAAAAAAAGTATTATATATAAAAGATTTAAGTATTTAGTTTAATATTAATTTAAATATTAGTTAAATAATTATCATAATAATATATTATTACTATAGTAATATTATAATAATATATTTATAAAAAAAATAAAAAAGTAATATTTTTATTATTTATATACTATTTATTATATATATTATTATTTAATAGAATATTTATTATATATATTTTACTAGTACTAGTAATAACTTTTCTTATTTAATTAATTAACTATAAGTTATTATTATATAGAATAAATATTAATATATATAAAATACTCTAAGGATTTAATAATAATAATAGTAATAATAATTATTTATAAATAATAACTTTAAAGAATTTAATAGTATATAGCTAGTAATAATAAGTAATTAGAATTAAAAAAAAGAATAAATTAAAAATAAGGAATAAATAACTATAATTAGAAAATCAAGTTAAAAAAATTAAAAAAATTAAAAAAGATAAAAAAATAAAAGTATATTAAGTACTTAAAATTATAGAAATTAAGTAAGTAAATATAATAACGTTTATTTATATATTTCTAGATTAAATTTAACTTAATTTCTTATTAATATTAAGTAGTAATAATAATTATTTATAATAATATAAAGAGTAAGAATAATATATTTATAAAATCTAGTAATAACTTATATTTATTTTTAATTATTATTATTATATATATATAAACTTATATTTATACTTAATTATTTTCAAAATTATTAATAAGAATTCGAATAAGGATTTAAATAAGAATTTAAATAAAAATTTAAAAGAATTTAAATATATAATAAGTAGTACTACTATAAATTCGAATCGATTAGAATTAACTTGAATAAAGTAATTTCGCGAGAAAAAATAATAGTTCTAGTTAAGAATTATTTAAATATTATATTTTAAATACTTAATAAAAGAATTTAAAGACTTATAATAATAATAAGTACTAGTAAATAAATAAAAAATATAAAAAAGTTTAATTCTTAATTTATCTAGATAATTATTTTTTTATTATTATTATTATATTATTAAGAAATAAAATATATCTTATATATAATAATAAATAAAATAAAAATAAATTAATTTTTATATATAAATTAATTAATAAAGAAGAAAGAAAAAATAAAGTATTATATATAGAAAATTTAAGTACTTAGTTTAATATTAATTTAAGCGTTAGTTAAGTAATTATTATAATAATATATTATTATTATAATAATATTATAATAAATTTAAGATTTAAAAGTTAAAATTAAACTAAATTTTAATAAATATAATAAAAAGTTTATAATTTATTTTAATATAATATAATATTTTATATATTTATTTAATATTTATAATTATATAAGAAAATTATATAATTAAAATTATAATTTAAAAGTAAATTATTTAAATAACTTTAATATTATAATTTAGTATATTTATTATAAATCTAGATTTATATAATTAAAATATTTAATATTAATTTTTTTTAAAAGAAATATAATTTCTTATATACCGTTAATAATTATAATAAAAATAAAAATTTTAAAAAAAATAAATTAGTTTATATTAAACTATAATTTAATAATTAATTTAATAATTATATTAAAATAATTAAATTTATAATTATATTAAATTATTAACTTATATTATTTAAGAATAATAAATATATTACGGATTCTTTCGCTTCGCCTACTTAGAAGTAAATAGAATTTAATTACTAGGAAGTAGTAATTATAATAGTACTAAATAACTTTTTACTATATAGAAATAAAAGTATCTTTTATCTCTATAATAAATTACTTAATAAGTAGTAATTAATAATTAATTAATTTATACTTTTATTACTTATATTATAGTTACTTTGTAATATTAATATTAAGTAGTTTACTTTTTAAAATATTATTTCTTATTTCTTTTCTATTTTTTAATATATTATAATAGTACGCTATTATATTCTATTTAATAAATTATTTAATAATTAATTAACTTCTTCTCTTTTTTTCTTAATTTTTATTATTATTAAAAGAAAGTTTTTTATTTTATTTCTGTTATATTAACTTATTATTACTATATAAATTATTCTTATTATAATACCCACTCGTTTATAAAGTTATATTATTAGAATTCTATAAAACTATATTTTAATCTATTAGAAAATAAAATTAAAGTTATATAGTTATTTATATTATTAAGTAAACTAGATCTTTTTATAATTTTAATTAAGCTTAATTTAGTTACTATAATATAATTAGGTAACTATAAAAAACATAAAGCTTAATATTTTTTTAAATTATAGAAAGAAACTGTCTTCTACTTTTAATAGAATTTTATTTTAAATCCTTAACTTCTTTCTTCTTAATAATATTTAATTTAATTATTTAGTCTTTACTATATTACTAATTTTAGGCTATTATACTTATTTCTATTATTTATAAGATAAGATAGCTTCTTTAGAAAAAGATCTCATTATTTTTACTTAATAAATTTATAATTTTTTTAAGAATACTAGTAAATCCTTTCTTAGTAAAGTACCCGCGGACTATATTTCTATTATTAAAAGTATTATCTCTTTTAATTTATATTCTACGGCTATATAAAGATCTTTAAAATATACTACTTAATATATAAGTTTAATTAAATTATTATTATTTCTAGAAAACTAGATAATTAATAAGTTTATTTTTCTAAAGGATCTTAAAAGATTTATTAAGACTATAGTTTTATATTAAGCTATAAACCCTTATTAATACTTTCTTTAGTAATCTTTATAGTAATAAAAGTCTATTAACTTAATATTTAATAAGTTAATCTTATTTATATTAACTACTAGCTTTTAATTTATTTATTATTAATAAAATATATTTGCTAGTAAAATTATTTTTAGCTTAGTAATTAGTTTAGATAAATAGTAGTAAGACTTATCCTTAAATAATATACTAGTAGATATTAGTTAATATTTATAAACTTTCTTCTCTAAATTATTTACTAGTAATACTTTTACTAATAATACTTCTATTAATACTAAGATAATAAGTTATTTTTCTAATACTTAGAGAACAGAGTTATTTTAATTAATTATTAATATTATTAAATAAGTTGTTAATTATAGTGAAGCTAGTAATTCTATTCCTATTATTAATAATACTGGTTTATAGTATAATAAGTATTAAAATCTAATTAATATTAGCTTTTTTAATAAATTCTATAATAATAAATATTATCCTGGACCGATTATATATTATAAATTTAAAATAATTTTTTAAGATATATATTTATTTATTATTAGGATTAAGAATATAATAACTATTAAAAATAAGAACTTAGTATAGTAAAATCTATAAATATATCTTTAAGATATTATTATAGATTGATAACTAGTAATTCTTATTAATATTAAATAAAAACTACTAAAATTTTTTATTAATAAATAGTATAACTTTCTTATTAAATAATTTATATAATTTATTAATACTACGTTAATAATAATTACTTCTAAATAATATATATTAAAAGATATTATATAATATTAAGAACCTAAGAACTATATTTCTATTATTCTTTAAGGCGTTTATTTAATTAAAATAAATAATATTTATAATTAATTCTTCCTTCTTTATAATAGTCTTAATTTTAAGTTTTAATATAATATTAACTAACTTATAAAGAATATAACTCTTGATAATTTTCTATATTAGCTTAATAAAAATAAGGAAATCTAGTTTAATCTTATCTTTTAAAATTAGAACTACTATAATTATATTAAAGCCTTTACTAGAAATAAATAATAATAATAAAAATATCTTTATAATAATAGGCGGGACTATAGTTAATATAACTTATCTTTCTTTTAATTATATAATAGTACTAGGTTTCTATCTTAGTCTTTCTATTCTTAATTATATTAAAATACTACTATATATTTTAATATATACTAGAATTCTATAATAAATTAGTATTATTCTTTTTACTAGAATTAAGTTTATATATCAAGTTAATAGTTATAATAGTAGTTAGCGCCGTAGATTTTATAGTAAATTAATATACTTATATTATTCTTATTAGTTCTTTATTAATCTCTACTTCTAGCTAGCTTTATAGCTAGTAATTACTAGCTAAATACTAGAAGAAAGTTAGATTCAAATTATTATTATAGAAATAATTATTTTAATAAGTTTTTTTAATTAAGAAATTAATAAGTTTACTAGATATTAGTATTTAATAAAAATAAGGAGGAAAAATTAATAATTAATAATATAAATAATATTACTAGTAGCTTTTATAAAAGCTTATTACTTAATAAATTTAATAAGATTTATTATAAAAGCTAGTTAAATACTTACGTTAGTAAAGTATTTAATAATATTAAAAAACTTTATAAAGATATTATTAATACTAGCTTTATAGTTATTACTAGAAGAATAAAAAATCTATATTAATATTATTAATATAATAAAAGTTTTATCTTTAAAAATAAACTTTATTAATATCTATATAATTATAATTCGGAGAATCTCTTAAGTATTATTTTAAAGAAATTAAAATTTATTATTTATATCTATCTCTTAGTAAACGCTAGTATATTATTTATTATTATTAATTTTAACGCTATCTCTATAAAAGGTATTAAATATATATTTTATAGTTAATAATATATTATAATTAAAGCTAGTTATAATACTATTAATTTCTAGGAGAATATCTACTTAAATAATAATTATATAATATTATTAAGTAACTATAATTTCTTTTATTATATTATACTAGATTTTAAATTTAAGATTAAGACTATAATATCCTTTATTTTAATATATAATATTAGAAAAAGAATTTACTATACTAATTAATTTATTATAATTAAAATTTATATTTAAAATATACTACCCTTTAGTATTATAACTATAGTAAAATTATAATAAGAAATTTATATTAATAAAAATCTTAAAGTTAATATTTTAATAGAAATTAATATTCTAGTACTTAAATATATACTAGTTAATCTTAATATTAAAGTTATTATAATTTAAATATATAATAATCTAATAGTCTTTATTACTATTATTACTTATTATAATCTAAATACTTAAAGAGTTATTTAGGCGAAAGTTTATATAATAATATTACTATTCTTTTTTCTATAAGTTCTTATTAAGATAAAGGATCTATTAAATAATAAAGATTTTATTTTTAAATCTAAATATAATTATAATTTTAATAAAAAAAAATCTTTATAATTATATTATTAACGCCGCTCTTTCCTTTATATAATTATAAAATAATATTAATAAACTAGTAATAATCTAGAGATTGTCAGGGTCTGGTCCATGGTATAGTAGATATGAAGATAAGATACTAAAGCTAAGGAAGAAAGGATCTATAGAGCGCGCAGAGGATCTATATAGATGCGCGGTAGCGATAAAGCTAGGCCTAATAGGGCTACGCAAGCGAGTAAAGGCTAGCTTATAATAGTACCTCTCTCCTCCACAAGGCATCAACCCTAATACCTGTAGCTAGGAGCTATAGTTGATATACTATATACTTGATATTCTATATACATCCGTCCATCCATCTATCCTACCTAGATATTTGATAAAGCTCTTCTAGTAAGTAAAAAAAAGAAAAGACAATATCATCTTTATATACACGCGATTTATTATATTATATATTCTAATATCCATATTTTATAAGCTAATAGGAAGCTTTATAGCCCGCGGTTACTATATATAATAAGCGTTGCTAGGAGTAATAAGGGATTTCTAGGTATAAAGCTTTATACTAAGTTCTTAAAAGTCTAGATTTAACAACAGCATAGTATACAATAACGACTATATAATATACTTGTGAATAGTGGTATTGGAGGATTAGATAGTCTATATATAGCGATAAACATTAATTAATAAGAATTAAATAAGTTGAAAGTTGAGTAAGGTAGGTTAATAGTTAATATATTAAAAATATTGAAAATATTATAAAATTTCAAGTATTTCAAATTGTATAATTTAAGTAAGGAAAATAGTGGCGTCGGCCTATATAGTATTAATCTACATTTAGTATAGTCGCCTTATTAGTGTTGAATAAGTAGCAATAATTGTTTATAGTACTTACAGCTAGTAGATGTAGCGCTGTAGAGAGGAATATATAGTACTTATAGAATTTAGTGATAGCTTATGCCTATCCCTAATTCTTATAACTATGTAGATTCAGCTTTTGCTTAAGGATGTTAAGCAGCGTTAATAGTTTATAGCGAAGAGGTAAATATAGTATTAATATAATTTAGTAATACCTTATAGCTATTCCTAGTTCCTATACTTTTTACTTGCTAGGATTGGCTAGCTTATAGAATTAAAATAGTGGTGAGCAAGCTACTATAGAGTAGATATACTAGATATAAAGTATTAGTAACTAATATATATTAGTGGCGAGCTTTGGAGCGGAGCTTATAAGGAAAGAAGATGAACTAGATATTACTATTAAATAACTTATTGAATGGGATCTCTATAGTAATAGTACTGATTTATATAGTGTTAGTTGGAGAGATATTCTAGTAAAACTAATTTTTTATTTTTAGTTTTATTGTTATTTAGTATTTAGGTGTTTAAATAGATATTTAGATAATTTAGTACTTCTATTCCTTTTTTTAGCTTAGCAGCGTCCTTGATGCCTAATTGGTGAATACTTTAAGGCGATAAGGATAAAGAATTAAGCGGAGGTAGGAATAGTAGAGGATCAAGCGGAATAATATCTAAATATATAAAATAAATTATTTATTTTTAGATATTAGGGTGTATATCTTGTATATAGGTCTATAATAGTAAGGAAATTCCTAGTGATCTTATATATAGGCGGCGGAGGTAATAATAATTAATATTTTAATAATAGTGAGGGTGGTAATAGTAATAATAATAATAATACTCTATTTTCTTTAAACAAGGGTGATGGTGATAGTTGGAATAAAGATTTTGGTGAGTATATAGGTGAGGATAATAATGATATTAAGGATTGCTTATACCTTTACTTTTAGTATTCCTCATATAAATATTGATATAGACGATTTTTTGATAAAAACACTATATTATAATACCTACAAGAGGGCTTATTATATATATCTTCCTGTATATATTTAATAAAATATGCCATTGAGGAAAACGAGGCATTGTATAGCTTGTAATAGTAATAGTTGGGTGCTTAATATATTAATTCTATTGATTATAAAGTTATCTGCGGAGCTGTCTATAATAATACTTATAAAGCTTCCTTTGACAATACTTACAAGAATCTAGCTTTTATAGCTTGTAAGTATACTACTAGATCCTAACATTCTAATTAGTCGAACCACTTTAGAGCTTTATTGTAAAGATATTTTAATAGAACTTCTAGAATATTAACTCCTAGAAATCCAAATTCTAATCTACAGTGCTTAATACGGTCGTAAAAGGTATTAATATTATAAAAAAGGTATAGATTCGGAAAGTCGTGTTGAAGCGATAAATTAAGGAAACTAAGATCTTTTAGCGACGGCTTCAAAGCTATCTACGGCGATACTGGCAGATCTATTTATACTAATACTTATACCTCTTTCTATAGTACTACCATAATATCTTAAATAAATATTAGTGTTAAGTCCCCTTCTATCAATCTTATATAGCTTTTTAAATAGCGATAGTATTTCTATATAAGATTATCTACTAGCTCCCAATTATATAACTAGCTATTATATAGCTAGCAAATCACATTATCTTTTAACTTATTTATAGGGTGGTAGCTAAATTTAACTTTTATAAGATCTTAAGGACTCAATAAGGTATATAGCTATATAAAGATATATAAGGTAAGATATTCCCTATATATCAATATCTTGGATAAGGTGAGGATATAAATAAGGATATAAGTGAGAATTTAATAATCTAGTAAAAGGATTAAATCTTAATAAGGGATGTATTAAATAACTAAGGTATTAAGCAAAGCACTAAGATAGGTAGGAAGGATCGATTGTTTATAGGATAGTAGTATAATCGTTTATATAATGGATAAGTTATTAGGGAGGTATTCTTATTTAAAGCTATTTTACCTATTACTTTATCTAGGGTAAGAGATAGTGATTAGTAAATACTATGTTCCTATAATAAGACCTAGTTAACGAATCTACTAGTACTATCAACCTAGGATAGCTAGTAAGGTATATATGAAGATATATATCTTTAGCTTATTTAGAGCTTTAGTATAATATTAGGGTCTAGTCCATAGTATAGTAAATATAAAGATAAGATACTAAAGCTAAGGAAGGAAGGATCTATAGAGCGCGTAGAGGATCTATATAGGTGCGCGATAGCGGTAAAGCTAGGCCCGATAGGGCTACGCAAGCGAGTAAAGGCTAGCCCGTAATAGAGATATACTAAACTTAGAATAATTATAAAGTTTAGTAAAAATAATTATTTTCTTATTAATCTAGTTAATTACTACTTAGCCTTATTAAGGTTAAATTAGAAATTTAAACTCTTTATTAATACTACCGCTCTAGTATTAGTTTTTATTAAAATAATAAACTTAATAAGTAAAGTTACTTTCTCTAAAATAATTTTATTTAATAGTATTATAGTTTTTAGAATATTATCTATAATAATATATCTAGCTATATTAATTAAGTTTTTTCTAAATATATAAATAAATTAAGGTATTATTATTAATATTTTAGAAAAGTTTTAAATACTAATTAATCTAAAGCTAAAGGCTTTATTAATTAAGTTATTTAAAATTTATCTATTAAGTAATAAAGATAAGGTAATAGTTAATAATATTTTTAATAAGTTATATACTTAAAATAAATTATATTAAATAATATAATTTATTTTATTTAACTATTCTATTTTCATCATCTAGCGTAAAGTTAATAATAAATAAAAAGGTTATATTATTATTAATATTTATAACCTAAATAAGATTATATTATTAAATAATTACTTTATATTTCTTTAATTAAATATTATTAATATTATTATTAATTATTATTATATTTTAATTATTAACGTCTAAGGATATTTCTATTAATAATTAATTAAAATTATTAATTAAAGTAAGTTTATTATTATAAACTACCGCGGGTAAAAATAGTTTTTAGTTATAATAATAGGTTTTAAAAATTCCTCTTCTTATATTTAAAGATAAATAGATAAATTTCTATATTCTTATTATTATTACGCGAGAGCCTATATAGATAATATTATTATTTTTTCTTAAACTCTAAATAATTACTTATAATATCTTAATATAATTTTTTAATTATTTTATAGTTAATATATCTATTTATTATTTAAGAAGTTTTACTTAAAATACTCTTTAGTTTCTCTATTTAAATAAAAGGTTAGTAGTTTTAATATAATAATTTCTATAAAATATATAAAAGTAATTTTTACTCTCTACTTCTCTTAAAATCTTAATAAGCTAGATATTTATCTTAGAATAATTAAATATCTTTAAAATTATATAAGATACTACGCCTAGATTATTAAGTTCTTATAAAGATATAAGATTAAACTTATTAAATCTATTTTAAAGAGGTTTAGTAAGTCTTATAAATATTATATTTTTCATACTAATCTTATCGTTACTAAAGTAAAGCTTAAAATATTTAAATATTTATAAAACTAGTTTTAAAAACTTATTTTCTTAATATATTTTAATTCTAGTCTTTAATTATATATAGACTTAAATACTTCTAAAGTCTTTAATATAAAAATAATAGTTTATTATTTAATAGATAATAAGATTATCTTTATTTTATTTCTAAGTAAAGGCTTTAATTCAGCTAAAAAAAACTACTAGCTTATAAAACTCGAAGTTACTAGCTTGATATAAATAATTAAATAGATTTAATATTTAATAAAATTAATAAAGAAATTAATAATTATATTTATTAACTACTTTATATTAATTTTAATTTCTAAGTAAATAATATTATTAACTTCTAATATAAATAAATTAAATTTATAACTAGTCTACGCCTTATAATACTTATTAATATTTAATTTAAATATATATTATAAATTTAATAAGAGAAATATTATACTAAATATATTATCCCGTTTTCTTTAAAATAAAAAAGAAATTTTAGAATTTAATAATAAAGAGAGTATTCTAGATATTTTAATTATTTATATTTACATTATATTTCTAGTTAAGATATTACTTAATTTTTAAAATTAAGTTAGTAACGCTGTTAAAATTAATAAGTATTAAAAAAATATACTAGCTATTATTTATAAGTCTAATTTTAAGATAACTTCTAAGTTATTAAAGTCTAGTTATTTTAAAATTATTAATAATTTACTATATTATATTAACTTAGACTTTAAGACTAGGCTTATTATTTCTTAAGTTATAAAGAATAAAAATTTTTATTTAATATATAATCTCTACTATATAGAGTTCTATAAAATATATTAATATATTATTAAAAGTCTTTATATTTAAAATCTATTTAAGTATTTATAGAAATTTATTAAGTACTACTCTATATATTTTTTATATTAAACTTAATACTATAAGCTTTATAGAAAACTATAGTTAATAGATTTTATTAATATTTCTTTTTATATAATTATTATAGACTTTATATTAATACTTTTTTTAATAAAAAAAAGTTTAGACTACTTATTTATTATTATATATAAATTTAGTAAGCGGTTAAATTTTATTTTAAGAAAATTAATATACTTAATAAAGAAATAGGCTTTACTAGTTCTTAAATATCTTTAATTTATTAACTAAAATATATTATTTATTATTATCTTTAATAGAGATTCTAAATTTCTTTCTAAGTTTTAATAAATTATTTTTAAAAAGCTTAGTATCTTCTTATTAACTTTAACTATATATTATTTTTAGATAAATAATTAAAGTAAATATATTAATTAGATTATTAAGATAGCTCTTAAATTTTTATTATTTAATATTAATAATACTATATAGTCTTTCTTTTTACTAGTATTATAAATTATTTTTAATAACATTAACTTTATAATTACTAATAGATCGCTAAATAAAATTATTTATAACTTTAAAATTTTAAAGGTTTTTATTCTTATTCTTTTTACTTTAAATAAGCTAAAGCTAAATATTATTATTAAGTAATTTATTTATAGATTTAAAGTTATTAACGCTATTATCTTTATTATAATTAAAATAAAATTCTAGTATAATAAATATTATAAGGTTATTATTTTTTTAGAAGAAAGTTATATATTTCTTTATTTATATTAAGACTATTACTTACTAGATTATTTTTCTTATAAATTATTTTAATAATACTATAATCTCTTCTTTATTAAGAAATAAATAAGTAAACTAGTATATAAGTTTAAGTTACTCTCTTATTAATATATCTATCTTATTATATTTATTATATAGCTTAAGTTAATATTTAATAGAATTAATTTATATTAAAGATTTATACTAGATTATCTAGACTTCGTTTTTATTAAAAATAATACTAATAAGTAGAAGTTATCTAAGATTAAAAAGCTTATTAATAAGAGGATATATTATTATAAAAGAAAGCCTTTAATAAAGAAATACTTAATATAGTAAAAGAAATATAGTCCTAAATAAAATAAGTAATATAATAAAAATCTACTAAATAATATAATAAAGCTTATTAAGATATATAAAAAAAAAAGATTTACTAGAATTTTTTAAGATAGTAAAGAGGAAGCGTAGTTATCCTAAGAAGAATAATTAATATATTTAGTTATTTTATTTCATAGTATAGCTCGTATAGTACTATACTCTTAATAAGGGCGTTAAACTTTTTAATAAGAAATATATTATTATAAATCCTTTCACTTTATCTATTTAGAAGTAGATAAGATTTAATTACTAGAAAGTAATAATTATAATAATACTAAATAGCTTTTCGCTATATAGAAATAAAAGTATCTTTTATCTCTATAGTAAATTACTTAATAAAATATATTATAATAAATTAATAATATTCTCTTAATTAATATTTTATTATTAAATATTTAATTTAATTTAATTTTTATTTTAGGATTAAAAATATATAAGATAATATTTAAATAATAAGAAAATTTATTATAATAATTTTAAAATAAATAATAAAAATAATCTTTTTAATAATAAATTCTTAAAAAAGAAGAGAGAGTATATTTATAAAAAATATAATTAAAATTTATAAATTAACTTTAAATATTATTTAATATTAATTATTAAATAAATTAAAAAATATATATTAAAATTTAAGAAGAAAAGAAAAGAAGAAGTAATTAAAAAAATATTATTAAATTCTAATATTAGAAAAGAACTAAGTAAATATTTTATTAAAAAAATATTAATAAAATAAACTCTAGCTTTATTTAAAAAAACTAAATATTATAAAATAAATATAGTAATAATAACTATAAACTTTAAAATAAAAAAAGTTTATAAAATTAATAGTAAAATAAGATATATTAAGTTAAATAATAAATTAATAAAATCTATTAATTTAATAATTAATTTAATAATTACTTTAATAACTATCTTATATTAAATAAAATTCTTTTAAAAAAAATAAGTTTTCTAATTTTCAAACTCCCCTTCTAATATTTTATCTAAGAAATTTATAAAAATTAAGATATTATTTCTAATTATTAATAATAAGTAAATATTATAAAGATAATTTTAAAGATTATAAGAAACTTTTTAATTAAAAAATTTAAAAGTATTATTTTCTCTATATTTAATTTAAGATTTAAGATAATTAATTAATTAATAATAATTTAACTATTTATTATATATTATAAGTAAGTTATAATTTAATTTAAGAATATAATAATAATTAAATAATTAAAAAATTTAATAATAAAAATTTATAAATAAAGTATAAAATTCTTTTTTTAATAAAGTTAATACTTTAAATAAATTATCTTATAAAATTAGAAACTCCTTTTTTAAATATATTTAAATTAAAGAATAAATTAAAGAGTAAATTTAAATAAAAAAATTAAATATATAAAGCTTAATCTCTTTATATAATTAAATATTTTATAGAGAAAAATAAAGTAAAGTTTTAATTTAAAAAAGTTATATTAATAATATTATAGATAAAATCTTAATAAAATCTCTTCTTTTATAATTATTAAATTAATTATTAAATTAAATATTAACTTTATTATAAAACTTAATATATTAATTAAGTTAATTAAGTTTAACTTAAAAATTTATTAAGAAAAACTTAACTTAATCTAAACTTAATATATTAAATTTAGATTAAGTTTAAATTTAATTTAAATTAAATTAAGAAAATCTTAATTTAATTTAATTTATTACGTAATATAAGTATATAATTATAGATTAAAATATATTAAAAAATATTATAAGAAAATTTTAATAAATATATAATAAATATATATAATATATATTTTTTATATTTTATAAATATATTAAATTAATATTTA